>VZQC01011377.1:899849-1176271 GCA_009823505.1 Rhizomys pruinosus | reverse complement strand
TTGCCTTCCCACCCATAGAACAAGGAGAAATATGACAATGATGAGGTCGCTCCCCAACTGTAAATTGGAGACAACTATTGTAGAGGTAATCTCTTATAAAACCGGTAAAACTGCTTTCTTTAATTGACTACTAGACATGGGAACTGTGGAAGGGATTACTCTCTGTTCAGAACCAAATATAATACTAAAGTCCTAGGGCTATGCACTCAGGCAAAATATATTAATACAGGAGCTCTGACATCAGCAATGGATTGTTCTACCAGGTGGATGTTGGCCAGGGGATCCAAGGCCCCACAAAAGGTAAGGGCTCCTTGCCTCTAAGTTGGGATACCTACAGGAGGAGAGGCAATAAGACCCTGCTGCCGAAGACCTGACGTTAACATGGGAGGGATGTATTGAGACCACACATGCAAGTGTACAGATGGCCTCTGGAATGCCAGAGAGTGTTACCAAAGGCCACTAAACCAATAAAGCAAATATGGGTCTCCCTGAGTCAAGCAAGACTCCACCGTCAGCACCAGCTACACCTCACCTGCCTGGAAATACTGTGCAGCAGAGGCAGCCATGTGCCTGTATATCCCAAATCTAATTGGCTATTGGCTCTCCCCTTGGAGAAATAACCCATGGCTGATGCCACAAGCTTACATCCTCTACAGGTTAGGAGATGTTATAAGCCACAGTAAGACCCTGTCATATTTAACAGGGGGGAAAACTGTAATTCATGGATTAACATATCCAAGCATATACAGCCTTCTGAAGAACACTGCCCTAGTCTATCAGTCTACTGCAACCCAAGTGGCACTTTAGCTGTGTCTTTAAAGGCCATTTCACCATTTTATCAAGCTAGCTTCTTTAGGCTGTGGTGTTAAGTAGGGGTACCCATTATAGGGTACCCCATTTAAACTCTTTATTTTTGACAAGGTCTCCTTAGTCCCAGCCCACCTGGAACTCACTACGTAGACCAGGCTGGCCTTGATCTCAGAAACCCACCTGCCTCTGCCTGTGAAGTGCTGGGATTAAAGGTGTGTGCTTCACACTCTTTTTATATTTGTATCTATATAGATTAGGAAGTTTCTACAGAAGGCTTCCATATGAGTTTTTCAAAGGGCATTTAGTGTTAGTTATCCCACCCTGTATTCACTCCTCTAACCTGCACTACCATCATTCAGTCCACTTACCCCTTCCTGTTCCATTATTTCCCTTTACTCCTTTATACATGTAGCTATTCACTTTGACCAGCATCATTTGGTGAGGATGCTACATTTTTCCTCCATGGGCAGTGAGGATGCTACCTTTTTTTCCCCCAACAGGCATTGTTCCATCAAAATCAGGTGTTTTCAGTAGTATGGGTTTATACATGGGTCATTAATTTTATTCCACAATGAGTCTGTTTTTATACCAGTATCATACTGTTTTTATTACTATTGTTCTGTAGTATAACTTAAAATATGGGGAGGCTGGAGAGATGGCTCAGTGGTCAAGAGCACCAACTGCTCTTGCAGAGGACCCGGGTTTGATTCCCAGCACCCACATGGCAGCTGAGAACCATCTTTAACTCCAGTTCCAGGGGAATCCGACGCCCTCTTCTGACCTTTGCCATATTGTATAACACGGGTGCACCAACCTACATGCAGACAGTACATTCATACACACAAAAAATAAAAAATAAAAATAAAATAAATAAAAAATAAAATATGGGATAGTAATGTCTCCTGCAGCTCTTTGACTGTTCAGTATTGCTTTGGCTATCCTGTGTCTTTTGTGTTTCTTTTTAAAATTTTTTATTTATTTTTTATGTGTATGAATGTATTGACTGCATGCAGGTTTGTGCACCCCTGTCGTGCAATGCCCTGGAGGTCAGAAGAGGGTGTAGGATTCCCCTGGAACTGGAGTTAAAGATGATTCTTAGCCACCATGTGGGTGCTGGGGATCGAACCCGGGTCTTCTGCAAGAGCAGTCAGTGCTCTTAACCACTAGGCCATCTCTCCAGCCCCATGTCTTTTGTGTTTTTATATGAAGTTTAGGATTACATTTTCAATTTCTCTGAAGAATTGTGATGAAATTCTGATGGAGATTGCATTATCTATATGTTGATATTGCTTTTATAGAATGGCTATTTTGAAAATGTTATCCTACCAATCTATAAGCATGGAAAATCCATCTGCTGGTATTTCTTCAATTTCTTTCTTCAGTGTTTTAAAGTTTTTATTATTCAATCCAGCTATATAGAAAATACTAGAAGGAATACTTAAATTTGATCAGAAGAATAAACACATTTAAGAGAACAGCATAAAATAAAAAATGACAGGAATTAATATATCTTTCAATAATAACTATGAATATTAATTTTATCCATTCCCCAATAAAAAGACACAGATTAACTGACTGGAATAGAAAATAGGATCAATCTTTTTCCTGCCTCCATGAAACACACCTTCACATCAATTACAGAAACCATTTTGCGGTGAAGAATGGAAAAAGGGATTACAAGCAAATGGAACTAAGAAACAACCAGGTGGAGCTATTCTAATACCTGACAAAACTGACTCCAAACCAAAACTAGTCAAAAGAGATAGGGAAGGATATTTCATAATTATAATTTTTTTTTTGGTCTTTTTGAGACAGGGTCTCCCTGTAGCCCCAGCTGTCCTGGAACTCACTTTGTAGACCAGGCTGGCCTTGAACTCACAAAGATCTGCCTGCCTCTGCCTCCCAAGTACTAGGATTAAAGGTGTGCACCACCATGCCTGGTGATATTTCATAATTATTAAAGGACAAATCCACCAAGAAGTTACTACAGCCTTAAACATATACTTTGAACACGTGGCCACCCAATTTCAAAAAGGAAACACTATTAAACCTAAAATCATAGATTGGATCTGATACATTGATAATGGCTGACTTTCATACTTCAGTCTCACTAATAGCCAGGTTACTGGAAAAAATTGAATAGAGAAACTCAGGAGTCAAACTACATAATAAGTCAAACAGACCTAACACATAGTGACGGAAATTCCCCCACACCAATAAAGAATGCATTCTTCTCAGCAGCCCATGAAACTTTCTCCAAAACTGACTACACATTAGGACACAAAGCAAGTGTCAACAAACACAGGAAATCTGAAATAACCTCAGACAACAATGGAAGAAAGCTGGATATTGATAGCAAAAAAAAAAAAAAAAAAAAAACTACAGAAAGTACAGAAACTCAAGAAAAAAACCATGCCACCTAATGAAAATTGGGGACAAGGGAGAAATACGATTCCTAGAATTGGATTTAAAATGAATACACAATATATCAAATTCTATGGGGCACAATAAAAGTGATCTTAAGAGGAAGGTTTAGAGCACTTAGAATCTACAACCTTGGCTTTTATTGTTTGGGAGATTTTAGTTACGACTCTTTTTCTCATTGGGTATTATGGATCTATTAATTTTTATTTTATCTTAATTAGCTTTTATAGGTTATATCTATATATATATATATATATATATATAGATATTTATTGAAAACTTACCCATTTTTAGGTTTTCAGTTTGGTGAATAATAAATTTTTTTGAAGTTTTGTGTATTTCATGCTATATTTCTATTCCCACTTCCTTGCCCCCACCCCACCAGGCCCCATGACTTTCATCTTCCAATTTGTATCACTTCGAAACATGCACATATGCATAATTTTTAAAGTATGTTCTTATGATTCTCTGAATTTTCTCAGTGTCTGTTTTGTCGTCTCACTTTTTATCTCAAATTTTATTTGGGATCCTCTTTCTTTTCTGTGTGTGTGGTGTGTGTGTGTGTGTGTGTGTGTGTGTGTGTGCATGCATGTGTGTTTGTGTGTGTTAATTTGGATAAAGGTTTGTCAATATTGTTAATATTTTCAAAGAACAAACTCTTTTTTGCATTGATTTTTTTTTTTAGTATTTTTCCATTTCATTAATTTCAGTCCTGACATTACTTCTTCCCATCTACTTTTGTCAATGCTGCTTGTTCATGTTTTTCCAAGGCCTTCAAGGCCCATCATTAGTAATATAAGATCACCCAAATTTTTTATTCTTCAGATCTTAACTATTTGGGGTTATATTCCTGCTGTTCATATGGTCCTTATCTTTAAAGATGAAAAATATTCTTTTAAAAAACAGATTTTATTATTTTAATTTATGCCTATGAGTATTTTGCCTGCATGTAGGTAAGTGCACTTTGTGCGGGCCTGGTACCTGTGGAGATCAAAAGAGGGTACCAGATTCCCTGGAACTGAAGTTATGGACAGTTGTTAGCTGCCATGTGGGTGCTGGGAACTGAACCCAGGTCCTGTGAAAGAGTACTTCTAACTGTTGAGCCGCATCTCCAGCCCCCGGAGAGGATTCTTAGTTGGACACGACAAGAAGATGATAGGAGCCTGCATTTTTTGCTTTCTCTTCTGAGTACTGTTCCAAAATGCTTGAATTTATCCTAAAACTCTCAATATTGGTTTTATGCTAAGTCTTAAAAGTACCAAAGGTTTTTAAACAAGGAATAAATGAATACTTACCACTACAGAAGAATGTCGAATATCTAAAATATAGTCAGAGTCCCAAACAGGTGAACTTAATTTTAAAAATTTGCTCATATCTTCTTCATTAAGCCCAAGATTTTGAAGGCCTTTCATTATTTTTCCTTCTGATTTCAGCGTATCCAAAATACTTTTTGATAAAAAAGAAATGTTTCATTTTGATGTGTCAAAATTTTTAGAAAATCTTCTAAAGTTTGATAGTTTTATCTTTCGTTTCTGTATGTATTCACGTATGTGTATGTACATGTGTGGACATGTGTATGGAAGACAGGGTTCAAAGTCAAGTGCCTTTCTTAATCACTCTCCATTTTATTTTTTCACACAGGATCTTTCATTGAGCCTAGAGCTCACTAATTTGCCTAAACTTGTCAGGCCAGCAAGCCAAGAGATCCTCCTGCTTCTGCTCCCCTACAGCACTTGCTACCATACTTGACTTTTTACATGGATGCTGGGGGATAAAAATTCAGGGTCTCTAGCAAGCACTTTCTGTTATCTTCCCAGTCCACATTTGAAAGGTTTTGTAAAACATTCGAAAAAGTTCTGTTGACATTTTTATTAGACTAAACTCTTTAATAAATAAAACAAATACCCCTAACTATTTTTCTAGGAATGAGTTGACAATTTTGAGGGGGAATAATAACATTTTGCTATTATTTAACAATAACCACAAATAGTACATTCTTTACAAAAGTATAAGGATATGATTAACCCTAAACAAACCCAAACTGAGGAAACAAAATTATTAACTCAATATTTTGGGCATCTTCTCAAAACTAAGATCAGCAACCCTGTTCTCAAATTCTGAAATTCAAAACCTTTTTGAGCACTGAGATGTTATAAGTGTGAAGTTTCACTTGATGATATATACTTATGATGGATTACACAGGCATGCTAAAAGTGCAGTACACAATGATCCCCAGGCTATGTATATAAGTATGTATGAACCATAAATACATTTCATGTTCAGGCTTGGGCTCCATACCTGAGTTGTTTTATTTTGTAATGCAAATGTCTTATTACGCAAATACTTCAAACTAAAAAAACTTCAGAAACCTGAGATATTTGTGGTCCTAAGCATTTGGAAAACGCCTATTCAACTTGTATGATAATTTGATATTTCTTATACATAACAGAGAGTATCATTGCTCCAACAACATAAACACTAAATAACTTCACTGTCAAAAAGTTATAGCAATCTGAATATTTATAGTATTTATCAAGCTCATGCTGTGCTGTAAAGTATCAAGTGTGTTCTAATTAGGCTTGCTTCAAGTCTTGCTTCAAGTGTTTTAATTTATAATTTTTGATTTGTAAAATAAGGCTTTGGGATTACACTGGCAATGTATTTTCCATTTTGAAAGTTTTGTGGTGTTTTATGATCGCATCTTTGTATGAAAAGGTTTTAGTATTCCAAATAGCTATGTATTTTCATTTGAGCTCAAATGCAAATGTCAAAGACAGTTCAACATACTGGAAGGAAATGGAAGTTTGAATCTTACTACTATTTGCTACTAGCATCTTCGTCTTTCTGCAAGATAGTCTTAGTTTCCACATTTATTAAATTAAAAAAGAACAATGAGTAGTTGTTTCCTTGCTATTTTTAAATCTTAAATTTTGGATACTGAATAAAATGCTGGTTCTTTCAATATGCTACTGTAGGTGACACTGCCTTTATTACCCACCTGCACATCCATATCTGACCCTGCCCCTTGGGTGAGAGCAGCAATGTATACAGCTTGTGATGCAGGGGCTGTGTGATTGGCCACTAGGAGATGATGTCATTCTACCTATGTAAGTAATTTGCTGCATACAATAAACAGATTCTTCATTGCCTTTACCATCTAACAAGATCTCCATTCTGTTATTTACATGTGTGTAACTGTAAGTACATCAGACTTGGTTGTTTGCTATTGGGTGAGACTGCAGATCAGCACATCACCAGTGTGAAAGTCAAGCTTTGAGGTCATCAACCTCTCAGCTTGTGGAGTAATTAAGTGACAAGAGGCCAAAAGAGAGGGCAAGCAGCCCTCCAGCCTAAATCTGTGGGGCAATCAGTTACCCATATTTGGCTACCAACTAAGCATTTCCACAGCCAGCTGGTACCTGTGAAAGTTTCCCAGGGAAAAGCTGTGAGTGGTAGTCTCCCACAGCTGAACTGAGTCACATCTGACTGAATGCTACCTTTATTTATAAGCAAATGACTTCTTAATTATACCTAGTGAAATTCTTGGCCTACAGAACTTGACATCATCCAGCATCCTAATTTCATATATCCTTTCTAATAGACACAGACACTTTAAATTCTCTTTGTTAACTTTGACTGGACAAACACTTTATATTGCTTTGAATGCTGTTCTAGAGGGCAGGGACCCCAGGGTTACTCAGTCCAGTCCCAAAAAACTTTCCTGTTAAACCAATAACCTATTTTTTTTTTTTTGGTCATTTTGAGACAGGGTCTCCCTGTAGTCCCAGCTGGCCTGGAACTTGCTATGTCAACCAGGATGGCCTTGAACTCACAGAGATCCACCTGCCTCTGCCCCTGAGTGCTGGGATTAAAGGTGTGAACCACCATGCCCAGAATACCATTAACCTACTTTGATATCAAAGATATTCTAGAATAATTGAAGAAAATAGAGTACTGCTATCCATTCGAACAAGTATCTCTAACATATCTCCGAGTTCTGACATTTTAAGACACTGTGGGATTGTACATTTTGGTAGAATAGAACAAAATAACAGAACTGTTTTACACAATAAGAAACATTGCATACAAAAATAAGGGGAACAGAGAGGATAGGTAACAGGTACCAAATACAGTTAGAGAGGAAGAATTTTTAAAAAAATATTTTATTTATTATTTTTATTTTCTCTGTATGAGTATATTGCCAGCATGTATGTAAGTGCACCCATGTTGTACAATGCCCACGGAGGTCAGAAGAGGGCATTGGATTCCCTGGAACTGGAGTTAAGGCAGTTGTTAGCCACTCTGTGGGGGCTGGTAATTGAACCCAGGTCCTCTGCAAGAGCAACCAGTGCGCTTACTCGCAGAGGCATCTCTCCAGACCCATAAGAATGTTTTACAGAAGAACTGGGTGACTATAGCTGACAGCAATTTACTGTATTTCAGAATACCAAAAAGAAAGGATTTTAATTGTCTTGAACATGAAAATAAATGTTTGAGGTGATATGCATGCCAGTTACCCTTTTTTGCTCATTATACACTATATACATGTATCAAAACATCAGGTTGTAGCCCCAAAATGTATTTATATCAAAAATTAAATGTCACCTAATCTAACTTTTCCAGCATTTTGACAAATACTAAATTCAGGATTATGTTTAATATTATAGTCAGAATTTCTATCAGTATCTTAATACTTACCTAAAAGGATCATAAACATCCATATCAACCAGAATGCCATTTATAAATAGACGAGCATCACCTGGATTAATTTCAAATTTATCTTGGAGATCCTTGAAACAAAGCAAAATATCAGTTAACTAACAATAGTGGCGGTTTTTTTTTATTATTATTATTTTATGTGTGTGTTTTGTCTGCATGTATTTAAGTGCACCCATGCTGTGCAATGCCCTTGGAGGCCAGAAGAGGGTGTGGATCCCCTGAAATTTGAGTTATGGATGGCTGTTAGCTTCTATGTGGGTGCTAGGAACTGATTCCAGGTCCTCTGCAAGAGCAGACAGTGCTCTTAACAAGTGAGCAACCTCTCCAGCCCCATATAACAGTAATATGTTATTTCTGGTCTTGTAAATATGTAATGCAGAGCCATTTATTTTCTAAAGTATCTTCAATTAGCTATTGGTTGGAATAAATTCCTCAGAAAATTACTCATAAAGTAGTTGTGTGCGTGTGTGTGTGTGTGTGCGTGTGTGTGTGTGTGCATGCATGTGTGTGTGTGTGTGTGTGTGTTTCTTGGGGGATTAAACACAAGGCCTTGCACATTCATATTCTGGACAAGTGCTCTAACTATGAACTATCTCCTTAGTAATTTTGTGAATTCTTCATGCCTAATATTCTTTGTAGCCTATATGTACATAGTTACACATACCTACTTGAAAGACAGCTTCATTTCTGTGGATAGTCCACATGTAGTTTCTTCATGTGGAATGCTGTTGAGAAGTCTGTTACCAACCTGCATTTCTTTCCTTATAATCTATTACACAAACAGCTCCCATTTCCCCTGTAAAGTTCAATAGCCCATGCCTTGTTTGGTCATTCTGGGTCTATTTTCCCAGTTACATACGATATTGTTTTCATGCATAGATTTTGTCTTTTACTTTAGGAAGTTCTAATTGGAGTTTTAAGCATGCCTTTTATGTTGTTTTTTATTAGCTCAATTCTCCCTTGTTTCACTTGCAATTGTAGTTTTTATCTGTGAAACGCCTGCCTTTATCTCCACTTCCTATACCTTTGCGAAGTTCTTTCTTTGTGATTTCACCTTTTTTATTTGAACATCAGCTATCACTGTATGTCCATCTTTAGTCTGAGTCACTGTATTTCTAAATTTGTGCTGCCTCAATCACATTTTACATTTTTAATGCATGACTGAACCATGTATACTCATTTTCTTCTGCTGAGCCACATTTCTTCATCTATAAAAATGCTTCTCTTGCTCCTCTACCCTACTTGGCTTATTCACTAGAATCTTTAAATGTTCTATTTTCTACATTTGTCAAAAATTAGTGATGTAGACTTTCTTGGGACAGATACTGGCAGGGGAGATACTTTGGGGAGCAAAGGGCAAAATCAGCTTTCTAGGTTTCTCAGCTTGAAAATTCTTTACAGTGATGTACATTTGCATTGGGTCTCCTAATTTAAGCAAGTCAGTCTCACATTCTCATTTTATTTTTTGATATTTTATTTATTATTTTTATTCTGTGTGTGTGTGTATGAGTGTATTGGCTCCACTATTACCATGCAGTGCCTCAGAAGAGGGAAGTGGAGTCCCCTGGATCTGAAGTAATGGATGGTTGTTAGCTGCCACATGGGTGCTGGGATCAAACCCAGGACCTCTGCAAGAGCACTCAGTGCTCTTAACTGCTGGGCCATCCTTTTGGCCCCAGTCTCATATACTCAAACTGCAGTCTAGTTCAAGACTCTAATTATCAGCTACTTTTCTTTTTTCTCTACCTCCAAGGGGTAGTGTCATTTCTTTCAAATGCTATCATTTGAAAAAGATCCAAATGCTATTTCATTTGGTGACTGGAAATGTTAACATAAATTATATTGGTAAATTGTCATGGGCTGCTTGTACTTGTTGAAAGTAGACTCTGGGCTTCTGTGTCTCAAACTTGAGTATGTTTATCTCATGTCTTCTGTGACTCCCTGTCCTGAGTCAGGTTGGCCCTCTGGCCTTGTAACAAGGGGAAAGGAGAAGAGCAAACATCTAAAACACTGTGCCTCTGAGAATAGTTAGAAAGTAAAACATTTCCAACAGATGTTACTATTATTCCATGGTATAAAAATGCCTATGTCCCCTATAGGCTATATTACATATATGAGTACATTAAATTGGACAGTGGGGGAGGTGGTGGAAGAAGATGTAGAGGGGATTTCAGTACATCAAACTATGTTGTATGAAAATCGCAAAAATTCATGTGTGGTACTATAAATAAAGTCAAATATACAAGGCTAGAGTGGTCACAGATCCTAGAGAAAAACCTATATATGTTTCTGTCACATCTCTAGACAAACATAATTTTTTAAAAATTTTTAAAAATTTATTTAACTTCTTATGTGTATGAGTATACTGCTTACATGTAGGTAGGTGCACCCGTGTCATGCAATGCTGCGGAGGTCAGAGGAGGGCATCAGATTCCCCTGGAACTGGAGTTAAAGATGGTTCTTAGCCACCATGTGGGTGCTGGGAATTGAACCCAGGTCCTCTCTAAGAGCAGTCAGTGCTCTTAACCACGGAGCTATTTCTCCAGCCCCCATAATTTCTTACTATATGCTAAATATGTATCCTTATATTGAAAGACAAATATACCTCTCACCACTCATCACAGAAGATACTCATTACAATAAAGATTATTATAGAGTTCCACAACTGGTCAAAACAGAGAATAACTGTCTGCCTGATGCTCAGTCCTAAGTGACACATCTAAAATGAAACCTCTACACCTAAGACTCACAAACAGTGGAACGGGGTTAGAAAGAATATTAATGTTTCAATTTTTACCAGTGAAACTTCCTTATGCAACAGAGGATGATTAATACAGAAAGCTACAACTGGGCAAAATGAAAATGAGAAGGGACTGCAGAGCCATGTACCTGGGTAGGACTCCTATATTAAACCTCATGCATCCAGGATTCAGGGACCAATGCAGAGAAGAGGACAGAAAGATTATAGGAACCCAGGGTGGTGGATGATCAAGTGTTTGTCAGGCTTCTGTGGATTTGCACAATTGCACTGCTCCAGAGCTCAGCTCAGGCTCTCTCTGCTAGCTAGTAAGAGCCAACCCATCCTGTTTCTATTGGCTCTCTTTGGGCCTTATCCTGTCCCGCTGAGACTTCTGGAGAGTACCTGACTATCTGGGAGAGACAGGCACATCTCTGGCCTGCTCATCATGAGACTACCCCCATTCACTTAGCTCCAGGGCTCACACCTTCTTTGCTTAGCCAGTTGAAACTGGACCAGATTATATACAACACCTCAACTTGGGCTCCTTTGCAGTTTTGGAGAGCTCTTGACTAGCCTGCCTGGTCCTATCTGGTCCCTCCAATAAAAAAAAAATCAAAAGACAGAACCTGAAGCACAGACCAAGTATTCATACCCAATAAGAAAGCAACCAAATCACATCAACAAGACAAACAGAAGCAAACTCAATTTAAAAGAGATAGGCTTGAGTTTCATACCAGAAACATAAGCCACAAAATAAAGTCACATGCTTAAACCATAAGAAAAAATATATAAAACACATTAATAGTTCCCCAGCAAACCTACCAGTCCTACTGAACTGTTCTGTAATAAGAACTAATTAGAGGAGTACCCAGACACAGAACTTAAAAGAACAATCCTAAACAGGACCAAAAATTCAAAGAATTTAAAGAACACCCAAACAACTCAAAGAGGATAGAGATAATACAAGTATATGGATGAATAAAAGCATAGAGACAATTCAGGATTTGAGATGTGAATTAATGAAAGAGAGAAATACTGAAGAAAACTCGGGTTGAAATGAAGATGAAGTTGATAAACTCAAGAAGCCAATTTGAAACAACAGGAAAAAGCTTCACCAACAGAATGAAATAGAAAACAAAATATCAAGACTGGACAATAAAGTTGGAGAAGTGTACCAGTCAAGCAACAGTCATGAAAGTACATGCTCCTAGCTGCACAGCCATCTCTCCCGCTCTTGCTGCTTGTCATTGTTTTTGTTAGTTTTGCTTGCTATATACTTAATAAATTTACTCATTCAAAACTTAAATCATGCCTACCATGGATCATTCTCTAGAAATAACAAATGCTTTAATTTAATATTAAGTGCTTTAATAACATCTATGTAACTTCATGAAAACCTCCAGTCCTTAGATTCGAATTACCACAAAAAATGTTCTGATGATAAAAAGTACCTGCTTTAGGTTGTTAAGTGAGCCAAGAATAATCAATTTCAATTGCATATACAACTGACATGCTGGTGTTTACTTATTGCTTATACTAACTGACATGTTGCTGTTTATTGCATATACTAGGTGACATGCTGGTGTTTCTTTATTGCATATACTAGGTGACATGTTGGTATTTATTTAATGCATATACTAACAGACATGCTGGTATTTATTGCATACACTAGCTGACATGCTGATATTTATTTATTGCATATACTAGCTGACATGCTGGTGTTTATTGCATATACTAGCTCACATGGTGGTATGTATTTATTGTATGTATTAGCTGACATGGTGGTGTTTATTTATTGCATATACTAACTGACATGCTGGTGCTTATTTATTGCATACACTAGCTGACGTTCTGGTGTTTATTTATTGCATATACTAGCTACTATTAGCTGACATGCTGATGTTTATTTATTGCATATACTAGCTGACATGCTGGTATTTATTGCATATAGTAGCTGACATGCTGGTGTTTATTTATTGCATATACTAGCTACTATTAGCTGACATGCTGATGTTTATTTATTGCATATACTAGCTGACATGCTGGTGTTTATTTATTGCATATACTAGCTGACATGGTGGTGTTTATTTATTGCATATACTAGCTGACATGCTGGTGTTTATTTATTGCATATATTAGCTGACATGGTGGTTTTATTTATTGCATATAGTAGCTGACATGCTGGTGTTTATTTATTGCATATACTAGCTGACATGCTGGTGTTTATTTATTGCATATACTAGCTGACATGCTGGTGTTTATTTATTGCATATAGTAGCTGACATGTTGGTGTTTATTGCATATACTAGCTCACATGCTGGTGTTTATTTATTGCATATACTAGCTGACATGCTGGTTTTTATTGTATATACTAACTGACATGCTGGGGTTTATTTATTGCATATACTAGCTGACATACTGGTATTTATTTATTGCATATACTAACCGACATGCTGGTACTTATGTACTGCATGTATTAACTGACAGGCTGGTGTTCATTTATTGCATATACTAGCTGACATGCTAGTATTTATTTATTGCATATACTAGGTGACATGCTGGTGCTTATTTATTGCATATACTAGCTGACATGCTGGCGTTTATTTATTGCATATACTAGCAGACATGCTGGTGTTTACTTATTGCATATACTAGGTGACATGCTGGTGTTTACTTATTGCATATACTAGCTGACATGCTGGTGTTTATTGCCTATACTAGTGGACATGCTGGTGTTTATTTATTGCATATACTGACATGCTGGTGTTTATTTATTGCATATACTAGCTGACATGCTGGCGTTTATTTATTGCATATACTAGCTGACATGCTAGTGCTTATTTATTGCATATACTAACTGACATGCTGGTATTTATTTATTGCATATACTGACTTACATGCTGGTATTTATTTATTGCATAGACTAACTGACATGCTGGTATTTATTTTTCCTCTCCTATCCTCTTTCCTGTCTTTTTGCAGGTGATCTTATAGAAATTAATTTAAAAAGGAATTCTCAAAAACTTTTTAAAGATGCAGGAGGAATTAGTAAAATTACAGAAAAGGGCAAGAACACAACTTAGCCTTGAATGAGAAATAGAAATGTTTGTCAATCCCAAATCTAATTGGCTATTAGCTCTCTCCTTAGAGGAATAATTCACAGCTGGTGCCACAAGCTTATGTCCTCTAGTGGTTAGGAGATGTTATAAGCCACAATAAGAACTTGTCACCTTTATAGAGAAACCACAGTTTGTGGATTAGCATACCATCCAAACATCTGTGTCTATGTTCACAGCTTAGCTTGCCATAATAATTAGTACTGTTTAAATGCCTGTAATCTAATTGCTTATGCTTTGTTAGTAGGATTAAAAAGGTACCCCTGGATAAGCTGTCAACCTATGAAGGGGAACAACCTGAACAGACTAGAGTCCAAAATGACATGTCCAGAGAAAAAAGACTTTTGCTTCTCACCCACTTGTGCCCCTTTCTCAAAGCCTAGGGAACAACTTGCGGAAGAGGAGGCATGGTAGAATGTAAGGGCTGTGGAGAGATTGGGGTGAATCAGAAGACTACAGCAATATAGACTGGATTCCTATTTGATCAACATGCTTGTGCATACAAGCTTCTCCAACTGGACTATGGGAACCTTGGGTTGTTCAAAACTTGGACATAGATACTTGCAAATTGGTTTTACATGAATGTTACTTACATTCATTGCCTATGCTTAATAATTTGGCTCACTTCAAAAAAATTGCACCAATTACCTAATTGTATGGTAAACTGAGCAACATCAATGTTATCTGAAAATAACCATGCTCTTATATTGTAGAATCCGTTAAAAAATAAACAAATAAAGGAAAAAGAGAGAGAAATGTTTGTCAAAGAGGGAAAGAATACCATAGGTAGGGACATGTGTATAGAGCACAATACTTTTGATCCAAATTATATTTACTTCATTATTATCTGTGTAGCTGGCTATAGTCATCAAAATAGTTGAGAGAGCAGTGTTGACAGGCTAACCTAGCACCTTACCCAGCACAATTTTCTGCTTTCCTCCATTAGAAGAAAATAAACACAAGCTTTTCTAGCTTCCTTTGTAGCTAGAGATGGCCATATGATAAAGTCCTAACCCACAATATACACAGCATGTCTGCTGAAGTATTTAAAAAAGGCATGATGAGAATGAATGTGGTTATTCATATTCTTCTTGTCCCTTTGGCTTTAAATACAGAGAGTAACTCTGGAGCTGTGGCTGCCATCTTATCACCTCAAATAAAGCTATTTGGTGTTTTTATAAACATTCCCTGACACTGTGGAGCACTATAACAATAACATAAACAGGTATCTATTTTGAGACACTTTTTATTTTTATTTTTTTGGAGTCAGGTCTCACTATGTAGCTTCAACTGTCCTGAACTCACTGTGTAGACTGGGCTGGCCTTGAACTAATATAGTTCTACCTCCTCTGTCTCCTGAGTGCTGGGTTTAATTGCACGCACCCACCACACCCAGCCTTGAGACATCTTTTCATAAAAGAGAAATAAATTACTACTGTTTTGGATACTATGAGTCTAGTATTATATTATTTAAAGAACCAATCACTCCTATGGAATGGAGCTAGGCTATGTCCAGTATCAGCACTATTAGCATAAATATTAACATAGGTAACTTAGACCATTTGGAATAATCTTATCAAACTATTGGATCAATTGTGCCTTATTTGCTATAGGAGTTTAATAATGTTCTAGTAGTCTAACCCTAACTTGGTCTTCCTAAGCATCAAAACTAGGAGTAAAAAACAATGAAACTAACTGTATTCTGTGAGGAAAAAAAATTACTATAGGGGCAGAAATTCTGGAGACTAGGATGAAATAAGTAGCAGCTACGTGAGGATAAACCAGGTAGAATCAGTGTATATACTGCAAAGAGTAAACAATACAAATGTTTAAGATGATGTACTCTTTAGTAATCAAAAAGCCCAAACTTAACATTTACTTTCTTGGTCTTTTTGAGATGAAGACAGAAGACACAAATTCTACAATAGTGAATTACTGTGGCAAATTAAAAATAAACCTTTTGATTTTCTTGTATTTCTTCTCTCATTCGTTGATTTACAGCAATTCTGGTCAGAGATCTGAGAAAAGAAATGTAAGTTACTTAATAATAAAATTATTAATTCCTTCATAAATGTTTAGTAATAATCAATGTAACAAAGTTTATTTTTATTATGTTTTCTTTAATGTATATTTTTACTGAATTTTTATGCATTTCCTATAAACTATCCTAATTCTATTTCCACCCTGTCCTCCATCTGCAGTCCCTTATATCCTCTCAACCAAATTTCCTCACATGTTAGAGCCTAGCAAGTCAAGTTTGTGTACCCAGATGTCCCTCAGTGCAAGTTCATCCACTGGAGTCTCTGCTTCATGTTTTGCTAGATGTGAGCCACCTCCTGCCATGCCTCTCCCACCATTATGGACTGTCCTCCTTCCCATAAACAAAAATAGTAAGTTCTCTTTCTATAAGTTGCCTTGGGCATGGTATTTTATAACCACAGCATAAAAGTAACTAATGTGTGCTGTGGGGATAGCACAGCCGTTAAAGGCGGAGGCTAAGAACCTAAAAAAAAAAAAAAGTAACTAATGTATATGTTATTCCTAACCAGACACAAATGATCAAAGCCATGTTATTTTGTAAGTCCTCATAAAATCTAGTATATAAAAAAATCTAGTATGGAGCTGGAGAGATAGCCTAGCGGTTAAGAGCACCGACTGCTCTTACAGAGGACCTGGGTTCGATCCCCAGCACCCACATGGCGGCCAAGAACCGTCTGAAACTCCAATTCCAGGAGAACTCCAGCTCCAGGGGAATCCGAGACCCTCTTCTGACCTCTGCGGCATTGCACGACACGGGTGCACAGACTTGCATGCAGACAGTACATTCATACACATACAGAAAAAAATAAATTTAAAAAATTAAAAAAAATCTAGTATAATATCCTGCTTACTTTGCGTAAACAAATGCAGTATCTATTGAAATAGGAAATACATTTAATATAACCATCAGTATTTTCTGTTAATAGTTCAATTACATATCCTACTGGCAAAAAGTATTTCATAAAATACCTCACACATTTAAGATTACTAACTTTGAAATACAAAGGCAAGAACAGAATTTGGTAATACTTAAGATACAGATCAGTATTTAGGATGACACTTTTTTAATCCTTCGTGAAAAAAATACAAAGATATTTTAGTCTTTACTACTCAACAAGGCTTTTTCTGGTTTGACTACCAGCACCCACATGGCTAACAACCACCATTTGTAACTCCAGTTCCAGGGAATCTGATGCCCCCTTCTGACTTCCATGAGTACTGCATGACATGGGTGCACTTACATACATATAGGCAATACAGTCATACACATAAAATAAAAAATAATTAAAAATATTTTTAAAAAGCATGTTTTTTCTTAGTTATAATTCTCATTAAAACAATTATCACAAAATATTTCCATTAGTTTCTTATTTAACAGTTCTCTTTTGCAGTGCAATATAAATATATGCAAAATCAAATATTTTGCTTTAATAAAAAATTAAACATTAACAATGAAAAGTTCTAAATTCCAAAAAGCTATATATACTATAATTGACACCTTCATGTTATGAAATCAGTTATTCTCATAAAATTCATTTATTGGAAAGAGTTCTTCTAATAACCAAACTAACAAACTTTAATATACCTGGCTTTTATGGGGAAGTTCTGTGAAATATCTTTCATTAATTTTATGGCATCGAAAATGGGAGTGGACATTATTTGAGATGCTGCTTGAAAACTAAGATCTGGAAGAAAAAAATCATTAAGGCATCTACCATAATTTTAGACCTTTTAAACATTTTCATGCAATGTAACTATTTTATTCAATCTTTATTCTCACATGTTCATATATATACATTAACAGTATTACATTTAATATTTTAGAAAAAAATTTAAATGTAAAGCTATACCTTAAGTCCATTTAAATATGTCTTAGACAAATGAGTAATTATATTTAATATTTGTGTGGTTTTCACAGGTTAAAATACAATAAAAAAATATACAAATAAACCACTGACACAAAGCTATTTTTTTCTACACTCAGGTTAATTGATATGTGACAAAAACCTGTGACAAGAGGCTGGAGAGAAGGATGGCCTAGCAAATAAGAGCACTGGTTGCTCTTGTAGAAGACCTGGGTTAGGTTTCCAGCCCCCACATGTGGCTATCTGACCTCTGTGGACATTGCACAACACCGGTGTACTTACATGCATGCAGGCAATACACTCATACACATAAAATAAAAATAAAAATAAAAAAACCTTTGATGAAAAGAGTGTCAGGACAGCAAAGAGTTAAGAAGAAGGTACCACATTCTTCAGTGGTGTGGCCACTAGTAAGTTGCCCATGTACTATTAAATAATCTTCCACCCATGCTCTTGCAAGCAACCCTAATTAAACTCAGTGGGGTCTCTCTCTCTCTCTCTCTCTCTCTCTCTCTCTCTCTCTCTCTGTCTCTCACACACACACACACACACACACAAATACAAATTAAAAAAGGGAGAGTGCTTGGGAAAAACAAGGGTTGCAGCAGAATGAGGTGAAAATAACTAAAAGTTATTATATACACAAATAAAACTATCAAATACTTAAAAATAACAGGGGTAGGGATGGAGCTCAGTGGGACTTGTCTCTCATGTGCAAGGCCCTGTATTCAATTTCTAGTATCTACTCTCTAAAAAGAATAAAAGTCAGAAAAACAAATGGGGAAAAGAGCTCTGAAGATCCAATTGTAAAAGAATTACTAAAGAGTATTTAACTCAGTAAGAAGCATTCATTATCCTTAAATATTGTTTATATTTTTGCTTATATAAAAATAAAATTTAATAATTAGCATTATTTTCCTGAAATTTCACTTCTATTGAAAGATAAACATATGTGACTACCTGTTATATCAGTCTCAAATACATTAGAAACATTAATCTTGGGCCCATTACTTTCGAGAGAATTTAAAGATTTTAAATCCAGATTCTTTCTTTACTTAATCACGAGGCACACAATAAGGGCTAAAGCAACCACTTTGAAACAAGGCTACTTATGTTTCCATGTTCTCTCAGCACAGTGGTGAACTAGCTGGAGGTAAAGCCTAGATTAATTAGGGGAGGCAAAGCCTAGATAAAGATAGTATTAATGTAGACTCTCAAGAGAAGACACAGTCCAACAATCAGAGTTTAAATTCCAGCAATATCATGTACTAGCTGAATTAACAGTAATTACAGTTTCCTTAACTTACTCAAATGTTTCTACCCCCAATACTGTATTGAAACAATCATTGCTCATTAATGTGTTTCCTAATTGTGAATCACAATGGGCATCTTTACAGACCTCTCTGAGGAGGTTCCTTTTGCAACTGGAACACTACCTGAAAAAAAATCTTTGAAGAGCTAACACAGAGGTCCAGGACTGAAACACCTTCACTTACTAACTGGCTTATCAAACTACTAAATTTTGATGTTTTATTTCTAAAACAAGAATGGGCTTCATCTGCAAAATTTACTCTGAGAGTAAAATAGGATAGCTTATATGAAAAGGTTAACTAATCAAGGTCAAATGTAAAATATTCTTGCATTATGTATGATATTTGTCAAGAGAGTTCTGATAAATATTATTTTAATTGTTAATGTGAAAACAGAAATTCCTTGCCTACAGCTAGAGGGTTGGGTATAAGTGGGGAGAAATTGCTAATAAGTATATATATGTTTTGTGAGTGATGGAAATATTCTAAATCTGCCTGTGGAAGCTGCTACAGAATTCTGAAAATGTATTAAAAATACTGAACATTACAGTTTAGATGTATGAATTATATAATCTGTGAATTACATATTTCAACAAAGCTGTTGCATCAATAATAATAGTGTTATACAAAAGATATGACAGAATTTATGTAGGAAAATGACATGTCTCTAATACCCATGAAACCATTTCAATTAAAAAAAATTTTAAACAGAAATATAGTTCAATCCAACTAAATCTCGGTCACAAAATATTGGCTTGTAGATTGTTCAGCACACAAACTACTAGGCTTATTAGCTACATACCCTCTCACTTGATATTTTCATCGAGAATGTCAGCATTTCCTAAAAACTAATTGTTATACTCATAGATTAATCGATTCTCAACTCTCACCAGAGAAGTGTCCTTATCCAGCAGATGGTGATTGATACCAAGAGGCTGTAGAGCACTTGCCCCTGAATAGGACTGATATCAAACGTCTACTTCCCAAAGCTCAGGGATCATTGCTGAAGAGGAGGAAGAAAAGACTGTAGGAGCCAGAGGTGGTGGTGACCATAAGGAAACAGAGTTTCTAGACAGCTGGTCAGGTACTTGAATAAACTCAGCAATGGTGACAACATGCACAAGTCCGAGGCAAGCTCAAACTAGGCAAAATTCCAGCACAGACATGGGGAAGTGGGTATGAAATCCCAACCCAACCTAAGGAACTTCTGGAAACTGGGAGGAGAGACAGGGATGGGACTCTTAGTGGAACCAGTGCATGGACCCACACTGAAAGACATTTGGGAACACAGATCAGACTCTAAAGGCATATATATCACATATATATATATATATGTGATATATGTATACATATATGTATACATATATACACATATATATACATATATATGTGTATATACACATATAAATGATATTAGAGTCTGATTTGTGTTCCCAAATGTCTTTCTGTGTATGTGATCAGTTGTGCAACTCCAGTTTCATATATGCATAGAATAAATTTTAGTCATTTTCAGCACCTCCCCCTTACTCTCTTTCATCCCTCTGCCTTTTATGCAGAAATTCTCAAGCAGTCCCCCTCCTGTCTTCAGGTCTCTTTTTGTATGACCCACTGGGCTTAATTAGGGATATGTGAATGAGCATGGGTGGGAGGTTATTTACTGGAGCCTGGGGAATTAACTTATCAAAAGAAAATGATCTCCTGGAGTGGATTTTTTTGAAGCAGGTTCTAATTCTGTAGCTCAGGCCGATCTAGATAAGCAACTTGGTCTCATACTTACAGTAATCCTTTATTCTCATCTTCCCAATTGCTAAGATTACAGGTATGTTCCACTACATCTAACCTTTTAAATCGATGTTACAGACTCTCTGAAATGGGGTTTAGTACTTGAGATCAAAAGTAAAATAGTTTATACCTTTAAAATGATAATATTAGATGTAAATGTTACATATAATTTTGTCTTACAAAGTTACAAATATAATTTTTATTAAATAATTATTTCTGCAAATTAAATTTATTTTCTTATTAATTATGCATGTCTATAAATAACTAATCATGTTTTCTAAGTTTTTTGATAAAACGAGAGGTCAGTTACCTAGATGCTATGTTAAAAAAAAAGCTCAAAATACAGTACCTTGCAGTTCCCAGACTTTCAAAGGCATCATTTCTTTGCTGCTTTCAATCAGGTACTTTTGGAAAATTGTCAGATTATCTTTAAGATCTGAATATATTTTTCTGTATCAAAATATAATGGTAATTATCACCATTTACCACAAATATTTATATAAGCAATATACTTCTGAAATTCTTTCCAGTTAGAAGCTAATCATCAGCATTCATGTGATATGGCTGCATCCACAGTATCCATATATGTGTGTGTATACATGCATGAATATAAAACTAAACACAATATGGAGGAATGTATTCTAAATTCCAACATCACCTATGGAGAGTGCAAGGAAGACAGCAACATTAGCAATATTTTATCTTTTATTTTTGTTTTGATGTTTTAAAATTGGAAGAACTGGTTTCATATTTTATAAAATCCTAGCTTAAGCACTGGGAAGTAGAGGAGAAACCCAACCTAACCTAAGGAATTTCTGGCAGCTGATGGCTGCTGAGAGGTGGGGAGAGAGTCACCAAATATTCCTTTCTCATAAATTAGAGAACACACATAGAATTATCGTCACTCCCATTCATGAGTATTCAGAGAGGACTCTCCTCGCTAGTCTTCATTTTCCATCAGTGTGGCAGGAAAAAAAAAGGGAGTATATATTTTTTAATTACTAAAGGGTTGCTTATGTGAATTTATGAAATTAAGACCAGATGTTAAAAGGGTTTAACATGGAAATCTAGGACAAGGAAATTTAGGTAAAATGTTCTCTTCCTGAGGAGTGTAAATTTCTTCAAACTTATCTATGATTTTTGTAACTCATTAGATCTATGTCAAGTACTAAAACTATTTCAAAATGGTAAGTTAGTTAGCTAACCTTATTACTAGGACATTTATTTTAAAAGTCATCTTTTGTGGATGTGTGGGTGTTGTGGGGGGTATACCTGTGTGTGAGGATACACGCTCCTGTGCACATACATGTGGAGGCCAGAAGAGGATGCTGGATGTCCCATGCTATGAATCTCCTCATTCCCTTGAGACCTCGTCTCTCACTGAGCCTGGACCTAGGCTGGCAGCTATAGAGTCACATCACTCCCCTTATTTCTACCTCCTATAGCACAGAAGTTACAGGAGCAAGTGTGGCCACACTTGCATTCCTTGTGCTTGCACCGGAAGTGCTATTACCCACTGGGCCATACCCCAATCTTCCAAAGTCACCTTTTATTTCGTTTTCAAAAGAAACTAAATTTGAGAACTAGTTTTTTGTTGGCATTTTTTAAAAATAACTTGGGGTTGGAGACATGGCTCAGTGGTTAAAGACCATTGGCTGTTCTTGCAGAAGACCTGGGTTCAAATTCCAGCACACACATGGCAGCTAACAATCATCCAAAACTCCAGTTCCAATCTGCTGCCCTCTTCTGTCCTCTGCAAGCATTGCACAACACAGATGCACTTACATGGAGGCAATGCACACATAAACATAAAAGTAAAGTAAAAGTAATAAATAAAATCAACAATAACCTCACCTTTGTGATCTTTATTGCTTCATTTTTCTCTTTCTGTATATTATATGCACAGGTGTACACATGTGTTCAGGCACATGTGCCCATGCAGAGGCCAGACTGGATGTTTAGTATCTTCCTCTATTGCTCTCTGCCTCATTCTCTTGAGACAGGTATCTCACTGACACCGGATCTCTAATTTTGGCTAGACTAGTGGCTAACAAATACCACAATCTTTTGACCTCTGCCTTCATCCCCCAGCACTGAGGTGATAGGCACATGTGGCCATGCTTCTTAAGTGGGTACAGGGGATCTGAATTTAGGTATTCATTTTTGTATAGCAAAACCCTTACCTACTGAGCCATCTTTTGTGAGCCTCTCTTGTCTTCATTTCTAATAAACATTTATATAATCCTTTCATTAACTGTTTAAAAGATTTTATTACTAATTTACATTATAACCTTAAAACTTCAAATACTTTTAAATAACTCATGTTACTAGGTTAATGGAGTTAGAGAGACTGCTCAGTGGTCAAGAGCACTGGCTGCTCTTTCAGAGGACTCAGGTTCATTTCCAGCACCCACCTGGTAGCAAACAAACAGCCTTAACTCCAGTTCACAGATCTTATGCCCCTTTCTGGTCTATGTAGGCATTGCATGCATGTGCTTTACTTACATGCATGTAGGTAAAACACTCATATATATATATATATATATATATGTAATAAAAAGATACAAAACAGATTATTAATTATCCTATTATGAGAACTTTGTTAGAATGGACTTAAGCAAAATAAGAATACATCAAAATATGTAAAAATGCTAATTCATAGCCCAGTTGTGGGGGGCTGTGCCTCTAATTCCAGGCCCTTGGGAAGCAGAGGCAGGCAGAACTCTGAGTTCCAGGCCAGCTGGGGTTACAGGGAGACCCTGTCTCAAACCACATCAGCAACAACAAGAAGGAAAAATAACTGATAAGGAGACTGCACCACACAGTGCACATGCACAGCAGGCATGAAAATGCACAAGAATTATGGATAGTTTGTAATTTATATTCATTATTCCATATTTTCAAGGTTGCTAATTCTATAAAATGTGAGCTTTTGTTGATGAAACACATTTTTTTCTGATTAAAAGGAGAGAAATACACATTTAACTGTAATCTCGACACTGTTAATCTCAAAAGTTTAAAATTTCTATTATTCTAGTTACCTCAGAGATGCTATGCTATATCAGAAATGGGATCAAAACTGTCAGTATAACATAGCAGTATATCTAATGAACATATTTGCATTTTTAAGATAGTAAAATCAATTTGAACACTAAATAATTCAACAGAGAAAAAGGTTCAGAGTTTTTCAACATAAATTAGCAAAAATACAGTAAGAAAATGTGAGCAAAGGTCAAGATTAAGCAATTTACCTAAGATGACACTCAAAGGCCAATAGCTATATGAAATGAAGGTAATCTTCCAATAAATTGTTAATATTTGAATTAAATTACATGTTTAAGTTTAGTGAAATAATTTAAACAAAATGAAACATTTAAGTTAAGTTGACAAAAATTTTAAAAGTAGTACTAGTCTTTAGTACAGTTCTAAGAAATAGATGCCTTCATATACTAGTGTGAATTTATAAGTAAATTTTAGGAGGGAAATTTCCAAATATGTAACAAAATTCAAGAAGTATATCATGGATTGCCTTTTTTCCCTGAAACTTATGCCAATTAAAAATGGAGATGTATAGGAACTGGTCCATAAAAACACTCAATGAAAATACTGGAAAATAATCTAAAATCCCATTGTGTGGGATAGTCCATCACACAATGTTAAAAAAAAAATCAGTTGTAGCCAGGTGTGGTGGCACACACCTTTAATCCTAGCACTTGGGAGGCAGAGGCAGGCGGATCTTTGTGAGTTCAAGGCCAGCCTGGTCTACAGAGTGAGTTCCAGGACAGCTGGGACTATAGGGAGACCCTGTCTCAAAAAGACCAAAAAATATCAGTTGTATAGTTCAGTTCTATTATGTAAAACAATATGCTCTGTATGCATTTATAAATTATGAAGAAAAAGGTTGGACAGATATATACCAAAACATTTGGCAGTGATAGTTATCTCGCAGTTATGGATTTTTTTTATGCTTTTGCTTGTTTGCTTTCTCTGGATTTCTATTAATTGTATTTTAATTTTATAATAAGTAAAGATGGTAATATAAAGTGGTATGTATGTAAATTGATATGTATATTAAAAAGAACATGTGCCAGTGAAATGTACCAAGTTAACTTCTTTAAAAACAAAAGGGCCATTTTATTTCCATTCATACTCACTTTAGTTTCCCAAAGAGAAATCCTTGAACTTCATCTGCTTCAGTCTCATCTTGTATAGTAACATCAGTTATAGCTACATTTTAGGGAAAAAAGAAGCAAGCATTTTTAGGCTGGGTAAAGAACATGCATAAAAACAAGTAAAAGGAATTCATGACCAAAAAGCCAGCTCTATATAGAATACTGGAAGCAATACTTTAGACAGAAGAGAAGGACAAGCATACAAAAGACTCTCAGGATGCTAGAATAGTTAACATAAAGCAGAACTAAGAAAAAAATTCACAAAATCAAAAAATGACAATTAATAGATATCTTTAAATAATAACTGAACATTACTGGCCATAATTCTCCAATCAAAACATACAGATTAGCCAACTAGATTAACATCTGTTCTATCTATCTATCTATCTATCTATCTATCTATCTATCTATCTATCATCTATCTATCTATTTCAAGGATAGATACTACCTTTGAATAAAAGTATTGAAAGAAGTGTCCAAAAAATAATGAGAAAAAGGTGTCCTGAGCAATGGATTTGTCAACAGTCAATCACAGACTGGAGAGGGACCCACATGGCATTACCCATCCCTGGTAGAAGCCAGACAGTGTCTTCAGTAATACATCTGCTGATGATCCCACCAGCTCCAATAAATAGTTCCAAACTCATGGTTATACACATAGCTCTGGGTAAACTCAGTGGGTCATAAAACAAAAATAACAACAAAAGAATCTGAGAAAGAGATTTTTAGTAAGAGCAGTTAATACTAGGGGTGAAAAGATAGGAGTGAGTGGAGCAGACAGTATTTAGAATGTACTATGCAAATATATATGTAGGAAAGTGTCAAAGAACAAATTTAATAAAAAATTAAAAGAAAACTTTCCACTCCACCAGTTGGAAATGACATAAGCTTTTTCACAATAGAGACATATGTAAAGAAGGTTAATTCTGACCAGGGACAAATCCGGGAATTTTTCTGGGCACCAATTTACACATTAATATAGTAAAGGGACCTTATTAGAAGATACAGAAAATACTTTGAAGCTGTACCACATTTTTCTTATCCATTCCTGAGGAGATGGATACCTAGGCTGTTTCCATTTCCTGGCTATTGTGAGTAGGGCAGTAATAAACATTAACACAATGGAGTATTATTCAGCTGCTAACAAAAGTGAAATTATGAAATTTTCAGGTAAATGGATAGAACTGGAAACAATCATCCTGAGTGAGATATTCCAGACTCAGAAAGACAAATATTGTAGGTTTTCTCTCATATAAGCATATTAGCTTTTAATCTTTAGATATCTGTATTTCATTTGGAATACCTTAGATATTTGAAAACTATTAAGAGCCCATGGGCTGATGGGGAAATCTTCCAAGAGAAGACAGAATACACTGATATAAAAGAGGAAAAATGAGCTGGGCGTGGTGGCACACGCCTTTAATCCTAGCACTTGGGAGGCAGAGGCAGGAGGATCTCTGTGAGTCCAAAGCCAGCCTGGTCTATAGAGTGAGTTCCAGGACAGCTGGGGCTACAAGGAGACCCTGTGTGGAAAAAGACCAAGGAAAAAAAAAAAAGAAAAATGAATAATACAATAGGAAGGATTAAATGAGGTAGCGACAGGTGGGTAGGGTAGAAGATGGAATGGGGGTTAACTAGCACTAAATGCCTTTTGAAAATCCATATGGAAGTATGACTCTGTAGAAGCTCTATAAATATATACATGTACACATGTAAAAAGAGGTTAAATGGAGTTACCCTTTAACAGGAGGACAATTCTTCAACTATATATCTAATCCTAACAAATAAAAAAACCCGGTACCAGGAATAGGTGACCTCTTTTCAAGTTGTTGGCTAGTGAGGTTCCACTGACCCCCAAACATTACAGCCCAGTGTCATTGCTCTGGGTTACTTTTCAGAACTTAACTGCAAGGCCCTATTATTGCAAACAACATGTACTAGAATCATAAAACATGAAGAAATCAAGCAGGTACTGGAATTTTCATCCCTATTAGCTAGCTTTCATAGTGTTGGGAAGTGGGATGCACAATACCAGAGGAGAAAGTAATAATCAGTTTTACCCAGTTCTGAACCCTGTAAGCCACAGAAATGTCTGAGCTGGCAAGCTATGCCCAAGAGTCCAATATGTTACAAGTGTTATGGGAGGGACCAGTGACCCTCTGATTGTATTTAAGTTGTGCTGGAGATGGTACTTATACCTGGCACTTTGGTCAGACCCATAAACATGGCTAGATAGTTCATGGGCCCTAGGGGAGAATCTGCTACTAATATTTTACTAATTGAACATAGTGTCAAAATGACTCTTAGTAACTTACTGCTATGCCCAGAGATAAATGCATCTCTCAACCATTATCGGAGAAGCTTTTTGCAACAAAATGCAATTATCACAGAGACCCACAAGTGATCATCATTAAGAAAATAAGAGACTGCCATGTCTTCAGGGTTTAGTTGAAAAGAGTGTTTATGAACTGCTGAATGGTGGAACTTAGCATTCCCTTTAAGATGCTGTCATTCATGACATCAGTTTCATGTTTAAGCCTTGTGGGCAAGGCTATCAAAGGAAGTTTGAGTCTTGCAGCTTTAAATCCCTGTGCAACAAAAGTTTTGAACCTTTTAAAGGGATGTTAAAATAAAGTCGAAGAATACAAACAGTAATTGGCCATACAAATAAAAACTTTGATTTGTTAAAAAAAGGAAAATAAGAGATTGGAGAGTGCGTTCAGTTCTAGACAGGAGAACTACATCATATACCACACCCCCCCCCACCCCCAGAAGCTCAGGGATCTTTGAAGAAGAGGGAGTTAAAAGACTGCAAGAGCCAGAGGTGCTGGACAACTACAACAAAGCAGTTTTCTCCAGACAGGAGGGCAGTTGCACATATGAACTCATAGCAGCTGTGATAGCATGCACAAAATCTGCTCAAGTTCAATCCAGATAAAAATCTCAAAATGGAGGGAGGAGGACCCATCCCTAACAAAGGGCCTATTGGCATACTATAGCTGCTGGGAGAAGAGTCGATTTTCTTTTTAATTATGTGGTACCTATCAGGTCAACCAAGCTCCAGGGCTAGTACTACTCTCAAGAGTATTTGAACAGCACAAATTGGACTCAGGGGGGAAAATAGAAAACTTGAAGATGGGTGGGTAGGGAGGTAGGAGTTGGTTGGGGAATATGATAAAAAACTATATGAAACTCTCAAAGAATGACCTTTTGAGAATTCTGTGGACCTGCTGATCTTGAAATTGCCCTGGATTTATGTCCTGAGACTCTCAGAGCAGTCTTCAGTAAAACTAAGATCCAAATGCTGTTCCCTATACAGGTCTGTCAGAGGTTGGCCTCCTAGAAGCTCAGTATTTCTTAAGATCTGAGATAATTAGCTATATAGAAAGTAACGAAGATACAGAATGAGAGGTTTAGACAAGAATGAATCATACTCATGAAGAATGTGCTCATTCTTTTATTATCCTTTGTATCAAACTGACTGATGTACGATCAACAAAAGCACTGCACTTATGGCAATTATTACATATGTTAACATAGATTTTCACTGTAGGCAACATTTAACACTTGCCTATAGGATCTGCATTGCTTTTTATAAAGTTCAAAATAAAGATTTTCAAAAAAATTGAAGAAAAAAAATATCTTTAGTTCTAAGCATATCTTTACATCACAAGTCCTTTCTAAGAACCTGGTAACAGATGTTTTTACCATATTGCTTAGAGACTGCTGAAGCTTTCCAGAAATGATTCACCTCATATTATATAATTAGCCAGTATTGGTTATTAAATTTTAAAAATACTATAGGTGATATTGGCTTATAGACACAAGTGTGAGGACTTTACCTCATCTAAACAAAAACAATCACAAGCCTTGCCAATCTTGTTTCAACAACAAAACCCCAAACCATCATCCTGACAAGAGAAAGAGAGAGAGAAAGAGAGAGAGAGAGAGAGAGAGAGAGAGAGAGAGAGAGAGAGAGAGAGAGAATATGAATATTAGAATGTTTCTATATCTTCCAAAGTGTGATTTTGGAGAGTCTTCCTCCCTTTGCTTTTGGGAGGTGGAGGTAGACTGTCACATGCATGTGTACCTCCCTGATGGATTTTTTTTTCAGGGGGAGTGCGAATGCAGTCCCCTGCTCCCCGCTACCACGCACTATGTGGTCAAGTTTCCCACATTTGCAGAAATCACAGAAGTCAGGACATCTGGAGTGCAATGGATAAGCTTCTCCCTGGGAAAACCACCTTCACAATCATGGTATCTCCCCTGCCAGGTAAGTATCCTGATGGATTTTTAGCAATGGGGTGGGGCTGGCCATGGGTAGGTTATCCATGCCCTAATTAATAGATGCTACCATGCCCATATGCATATATATGGGCAGTACTAACTGGACTCAGTGGATTATAAAAACAAAAAGAGACTTGGGTGTGGTGGTGCATGCCTTTAATCCCAGCACTCTGGAAGAAAAGACAGGAAGATCCCTGAGATCGAGCCCAGCTGTTCTACATAGTGAGTTTCAAGCCAGCTAGGGCTACAGGGAGACCTTTTCTCAAAACAAAACAAAACAAAACAACAAAAACAAAACCCCAAAAAACCAAACCCTCAAAAAACAAAAAAAGTAGGACCATGAAGTTCAAAAGGAGATGCATTGGAGCTTGTGGGCATATTTGGAGAAAGTGAGTAGGGGGTAGATACAACCAAAATACACTGTATATATAACATTTTTTCAAAGAAAGAAATGAAAGAATTCTCTCAGGGAGGTGGCTTCCAGGTTAGGTCCAGCTCTGTTGCTCCATGTCTTATGTTGGAAGTATGTCTTGTCTTAGCCACCTCCCTGAAAACTAGCTCTCATAATTTTGGAGAATACTGTGCAAGCTGCTAAGGGAGAAGATCAATCAATTGTCCAACTTCAATAACTAACAATCATATCAATGACTGGCACAGCAAACTATATTGCAGCAGTAGTGGCAGTTTTATCTTGGCAGTAATCAACAGCTACCTAACTGGACTTAAAGCCCACTTGATGGGAGGGAACTCATGTGTGGTACTGTAAATATAACCAAATATACATGGCTGGAGAGGTCACAGGTCTTAGAGAAAACCACAAGGCTGTCACATTTTTACACAAATGTAATTTCTTCTTATGCACTAAATATGGATCCTTATATTTACAAACAAGTATGCCAATCATCACTCATCAAAGAAGCTAAGGCTCACGGAAGAAGGGGTAGAGAGAATACTAATACATCTCTCAACTCTCATCAATGACGCTCCCTCATGTACCAGAGGTCAATGAAAACGAAGCACGACAAATGGCCAAAGCATAGAGAATAAGAGTCTGCAGAGTGTGGGTCCTTGGAAAAGACTCTTATATTAAAAATTCCACCCACCCAGAGATCAGAGACCATTGTAGAAGAGTGGATGGAAGTATTTTAAGACCCAGGGAAGGAGATGAATAACCACATGAAAATAGATTCTTACTGTCTCCTCATTCCTTGCCCATGTGAACCTACAGCAACGGTGTCATGCGCAAGAACCATACAAGCTCAAGCAGACAAAGATCCAGCACAGAGCTGTGGAGGTGGGATGCAGGCTCCAATCTTAGCCAAAGAACTATTAGGCAGCTGATTACTACTGAGTGAGGAAGAAATGATCTTCTTTAAGAGAAGGGCTCTTGATAGGATGACTAGACCCAAGTAGATGAACTTGCACTAAGGGATGTCAGAACACTAACTTGACTGGATAGGCCTTAATATAAATGACAGAATGCATGAAATCCTATGGAGAGGGGCTATGGGAAGGTGCTGACGGGAAAAGGGGTATAAAGATGATTATGATGTAAAAATTAAATTAAAAAAGAAAAAAGATAATAAAACACATGCCTACAAAAGTATTAATCCTTATCTAAACATTAATAAACTTACTTTTAACTTGGATATCATCCAATGCTTTGTATTCTGTATTCTTAATTGCTAGCTCCACACCATAGCCAGATAAGTAGATTTTCCTGGAGTTTGGTTTCTGTACAAATATTTATTTATGAAAAGAGAAAACATTTAGTTAAGTATTTTGGGTTAAATTTACTACCATGGCATATTAGATTACTACAGCAAAATATTAACATGGGCAGGCCTTTAAAGTGCTTGTCAAGTACTCTATCACTGGGTTATATCCCTCAGCTCAATGCTGAAGTATTCGATCTACTGTGAATCATTATCATTTGGGAGAACACTTATACTCTCTACCTAGTCTACCAAGGAACCAGAATTTTGTTGAGAAAACTAGAAAACTTCCCTTACTAAAAACTTCTCTATAAATCTACAGCACTTTTATAATGGAAAAATATCTTTTTCTGCTCAAGTCTACAATGAGCCATCAAAGGATCCAATACAATAAAATTTCAACAAAATTGTACTTCTTTTAATCACCACCACAAAATTTACTATTCATTTCCAAAGTAGCTAGATTCTGGACAATTGGAAAATAGCTAAAAGATAATAATGAAGAGTAAAGATTAGGCAGACAGACAGTGCTTAGTGTCCTGAAAATCAGCTTAAATTTCTCTTCATGTGTCTCAATGATTAAAATCTATTAAACGCCAGTTAACTGTAACTGAGGTATCTGAAATATTTATACTACCTGAATTTTGGTAGCTAATTTTCCATTTCTAAGAAAGACCAAATATAAAATGTATCTGTAGAAATTACTCTATTAAGAGTCACACATTTTATTCTGAGGAAGCAACTTGAATATGTGTGTGTGTGTGTGTGTGTGACTTTTTCAAAAAGATGTCTATGTTTATTTCCAGTTTTCAGACTGACATTCCTGTCAGTTGTGCTGTAACAATCTTAATCAGGCATATTACTTCAGAGGTTAGGAAGACAGCTTCATTAATTCAGAGCTCACTGAATTCTTAGATAATGGTATGTGTCTTTGCTTGTTTGCATAGGTGTAGTTTGTTAATCCTAAACATGATAGAGGACTGTGTAAGGATAGAGAATGCAGGGAAGGAAAACTATAATCCTGTATTATTCTTCTTACTCTTGTTTTCTATATAATAAAGTTTTTCTTAGCCTTTAAAATCAGTATATTACCACTATCCATTCATCTGCTTTATTTCCAAATAAGGACTCGTAAGAATAGCTTCAGATACACAGACAGAATTTAACACTGCTGCCTACACTAAAATTTAATTTTCTAGTATCTCGGAAACATGTTTCAATGAAAGGTAGCAGGTAAAACCTTTATATAAAAAAAAATTTATAGTTACAGTAAACTGACAAAATTGAAAATCTCCAAAGAGATTTCAATATCATATAGCTCAATTAAAATATATTTTAAATATCTACCCAAAAGACAATTAGATGGTAGCTGGTCAAATTGAAGTCATAAGACCACATACATTGTCAATATTCATAAAGGAAATGCTACTCCACATAACCAATTTAGTTCTAAGCAGTTATAGCTCCTTTTAATAAAAGAAAAATGTTTATTAAATTTCTAAGCACATACCCATTTTAAATGTATTAAAATAAAATCCGAATTGTAATTTTAGTAACTTTGGATTTGTAAATGCTAAGAGGTCAAAAGTGCTAAGACAAATCTTCATATTTCTAGCTCTTCCTTCATCCATAAAAAAGCATTCATTCAAAAAGAAGCACAAATAAGTCTATTTTAAGCAGACTTACACATTGACTAAATTTACACTATAGCTACTCTAAGTGTGCAATAGGCAATTCATTAAATAGGCTGTAATATAATGCTACAAATTTTCTCACAGTTCATATGATTTTTAATTTTTAAGAAGTATATTTATATTTGCTGAAGCATCTTTTAAGACAGATACTCAAAAGAACGTCATTTCCTGTATGAGGCATATTATCATCATTTGGGGGAACATGGAATAAAATATAACATTTTTATATACACATAACCATACACATATATCTAACATTATTTTTTTCTTTTTTAAATTTATTTAGACATATTCCCCTTTCCCTTCCCCCTCCACCCCACCCCAGATCATGCACTCTGCCATAACTATCCTGCATCTTTCTCTCAGTCTTTTTTTATGTTAAGGAATTCACATTTTCCTCCTTTAATTTTATAATACTCTAAAATATGAATAAATACTTTCCACTCATATACAGTAATTACAGAGTCTGAAAGTAAGTGGTGGATTGATTCTAGAGCCCGTTAAAAGATTTACATTATAACAACATAGCTGCTTTCAGATAAACAGAAATATAACAATAATGTAGTACAGCTTGCCTTTCATCTGGGGATTTGGTGTTAGCATCCACAAATGAGGGAGACCACATTCACCACTTGTTTTCTGGGACTGTGTTACTTCACTTAGAATAATGGCTTCGAGTTCCATCCATTTTCCTGTGAAGTTCATGCTGTCATCTTTCTTTACTGCTGAGTAGTACTCCATTGTGTAGATGTACCACATTTTTTTCATCCACTCATCAGTTGAGGAGCATTTGGGTCGGTTCTAACGCTTCACTATTGTGAAGAGAGCTTCAATAAACATGGATGTGCATGTATCTTTGCAGTAGGATGAGTCTTGTGGGTATATACCCAGGAGTGGTATGACTGAATCAGGATGTAGGCTCATTTTTGAGTCTTTTAAGGGTTCTTCACACTGCTTTCCATAATGGTTGTACAAGTTTACATTCCCACCAACAGTGGATGAGTGTTCCCCTTTCCCCACAACCTCTCCAGCAATTGGTGTCTTTTGTGTTCTTGACCTTAGCCAGTCTTATCAGAGTGAGATGATATCTGAGAGTGGTTTTAATTTGCATTTCCTTAATTATTAATGATGTTGAACACTTTTTAAGATGTTTCTCAGCAATCTTTATTTCCTCACTGGTGAAGTCTCTGTTCAGCTCTTTACTCCATTTTTTTAGTAGGTCATTTGTTTCTTGTTTTTTGAGTAGTCTATATATTCTTGACATTAATGCTCTGTCAGATGAATCACTGGTGAAGATTTCCTCCCACTCTGGGTTTTCTCTTCATTTCCTTGACTGTTTCTTTCACTGTACAGAAGCTTTTGAGTTTTATGAGGTCCCATTTGTCCTTATTTCCTGTGCAGCTGCTGTCTGATTTAGAAAATATTTTTCTACACCTATGTCTTGTTGGTTAACAACTTTTTCTTTTATCACCTTCACGGTTTCAGATTTCACGTTGAGATCTTTAATACACTTGGAGTTGATTTTTGTACAGGGTAAGAGGTGGGGGTTTAATTTTGTTCTTCTACAAATGGTGATCCAGTTTTGCCAGCACCATTTGCTGAAGATGCTATCCTTCCTCCATTGAGTTTTTTTTCCCCTTTGTCAAATATGAGGTGGCTGAAATTGTATGAGCTCAAGTTTGGCTCTTCAATTTTGTTCCATTGGTCAATGGATCTGTTTTTGTGCCAGTACTAGGCTGTCCTTATGACTATGGCCCTGTAATATAGCTTGAAGTCTGGTAGAGCAATCCCCCCTGTATTGCATTGTTCACTCAGGGTTGCTTTAGCTATTCAGGGATTTTTGTTTTTCCATATGAATTTAAGGATTGTTTTCCAAGTCTGTGAAGAAGCTCATGGGGATTTTGATTGGAATTGCATTGAATCTGTATATCAATTTCACTAAAATTTACATTTTTACTATATTAATTTTTCTAATCCATGAGCATGGGAGATCTTTCCATCTTTTGGTGTAATTTTCAATCTCCTTTTCCAGGGGTTTAAAATTTTTGTTGTACAGATCATTGGTATCTTTGGTTAGGTTTGTTCCCAGGTATTTTATTACTTCTGAGGCTATTGTGAGTGGGAAGGTCTTCTTATATTCCTGTTCCACTTGTTTATTGTTGGTGTAAAGAAAGGCTACTGATTTTTCCAGGTTAATTTTGTCAAGTCTTTTTTTTTATTTTTTGGTATTTTTGGAACAGGGTCTCCCTGTAGTCCTAGCTGTCCTGGAATTCACTATGTAGACCAGGCTGGCCTTGAACTCACAAAGATATGCCTCCCTCCAATTTCCAGGTTAATTTTGTATCCCACCACTTTACTGAAACTCAATCATTTCTAGAAGTTTTCTGGTGGAATTTTTAGCATCACTTAAGTAAACTAACATATCTGCAAAAAGGGATACTTTAATCTCTTCTTTTCTGATTAGTACTCCTTTAATTTCCTCCTTTTGTCTTATTGCCCTAGCAAGCATTTCAAGCACTATGTTAAACAGGAGTGTCCATAAGGGGAAGCCTTGCCAGGTTCCTGACTTTAAGGGAAATGGTTCCAATTTTTCTCCATTTAGGATGATGTTGGCAGTAGGTTTGCTATATATGGCTTTGATCATGTTGAGGAATGTTCCCTTCAGTCCGATTACCTCTAGGACTTTAAACATGAAGGGATGCTGGATCTTGTCAAAGAACTTTTTCTGCATCAATTGAGATGATTGTGTGATTTTTGTCTTTCAGTCCATTTATGTGTTTTATGATATTTATTGATTTACATATGTTGAACCATCCCTGCATCTCTGGCATGAATCCAACTTGGTCATGATGGATGATCTTTTTGATGTGGATCTGTATGTGATTTGCAAGTATTTTGTTGAGAATTTTTGCATCTATGTTCATTAATGAGATGGGTCTATAGCTTTCATTTTTGGTTGTACCTTTGCCTGGTTTTGGTATTAGGGTGATGCTGGCTTCATAGAAGGAATTTGGGAGAATTCCCTCTGTATCCTTCTGAACAGATTGAGTAGTAATGGTTGTAGGACCTCTTTAAATGTTTTGTAGAATTCTGCTGTGACTCCATCTGGGCCTAGGCTTATTTTAGTTGGGAGGTTTTTTATTATATCCTCAATTTCCTCAAATATTATAGGTCTGTTTAAACTGTCATTCTCTTCTTGGTTAAGCTCTGTTGGTTCCCAGGATTTCAAATATTCATCCATTTCTCTTAGGTTTTCAAATTTAGTGGAGTATAGGTTTTTGAAGTATTTCCATATGATTGTCTGGATCTTTACTTTGTCTGTTGTGATGTTTCCCTTTTCATCATGAATACTATTGATTTGGAGTTGCTTTTTTTGTTACCTGGGTTAGAGATCTGTCTATTTTGTTTATCTTTTCAAAGTACCAGCTTTTGGATTTGCTGATTCTATGTATTGTTTTGTTTCTATTTCATTGATTTCTGCTCTGATTTCTGTGATTTCTTCCTGTCTTCGGGGTTTAGGATTCATTTGTTGTCTCTGAAGTGTTTTTAGCTGCAATGTTAGATCATTTACTTGTTCCCTTTCTGTTTTTTTGATGTGGGCACTTAGGGATATAAATTTCCCTCTCAAGACTGCTTTTAAAGTATTCCACAAGATTTGTTGTGTTGTATTGTCTTTTTTGTTCAGTTCCATGAATACTTTTATTTCACTCTTTATTTCTTCCCTGACACATTCATTATTCAGAATGGTGTTGTTTAGTCTTGTTATTGTACCTAGTTGGACTTATTCTGGTGTTCATATTGAGCTTTATTGCACTGTGGTCTGATAGAATACATGAAATAATTTCAATCCTTTTGTATTTGTTGAGATTTCTTTTGTACCCCAGTATGTGGTCGATTTTGGAGAATGTCCCATGAGGTGCTAAGTAGAAAGTATATTCTCTGGTATTTTGGTGGAATATTCTGTAGATGTCTGTGAGGTCCATTTGGTGTACTGTATTGTTGAGTTCTGATGTCTTTCTGTTTATTTTTTGTCCAGTTGATCTATCCAAGGGCCTCAGTGGGGTGAAGTCTCCCAGTATTAGTGTGTTAGGATTAATCTGTGTCTTGAGGTCCTGCAGAGTAGTGTTTATAAAGTTGGGTGCACCAGAGATTGGTGCATAGACATTTAGGACTGTGAAGTCTTCACAGTTAATTGTTCCTTTGACAAGGATGTAATGGCCCTCTTTGTGTCTTCTGATTAGTTTTACTTTGAGATCTATTTTGTCTGATATAAAATAGCCACTCTGGCTTGTTTCTTGGTACCATTTGCTTGGATTATTTTTTCCATCCTTTCACTCTAAGGTGGTGTCTGTCTTTGAGGGTGAGATGGGTTTCTTGTAGACAACATATAGAAGGATTCTGTTTCCTAATCCATTCTCTGAGTCTATGTCTTTTGATTGGGAAGTTTAGAGCATTAGTATTTAAGGTTATTATTGAGAGATGTGTTGCTTCCTTTCACCATATTTTTGTTTGCATTCTTGGTCTAGGTTTGTATTTACTCTATTATGCTTTTGTTGATTTCTCTTTAATTGCTTAGGGATAGTTGCTCCTTTCCTCTATTCTTTGGATTGCTTCAAGGATTTTCTGAAGCTGGTTTCCTTTAGATGTATTTTCATCTTGTTCATGTCATGAAAGATTTTTCTTTCTCCTTCAATAATAACTGACATTTTAGCTAGACATAGTAGTCTGAGTTGGCATCTAAAGTCGTTTAGCACAGGGAATACTTTTGTCCATGTTCTTCTAGCTTTCATAGTTTGGACTCAGAAGTCAGCTGTAATTCTGATGGGTTTCCCTTTATATGTAACTTGTTTTTCTTTTGTGGCTTTCAGCGTTTTGTCTTAGTTTTAAGCATCTAGTGTTTTAACAATTATATGGTATGGTGTGGGGAGTTTCTTTTCTGGTCCTATTTGGTGTTCTATGTGCTTCTTGTATTTGTATGGGATTGTCTTTTTACAGTTTGGAGAATTTTTCTTGTATTATCCTGTTGAAGAACTGGTCAATAGTGTTGTCTTGGGATTCTTTTCCTTCCTGTATTCCTATGATCCAGAGGTTTGGTCTTTTCATAGTCTTCCACATTTCCTGGTTGTTTCACTCTTGTTTTTTAAAATTTTCATAATCTTTACTTGAGCTTTCTAGTTGCTCCGTATTGTTCTGCAGGTCTGATATTCTTTTTTCTGCTTCTTCCATTCTGCTTCTGAGGCTTTTTCCCATCCTTGCCTAGTGATTGGATGAATGTTCAATTTATTTTTTCATTTAATCCTGTGATTTCTTTACATTTTCCACTTCCTTCTGGAGCTGTCATTCTCATCTTGTAGCTCCTTGGTTCACTGGTTGTTTTCTTTTTTCATTTTGGCCTGGGATCTTTTCAGTGTTCCCACTTCCTTCCAGAGTTTGTCATTTTCTCCCTTTAGTTATTTCCAACATTTGTCACTATCTCCCTATAGGTCCCTCTTGAGTTTTTTATTATCTTCACTTAGTTCTATAATTTCTTCGAATATGTTTACCATTGTTCTTGTAAGGTCAGTGTCTTGGCTTCTTTCTTTGGAGATCTCATGGTAGGGATCTTCTAAAGGGTTGGTAGAGTTCTGTGTGGATTTATTATGAGATTTCCCATGTTGTTTTTTCTTTGTGTCTTTGGCATGTGGATTTGTCTGTTTATTTCTTTCTTTGGATTCTGACACCTCAATGTTGGCTGCGCAGACTATAATTACTAATGCTGTGCATGTTAGGTCCTCTGCACAAGGTTGACAAGGGGTTGGGGGGGATTGTGATGCTACTTTGGCCCATGCTGGTAGGCCCCCAAGGGTTAAGGCAGTTATGCTTTTCCTTCCCGGCACCTCACTGAGTCCGTGCGCCTGTCTGGAGTCCAAGCTGGGCCTTCCAGGGTGGGTGGTGAGCCCCTCAAGGGTCAAGGAAGTTCTCCCTTGCCTTCCTGGCACCTAAGTTCGTGTGCCTCTCTGGACCCCAAGCTTGGACTTCTGGGGTGGGTGGTGAATCCCCCAAGGGTCAAGGCAGTTCCGCCTTGCCTTCCTGGCACCTGAGTCCATGTCCCTGTCTGGAGCCCAAGCTCAGACTTCCGGGGTGGGTGGTGAGCCTCCCAAGGGTCAAGGCAGTTCCAACTTGCCTTCCCGGCACTAACATATCATTTTATCTCCTTCCATTCTCTTTTAGTTTGCCTCTCATTTCTGGCCTTATCCAACCAGTAGAGAATCACAGCCATAATGTGCTATTGTTAATGATGGAAAAATACATACTTTTCTGACAAAGGAAAATGACTGAAAATTCTTAGTTCAAGAGAATCAGCTATATGACCTTTATGTATACATTCTAGCCCTATCATTTGATCCTCTCTTGCCTTCATATTTTTATCGAAGTATTTTATTATTTAACATAATGTACTTATTGGTTATTATTCATCTCCTGGCACTAAACAGAGGCTTTCTGAGAAAAGAAATGTTTCTATCTTACTGCTTTGTGAATAGCTTAGCACTGAGGCACCAAAAGAAATTAATGACTTAAGTATATGAATATTTGTAAAATAGGTATACATCTAATGAACCCACACTTTTCTTTATAGTTATCTTATCAGCATCATATGGACTATTAAAATATCTACATTCTACTTTACCAAAATACTTAAGAATATTTCATAAGATTTCCCAATTTTCAGTAGTCAGCAGTAATTTAATCATAATCATACAATAAAAAACTAAAAGTAGAATGGTGAATAACAATGGGAAATCACTCTATTAACATATAATTATATGCTTAATATGATGGACAAGTTCTCTGATGACCTATGAATCATATGTAGTTCTTAGAATAACTATACATTATGTTCCTGATGTAGCATCTTGAGACCTGAAGGCAAGGACTGGAGCAGCTCAGGCTGTGTTCACATCTCTCCTAGACAGGATGTTATAAAACGCTTTACTTATTCAGGTCCTTCTTCCTATTATAAAAAGAGGCACTGCTCCTTTCAATAGCCCTCAGTTTCAGTAAAACTAATTGTCAGACAGATGTGAGAGGTTAACTGGAACATCAAGTGCTAATGTAATGTCTATGGATGCCATAATAACATATGTGTAAGACTCCACAAAAGGATAGACAGCTTGCAAGAAATCTTAGCCACAATTCCTATGCTTGTATTGTCCTGTGTCACCTAGGTATCAATAATAAATCTGCTTCAGTTAACGTCTATGTTCTGTCTCTGCTTACTCATAAAAATACCATTTAATATGGAAAAGTATTTATATTGCTTGCTTGAATCAAAAGAAGTACTAATTGCTTGAATTGAGCTTACAATTGATGGTTCTAGGTAATTAGAGTCCATTCTGGTTGGGAGACATGGTGGCAGGAGCTGGAGCAGAAAGCTGAGGTTCACATCTTCCAGTGAGCACAGGAAACGAGAGAGAGAGAGAGAGAGAGAGAGAGAGAGAGAGAGAAAGAGAAACTTAGACGGGAAGAGCTGAACTCTCTAAGCCCACCCTCAGTGAGCATACTTCCCTCAAGAGGGAGAGCAGGATGGCCACACCTTCTAAGATCTCCCAAAACAGCACCACCAACTGGGGACAAAATGTCTGAATACTTGAAGCCTATGGGGGACATTCTCATTCAAACCACCACATTCCTCTATGGAGCCTAGCCTGGTTGGCATCTCCTGATGTCTTCTTAACTGCCCTTCTGATGCTGTGATTCTTTGTCCACTCTGTGCAGCCTACTTACAGATTTTCCCCCTCTCTATCTTTAAGCAGATGGTCTAGAGTTTTGTGGAGAGCGGGTGTGGCAACAGTCCCAAGATGGCGCCCGGGACTTTAGCCAAGTCTGACTAAACCACCTTATTCCCTCCTACCTCAAAGTAAAGCCATGTCTCACCGTTCGAGCTGCGCAGGCAGCACCCTGGATTCCAGATCAGGCCAATGACTACCAATAGCTGAGGCCATGCAACCTGGGCTGAGAAGGTGAGCGGAGAAAGGGATAAATAGAGGAGACTTTCTGTTTTCTGGGAGGAGGAGGAGAGTAAAAATGCTGAATGGTGCCTAATAAACTCTGAGAAGAACAAGCAGAGGAGCTTTAGTTTCTGCTGGTCAGAATCAAAGCGCATCAAGTGGTGGCCCGACAGGGGAACGCGTTCTTTCTTTCTCGTTCAGAACTCATTGCGGTCAGGGTGACTAGTCGGTGAAGCTCCGAGGTAAGTGGGACAATTAAGGTTCTCGGAGTGAGACGATAAAGCTTCCCAGAAAAGGGGACTAAAAGGTTCTCGGAGACGATAAAGCTCCTGGTTCAGGGACAGGCTCTAGCTAGCACTATGGGAAACAACATCTGCTCTGATGGTGCGCCGCACCCTTAAGGCTTTATTGAGGGCAAAAGGAATTGAGCTTGAGGAGAGAAAACTCTAGACAGATTTTTGGCAGCGGTGGATCAGTTGCTCCATGGTTCCCAGTGAGGATGCTTTACAATACTAGTTGGGAAAAGTTAGGGAGGACCTAAAGGTTTGCTGAGGAACAGGGAGACTTACACAAGGGAGTAGTGCCGGTGTGGAAGTTGGTAAGGAATTGCATAGGGGATGAGGAATGGTGTGGAAAAGAGATAAGGGAGTGAAGCCTTAGACCAGGTTAAGGAAGAGCCTCTCAACACTCTGAAATTCAAGAAAAATTCTAGTGAAGGGGACATGTCAGACTGGGGATGTGGAAAGCCTTGCCACCAGCTTGGAGTAAAGTGAAAGTAAAGATAGAACTGTCGGCCCCGGAACTGCCCCTGCCTACCTCCTTATGCTTGCAACGGAGCAGGAGGGATTAGTTTACATCCTGAAACTTGGAGAGAACTAGAGGCTCAGTGCTTCCTGTATTTCAAAATAGCAAGGGAACCGCTATCATGATCCGCTAGATTGGAAGATTGTTCAAAGGCTGGCAGAGGCGGTATGTGCCTATGGAGCCAATGCTGCCTTTGTTGTGACTCGCTGGAGGTCTCTGCATCGAGTATTGTATGACTCCGAGTGACTGGCAAAATCTGGCCTGACGCATGTCTGACACAGGCCAATATTTAGATTGGTAAAGTATTTTATCTTGAATTCGCCGCCGGACAGGTCACTATTAATGCTCGCAATGGTCAGGCCCTTGGGACCAAGATATGCTGATGGGACTAGGAAGGTTTGCGGCAGCGCAAACTATCCAGTTCAGGTCTATGATCAGATTAATGCATTAGGCGTCCGAGCATGGAAGTCTCTCCCAAATAGAGGCAAGGTGGGGGAAATCTAATCAAAATCCTTCAGGGGCCCAGAAACTTTTTCAGATTTTGTAGGATAGGATTATGGAAGCTGGGGGCCGCATTTTTGGGGACGCTGATACCGCAATGCCATTACTAAAACAGCTTATATTTGAGCAATGGACTAAAGAATGTAGACACGCCATTACTCCTTATAAGAACAAGGGGCTTGGAGGTCTGGATGAAGGGTGCAGAGAACTAGGAGGCCCACTGACCAGTGAGGGACTGGTTGCCTGCCAGTTAGCAGTTTTCAAGGTCATTTTGATAATCATTTCCCAAAGGATCCCATCTTACAATTAATTACATCCCATCCTGATGATTTTCCCTCATATCACTTCTAAAAACCCTTACCGAGGTGCCCCGACCATATCTCACTGATGAGTTCAAAAACAGGACCAGGGGCATATGTGGTGGCAGGGGTCCCCCCCACGCCGTAACCTTACAATGTTCCCCCTGCATCAGCTCAAGTTATTGAGTTAAAAATTGTCACTCAAGGTTTTTGAATTCATTTCACACATTCCTTTAATTTGGTTTCTATAGCCATGTACGTCAACATGTTGCTTTGCCTAAGAGGTGGTGGGAAAGATCAATTTACAGTCTCCTATGGATGGAAACCTCATCTTCACTTTACACAACCTAATTTTACAAAGAGACCACACCCTTCTTTGTCCAAATGTTCGTGCTCATACTGGCCTACCTGGCCCCTTGCAGAGGGAAATGATATCGCAGAATAAAAGCCACTAGAACCTTTATGGCCCTTTCTACTGCCTCGCCAACTCTTGAGGCTCGAGAGTTTCATTCCCATTTTCATGTTATCTAGAACTTTGTCCTCCCATTTAAAATTACCCGTGCCGAGGCGAGAGACATTGTAAAACATGTGCCAACAGTGTGCCCCACTACTTCCTCAACCAGGGGTAGCGAATTAACCCACGCGGGTTGCGCCCTTTACATCTCTGGCAAATGGATGTCACCCATTTTTCTGAAATTTGGCAAGTTAAAATATTTACAGCTTCCATTGATATGGCCTCCGGGTGTCCTATCAGCCTCCTCTAAATACGGGGGAAAAGGAGCGCATGTATTGCCTTGTTTTGAGGCCTGGGCTGCCTTGGAGCCAACCTAAAGAATTAAAAACAGACAATGGCCCGTCTACACTCATCTTGGTGCCTTTGTGTTCGTTTTGCCGTTTATGGGTGTTAAATTGACTCATGGAATGCCGTATAACCCACAAGGACAAGGCATCATTGAGCGTGCTCATCGCACCCTAAAAGAAAGCTTACCTAAGCAAAAAGGGGGAGGGCAATAGCCTCTGCTCCACACCTAGGGAATCGAGTTGGAGTGCCATCGCTCTTTTTTTTTATTTTATTTTTTATTAATTTATTTTATTTATTTCGGTATGTGTATCAATGTACTGACTGCATGCAGTTGTTGCACCCGTGTCATGCAATGCCGCGAGCGGTCAGAAGAGGGACTCGGATTACCCTGACGGAGTTCTCCTGGAATGGAGTTTACAGACGGCTCTTCTCGGCCGTATGCTGGGTGCTGGGATTGAACCCCGATCCTCTGTAAGAGCGATCGGCGCTCTTAACCGCTAGGCCATCTCTCCAGCCCAGCCATCGCTCTTTTTACTTTAAATTTTTTGAATCTAGATAAGCATGGATGAGCTGCTGCTGAACGTCATGCTAACCCTGACATTTCTCTTAAGGGCCTGGTTATGTGGAAGGATGTGTTGACTGGTAACTGGCAAGGACCGGATCCAGTGTTGGTCTGGGCGAGGGGATCTGTTTGTGTGTTCCCCCAGGATCATCGACAGCTGTTGTGGTTCCCGGAGAGACTAACCAGAGTAGTCCGAGATGAGAAAAGAGAAGATTCTATGGATGAGCATGATGTTAATGCCGCTCCCTGTGGGTCGAACTGAAAATCTGCGATGGGGCACTTCTGTCGGTATTCCCCAAGCTTGCCACTTACACACTCAGCGCAGGTCTTTCCCCGATTTTTCACAACAAACATTTCACTGCAACTACCATTCCCCCAAGGGATCAGGAGATAGTGCTCCTGACGGAAAATCAATATCGCTCACCCTAGAGGGTCTCCTATGCTTTCAGATAATCTCTAATATCTCCCAGAGTAGTGATTGTGTTCACATGTATAATCAGACTGCAGCATGGTCTGATTTGCCTATCAATAGCTCCACCAAAGCCAATGCCACTTGGATTCAAGGGGTCTGGCCTGCCAAGAGTCCCAGACAAAATGATAGTATACCTGCTCAGCCTCAATGGGCCCCCTTTTTTGTAAGGGTGCCTGTTATTCCCTCCCACCTTGGACTGGTTGTCAGGCTAGAAAAATGGCCTGGGCAGTGCTAAGTATTTTACATTTTCCCCTATATTAGTCTGGGATGTGAATGGAAATTTCTGGGTTGTGTGTAACTTCCATACTGTTTGTAAATGCCAGCCATGCCGCTCAGTTGTCCATAACCTGTCTCAGTATCTTACAGGAAACTGGTCTAGGGATCTTAATGGCATGCTGCGGGACCTCAGACAATCCATGCTCACATCAACTCCACCCGAGTGGATGTGTCCTTGACTGGTGGGCTGACAAACTGGATTACTACCGCTGCTTCATGACTGAAAGAATGGGCGGGAATTGTCGGACTTGCCCTATGCCTGGTCCTCACTAGTTCCCTGGCCTTTTGGTGCATGTGCCGTTTGCGATTTCGTCAACATAAAACGCAAGCCCTGTTAATACAGGTGTTCGCAGCAGTGGAGACAGGACAGTCTCCTCAAGTGTGGCTTAGCATGCTAGAGAAGTAGCCAAAGACAGGTAAGGCTCTCTGGGCATGCCACCAACCTAAGACAGGGAACAAACCAGTGCTGTTTGTCTCCCGATGACGGGTAAGGGGCATTGCTGCGCGGGGCTACCTAAGACAGGCATTCTCTCTGCTAAAATAATAAAGAAGGGGGAGATGTGGAGAGCGGGTGTGGCGACAGTCCCAAGATGGCGCCCGGGACTTTAGCCAAGTCTTATGACTAACACCTGATTCCCTTCTACCTCAAAGTAAAGCCACGTCCACCGTTCGAGCTGCACAGGTGCACCCTGGACACAAGATCAGGCCAGATGACATGAACCAATAGAATGAGGCCAAGCAACCTGGGCTGAGAAGGTGGAGCGGGAGAGGGATAAATAGAGGAGACTTTCTGTTCTGGGAGGAGGAGGAGGAAGTAAAAATGCTGTAATGTGCCTGAATAAACTGCTTTGAGAAGAACGAGCTAGAGGTGCTTTATTTCTGCTGGTCAGAATCAAAGGCATCAGAGTTTAAGAACACCAACTGCTCTTACAGAGTGCTATGGAAGTCCCAACACCTCCATTTCACTGGTTTTTCCCTGTTCCTTAAAATTTTAATTCCTCATTCTTAATGTCATTCAGCTGCTTACTGACCTTAAAAGTACCTATTTTAAGTTTTTCCACTCACTACAAATTTACTTCCAGGTTTTTTGGTCTCTTAGGGAATCACACCATTCTCCAAGCTTTTCCTTCCATTCTGTCTGGGGAACCACCTTGCCCTTTCACACTTGCCATCACTGTCACCACCATAAAACTTATCATAAACCTCAATTTAATAGAAATTTTCTCTCCATCTACTGTCGACCATCACCCCAAACCAAAACCTCTTTATTTGAATGATCAAGTTTATATAAACCCTACAAAACTCCACTATGCACAGAGGTTGCCAAACAACTGTGTTCTTCATAACTTCAGCTGTGCCTATTTACAGAAGACCATCATAATCAAATTCACTAATTATCATGCTTTAAATGCACATAGTTTTCATGTAATTATGTCATATACATCTATGACAATGGTTTCCATAGTTTGCTTAAAACTCCCTGTAGTCATGTGTTTTTATGTTTCCATGTGTTACAATCCAACATAATTCCATTTATTAAGATCTCACATAATTATGTCATATGTGTCTGTTATAATTGTCAACATATGTTATTTGTGTGAAAACAATTTTAAACTATGCGCTTCAGTTTTTCTTCTTCATTCTTTTTATTGTGCACAAGAGTTATTGATTTCATTTTTATTTTGGCATGCCTAAACAAAATATACACATACACAAATTTATAAATAAAATATTTTAATAGCACATTCAAAGGTCTTAAAAACCTGGGTACCATGAACATCTTTAAATGTGTTAAACAATGTCTCTATTAATTATTTTGTCTTTTTTTAGTTTGGGGAAATTTTCATCTATTATTCTGTTGAAGATCAGGTCAATACCATTCTCTTGGGATTCTTCTCCTTCCTCTATTCCTATGATGCGGAGGTTTGATCTTTTCATAGTGTCCCACAGTTCCTGGTTGTTCCACTTTTGTGTATTTTTAAATTTTTCATAATCTTTACTTGGGGTTTTTAGTTGTTCTGTGTTCTCTTCCAGGTCTGATATTCTTTGTTCTGCTTCCTCCATTCTACTTCTGAGGTTTTTTTCATTCCTTTACTCTTGATTAGATGAGTGTTGATTTCCTTTTTCATTTCCTCTTCTGATTTCTTTAGTATTTCCACTTCCTTTTGGAGCTTCTCAATCTCTTTCTGTAGCTCTTTGCTTCACTGGTTGGTTTCCTTATCTTTTTCAGCATGGGATCTTTTCAGTGTTTCCACTTCCTTCCAGAGTTTGTCATTCTCTCTAGGTCCTTCTTGAGCTTTTCCTTCTCTTTTCTTAATTCTCTGACTTGCTCTTTATAGTCTTGGACTTCTTTAAGTATGTTCACAATTGTACTTCTGATCTCTGTGTCCTGGGCCATCCCCAGGGAGATCCCACTGTAGGAATCTTGCACAGGGTTGGTAGAGCTTGGTATGGAATTATCCTGCACCTTTCCCATGTTGTCTCTTCTTTGTGTCCCTGGCATGTGGGTTTCTCTTTGCCTGTATTCCAATGTGAATCCCAAATGCCTCTTCACTGTGTTGAAGGCTTGCTTTGTTTGCCTCCTTCAGATGCCTTTGTTGTTTGTTTGATTGATTTGTTTTTTTCTCCTTTTCTCCTTGCTTATGGAGTGTTGACTTGTCTAAGCTTTAGGCTTTCTATTGGAAGTCCAACTCACTCTTCCCTTTCTGTTCTGAAGGTTCTCCAAAGAATCCACTTGGACACTCCTTCGGCAATCCCAGTTGTTGGGGGTGGGGGGTTGCTGATTTAGCTCGCACCCCGTACCTGTGCTTCAGGTGGTCGTGGGAAATCCCTGATCCATCTATTGTTTAGCAAAACTTCTAAGTACTACTCGTTTAGAAAAAGAATAAACTATTTAAAAATCTTATTTGGGCCTGGAGAGATGGCTCAGCAGTTAAGAGCACCGACTGCTCTTGCAGAGGACGGCTTTGATTCCCAGCACCCACATAGTGGCTAAGAACCATCTTTAACTCCAGTTCCAGGGGGATCCGATGCCCTCTTCTGACCTCTGCAGCAATGCACGACATGGGTGCAGCAACCTACATGCAGACAGTACACTCATACGCATAAAAAAAATAATAAATAAATAAATAATTTAAAAATCTTATTCAATACCTGTTGGTTTGAGTTTTCTTTCCAAGATAATTGGTTTAAGGGATCTCATTTTGTTTGTTTACTTTAAAGGGAATTTTGGTTTCCACATTCAGTTTTGCCTTTCAGTTTGCTTTCAGACCTCTTAAGTGTGATTCTGATGCTTTGTTGTTAAGACTTACTAACAGATATTTTCCTTTTCTTTTACATAAATGGGGGTCTCTGAGGTTTGAGACAGCTCCCCCAGGCTCCTGAAAGTGACCACCTGACAACAGTGCTTCTGGTCCTCTAAGAACTAATCCCCAAATTGCCCTAAGCCCGTCTCTTCCCAACAAGACAGCCAAACAAATACAACTTTCTCAAAGTAACTACCTTTAAATTTTATTATGTTTATTTTATTTCATAAATAACTATGTGCTTTTGTATACACGCAGTGTCTTCTTGGACACTGGACTATTATGTGTTTTTGTCCATTTTCTTTATAGTCTTTACCCTTCCCTTCTGACTCATAGGAAACAAAAGGCTGCCCTGGGCCTAAAGTACTACTTACTGTCTGTCACAGACTGGCAGCTACACTGACTTGCCAAGCAGGGCTCCTCTGCCCCTGTATGTGGTGTGATTCCTCTCTCCTCTCTCATTCTTTCTAAGTTCCTATATACTATTATGGAAAAAATGAACTTATGTAAACAACTGTAATTAAATTATACTCATAAATACCATTTTCTGATGCTCCACTTCATACTTTTGGTATTGCCATTCTTAATGGTTTTTTGTTGTTGTTATTGTTAAATTTTTTTTATTTATTTTATTTATTTCTGTATGTGTATGAATGTACTGTCTGCATGCAAGTCTGTGCACCCATGTCGTGCAATGCTGCGGAGGTCAGAAGAGGGTCTCGGATTCCCCTGGAACTGGAGTTCTCCTGGAATTGGTGTTTCAGATGGCTCTTGGCCGCCATGTGGGTGCTGGGGATCAAACCTGGGTCCTCTGTAAGAGCGGTCGGCGCTCTTAACCTCTAGGCCATCTCTCCAGCCCCTCTTAATGGGTTTTTAATAACACATCAATTTTATATTGCCTTGCTAAAACTAAATACTGCTTGTTATTCCATTCTTTACTTTCTTCTTTAATCAAAACCTTTTTAAACATTAGCTTGTTTTACACCCACTATGTAAGTGTTCATATATATATATATGTGTGTGTGTATATCTATGTATGTTCACAGGTGTATATGTGTACATATAGTGATATTACTTTTTAAAATTTTCTTTTATATACTTACAAAATATTAAGAACCAATCAGACCACTAATGAATACAGACAAGTATGGGTTACCTATGGCCACTAATGGTTTCATTGTCTTATATTGTACAAACATCACTTTTAATAATTTATCTTGCCCAGAACAAAATAATTTAATTTGCCTCCTGCAACCAGATGGGATGGTCCAAAAGAAAACAGTTTTGTGAACTTGGTCTAAATCCTAATCAACTTATTTCCTGTCTGTAGGTATGTAATATATCGTCCTCCCTTCCTTCTAAAAACTGTAACTCATGGTTTTTTGGGGGGTACAGAAAAAACAAACTATATCTGTTTATATTAAAACAGCCTCCATTTAAGAGAAACCTAAAAAGTATTATTTTAAATTTCTTTCCTGGGCTACGCCTATAATGTTAAATATCTCTTTTTCTGACTTAGACCCACTCTATCTACATTAACAAGATAGGCCCTTATGTACTGAAACCCTAAAAACGAAATATATGTCTAGTCAAATTCATTCAAAATATTTGGATTTTGCTTCAAGATCTATCTAATACTGCATAATAATTAAAAATACAAAATTAGTCCTAGCACTTGGGAGGCAGAGGCAGGCGGATCTTTGTGAGTTCAAGGCCAGCCTGGTCTACAGAGCGAGTTCAAGGACAGCTGGGGCTACAGGGAGACCCTGTCTCAAAAAGACCAAAAAAATAAATAAATAAAAAATAAAAATACAAAATTAATACAAATAACCTTCTTAGATGTGGGAAGATCCAGTATGAATTAGGGTCTAGTTCTCAGCTAGCATCCCTTAGAACATTCCTCTGACCCCACCCCAAGGGGGAGCAACATGGCCCAGGCACATGTCGCTAGGCAGAGCAATAGTATTCAGTGGCACAAAACTGGGGGACTGTGATTGGCTCTGGGAGCTGTCAACATTTTGCTTATAAAAGTCAGGCTGGTGTAACTTAAGCTTTCTGGGTGCTTAATGACAATACTTAACGCCCATACCAATATGGCTGAAGGACCTAAGGGATAACTTTGTTCCTTGCCCTCAGAGGTCAACTAAGTCTCAGGGGACTAGGCATGGGGGCATCTCTTGAAATGTCCTGCAAATGTGGGTCACCAGTCTTCTTGTGTAGGGAGGTCTTGGAGATCCACTAATGGGACTTCAGCCAGTGCCCAGTCTATAAAGAGGAAAGTCTGTTCATGCTTCAAAAAGGGAAGCCTGGTCTAGCAAGACCTGATTTTGACTGCTAGTGGATGGAACTGGTAAAAGTCGAAAGGAGCCAGGGGCTCCCCCCCCAAAAAAAAAACCCCGGGTTACCCCTGAGGACCAGATCCTCAACTGACCTTGAGAAAACAAAAACCTTTGTTAATCTGGGCTGTGTTGGCCCTAAGCATCCAAAAGGAAAGTATAACCAGAAATAAATAACCGGTAAGGCCCGAGAAATTGTACTTCAGATATAAAACTTGAGATCTTAGAAAAAAATAAAAATAAAAAATGCAAAAAAGGTACATTAAAAATACATCAACTTGCTATGCAACATAGGAATGTTAAGTAATATTTCTTTTTACCTGCATACAGCTCTACTATTAAAATGTAAATCCCTAAACATGTTTTGGAACTAACCTATAGTTTATTTTCAGACACCATAATTTTGGCATATATGTGGCATATATATATGTGTGTATGTATGTATATATGGAGCAATACAAATTGGAGGGAACAACAAAAACAAAAAAGACCGGTTCAAAGACTGAAACAGTAAACGTCTGCATTGAAAAACTTAAAAAAGACTGAGAAAAAGAATGCATGAGCTCTGGCAGGGTTGGGGGCATGGAAGGGGGAATGGGTTTAAATTTGACCAAGAAATGTTGTATGAAATGAACAAAACTTCAATAACAAAATTTAAAAAAAGAATATTTTAAATTGTTTCAATATAATAAAGCTTTAAATGTTTTGCTCTGGAAAAAAAACGACTTGCAGCAGGCAATAAATCGAATTCTCCATTTCCATCATTATACAGAATTCTCAGATCCATTATTTTCACATGCATACAGGCTGAAGCAGGCCTGGATTTTGAGTATCAGTGGCTACCATAAGGTTGGAAGGTACTGTGGGGCTGGAGAGAGATCTATCAGGTCACCAGCCTGTGGCTACTGGGTTGGATGGAGGTCTATCAGAACACCAGCCTGATAAGTTAGTGTGGGGTTGGATGGAGACCTATCAGGTCATCACTCTGTGAAGTGAATTGTGAGTGGGTATAGGCTAAAGATAGGCCATCAGCCATCATCCTGAAATTCCAGAGACCAGCAGTCTTTGGGCAGGTGGGATAGCATGGCCAGACAGGAAACGTTCCCTTTCCCAGGCTAAGGACCTGAGTTGGAAGTACCTCTCAGGTTGGGTTATGAAAGTAACCAACTGACCTCTGTGCCGAGGGTTCAGTTCCCCACAGTGACCACAATCCCTTAGCAGGATTGTTCTGTACCTTCTTGTAGCAAGAGAAGCTTCCTACACTTGGGGGTTTAAACATCATACTTAAAAGCTCATACTACTCTGGTCAAAAGGAACATAAGGGAAGAAGGTGGACTGTTTCAGGGGACTATGCAGTATCTGGAGATATTCTGTAACTGTGATGAATAAACAGTCCTCTTGTTCAGAGTGGCTTTGGAAACCCCACTAAAGAGACTTAAGCCAGTGTCCAGTTTAAAAACAGGAGGGTCACAGGGCCTTCTGGTTTCTGTTCACATAGATGGGAAGAGGAAAACAAAAGCCTGAGTGAACCCTGAGGACCAAATCCTCAACCAATCTTAAAAATAAATTAATTTATTGGGTCTTAAACACACCAACAGGAAAAAATAACCAAAAAATAAAATGACTTATAACCTTATGACCTCAGAGATAGGTGAGGGAAATCCTGGGAAAATACTCCCTATATATCCGCCTGTCAAAAATATTTTGGGCTCATGACTAATGCCACTCACAGGACCCATCTTTATGGTTATTCTGGGTCTCATTTTTGGGTCCTACATACTAAAACTTCTTTCCAATCTGTTACAGCAAAGAATAAAGGACCTCACTAATCCACCATTAGCCATTTATTCCTGACCCAGGAATACCAGCCTCTCAGAGCCTCAAGAGACAGAAGAATCCAGGAAAGAATACCTCAGCCCTGAACAAAAAAACTTGATAAACTCAGATATGGATACCATAAAACACCATTTCCCTTTTGCTAATCATCACCAAAATGCCAAAAGGAACTAGTTAAAGAGAAACACGTAGCCCTTAGTCCTACTCTACCCCAGGGTAGGACTCTCTTTCTTTATGCCCCCAGGGTCTGGAATGATAGAATATGTGAATAGAAAAAGAGCCATAAGCTTCCTTAAGGAGGCATAGAGTCATAAACCCCTTGATATGGCTAACTGACCCTAAATTGGAAGTCTGGTCCTGCCTTATCAACTGGTCCCTCTCAAAACTGAGGCAGTCTGTTTATGGAGCCACCTGTCTCAGGGCCTCCAGACACCGCCCTGCTCATCTGGGCTAAACTGGGAAATCAATCTTAAAAGAAGGCTTTCAGTTACCCAAAGACACCAAAGCTTGGGATCAATCCCTTCCTGCTGGGCTCACTGAACAAAATCTTCCATCTCTCTTCATTAGGTTGCAGATGCTCCTTTTGAAAGGGAGCACTAGCCACTCCACTGCGTACTCCTGATGTGCATTCTTTGCCTGTTGTTGCAGGTCTGGCTCTGGATCTTATTTAACTTTAAGTACCTCCCTTTTCTCTCTTCAAAAATCTAACACACACCCCAAAATGTATAAATCAAATAGTCATTAAAATATATAAAATAAGAAATATGAGGGATGCTACTGAACAGTTCTTAGAAATATGCAGCAGTAAGTGCTTATAGCAGTAAATATGATAAAATATCTAAACAGTTCTTAGAAATATGCAGCAGGAAGTGCTCATAGCAGTAATTCTGATAAAATATCTAAACTCAGCAATTTAAGGACAACTTAAAGTAGACATACAAGAAAGCTAAACCTTAACAAGGTAAAGGAAAGAAGTAATAAATACTGTTTTCTCTCATGTATGAAATCTGGGGTGGGGAAAAGACATGAAAACAGTCTGTCACAGGACCTCTCTGTTCACACCCAAGAGTTGGGATGACATGATGATACATGGGTCTGAGATTGCCTGCTAGGTGGTGATGTCACACTGCCTATATAATGACATGTTGCATTTGAATAAAGCACCATTTGTACTTGGAATTGCACCCTGCCATGTGTCCTCGGGCTGTGTTTTCTCCATGGCCTGTTCCACCGTGGAAGTGACCCCTTACTACGATTGTGTCTAAAGACAATAGGGCAGAAAGCAACAGAGGAAAGACACTGGGCATCCTATTGTGGCCTTTGTGTTCATGCACAAGGACCCACATGATCGTGTGCATGCACCACACACATACATAAGGACATATATACAGAACTTAACATGTATATTGTATTGTATTAAAAAAATCTCTCTTGGAAAATGATTATGTAAATCTAGCAAGGAAATTATATAAAAATTACTTTTCATGAGCCAAGGTAAAATTTGAAAAAAAAAATAAGCATGTACCTGAATATAGTGGCGGAGGACATACAGAATTTTGCCATTTTGGGCTTTTTCAGACAATACTCTATGAAATTCAGCAAATGCTCTTGTACCGATTTCTGCATAGAGTATAATCACTGGTAAGTTCTCATTCTTTATGAAAAATTTATGATCTCTTTCAAATAGATAAGGTCTTTGCCTAAAACAAAAACGAAATGCTTTTAAAAGAATTGAAAGTCAACAGTGTATCAAATACCATGATACTTCATAATTTCTGCTATCAAAGAATTTGTAATGTATGTAACCACAGAAAATAACTTAAAAATCCTGTGAACTTCTATACATAATTTCCATAAAATGACACAAAAGAAAGAGGATACATTTGGTTTATCCAAAATTGGACATTAAAAATGATTTCATTTCCAACAAGGTACACTATTTATAAAATAGTATATAATTTTAGAATATAATTTTCAATAAGATAATACTTCAGAATAATTTTTTACTACAGCTTATATTTCTTAAAAATAGTTTCTGAATATTTAAAAGGCAATGCAAAGGCACTACTTTATCAAAGATTAGTTTTAAAGAACTATAAATATAATTCTTAAGGACAATTCATGAAGTGGAGCTTATGGTTTATGCTATCATTCGAAATAAACTCTGTCATCTTATTTGCTAGGGACCATGCTGGATTATTAAACTTTCTAGTAAATTCTACTCTGAAATAAAAAATTAAGACAGTTTCTATCTCTTATTTAATCTTTTAAATTTCTGAGGCACAGACAGGTTAAATATTCAGGATAAGAACAGATAATCCGAATGCCTAAAGAAAACAGATGCCTAGACTCCATAGAAACAGTAGCTACTATTTGTAAATGCGTTTTATGTATTACTTTTATTTTTATTTTATGTGCATAGGTATATTGCCTGCATGTATATAAGTGCACCCATTTTGTGACAATGCCAGCAGAGGTCAGAAGAGGTGGTCAGATCTCCTGGAACTGGAGTTACGGATGGTTAGCTGCCATGTGAATGCTGGCAATGGAACCTGGGTCCTCTGCAAGCTGCCAGTGCTCTTAACTGCTGGGCCATCTCTCTAGCCTCAGTAATTACTATTTTAAGCCATTAAGTTTTAGGGAAATTTTTTTAAACACAGAAACTCAGACATAGATACAGTATCTGACAAATATGCTGAAATAAGAGACGGCACACTCTTCTGCACACATCTCTAATAAGAGACAGCAGACAAGTTATGCTTTGTCTGCACATTTTTCTAATTCAAAGCATAACTAGTTTCCTCCTAAGTACTGGCAACGTGTTTTTAGTCATTAAAATGAATGAAAAGAGACAGATTTAAAACTTCTTGTAAACAAAAAGAATAGGAATACATTTTTGAATATACAATCCCTTAAGATTAAAATTTTTAATTTTATTTTAATTCTCTTGTCTAGAAACCACTCCTCCATTGCCTCCATTGCTTTACCTTGAAGTAGCCTTCTTCAGCAGTCTTTTAATCTCATTAATTTTACAGGTGCACTTCTTATGGATAACCACAAATGCATTACATCCCTCTGGTGGTGGCTCCTCAGCAGCAATCTAAGATCCCAAAGATGATGCTGAGCTACAGTAGTTGATAATTATAATATGATCTTAAAACTCACCTGTTACTTTGATTAAAATAATTCATCACTTACTATTAAGTTTCTGTTCTATTTAAAGTAATAAACATTTTTGGTTAGAATTTAGGAAATATTTTCATGAAATCAACTTTATCCTAGGAAACACATGTCCAAGTTATTAAAAAATTCTATTGTTTTATTGTAAGTAATTCCAGTGGTAATATATGTTCATGCTTTCCCAATTCTAAATAGACATAAAAGTTCTTTCTTTTAAGAACATACTTCTTTTATAATAAATGAGAACAATAAGATAATCAACAATTTATAGAGCCAAGACTTTGTAGAACATTCTAAACAAGTGAAGTTCACTTTAAATTAATGCTATGAACATTAGCAATAATTCTTTACATTAAATAATGTTTGAATATTTTTACCTGTTGAAACATTTGAATTGTTGGAGAATATGCTCTTATAGAGAAAGCAAACTTTAAGAGATTGATGTGTAGATTGTCTAAAAATTGCCCAGCTTTCTTCAAGATTAGGTTGTAGTAAGAGTAATCTGATTCTGAAAAAGATAAGGATGTTAGTATCATATATTCAATACACTGACATATCCCTAATAGAGCTAATTAAATGTGATCCTATTTTAAGTTTGGTTATGGCTGCTAAAGAAAAATGGCTTTCGTTTCTGAGCAATCACCACAAATTAAGCAAAAATAATATTGTCATTAAAACCCATTTGGAGGGTGCTAGCATTTCAGATCAATATAGTTCAACACTGTGGGGTCATAATACAAGGATGAATTAGGTTCAATCTGGAATTTTAGAGGAATGGAGAACAGCAAAATAGGAGCAATATGACTGTTACTAACATATTTGGTGCAATAACAAATTTGGTGCAGATAGCTAAGTGCAATTGGTATGCTTATAATACTTAGGGAGACAGAATTTGAACCAGACTTTCAACATAGACTATCATCTTATCTGGAACTGGAACAAACTAATATAAGCTGTTGCTTCTTTCCTCTAAACTCATTTTCATAGATTCCAAATACATGAGAGATTGTGAGAGAAGGTTGGCTTCAATTTAAAAATTTCCAATACCTGTAAGGCTACAGAGATCAGGGAGGTAGAAGAGAATGGTAATAAGAGAGGGCCTAGTGGTACTAATGGAAGAAGAGAATTTTCCACTTGTAGCCTTTTCTGTACGCCCTCACTTCGGTGAACAATCTCCTACCCATGCTCATGCAAGGAACCCAAATTAAACTAGTGGGCCACATAGAAAACAATTACATGAAAGTATGAAGGGGTTTATTGGGGTTTCATCTGGAGAAGTGGTAGGGGCACTGAGGGTGATGGAGTTTGAACATGGTTAAAATTCATTGCATATATGTATAAAACTGTCAAAAATAAAAATATAAATTTCTATACTTTATAATTAGCAAATCATGTCTATTATGAAATAGATGGCTTGAACAATTTTATCTTATGTTTTTAAAACAATGAAGTTCATTATAGCAGGAATTTAAGCACAAAATTCAAAAAGAAATCACAAGGAATGGCTGCTTAGTGACTTGATTTCTATGACCCCTTCAGGCACCTTTCTTCTGCCCAGGTACATGTGTGAGAGATACTACATCCACAGCAGTTTGGGACCTCCAGTATTAATTTTCAATGAAGGAAAATGCAACAGGCCTGTCCTTTATAGGAAATCCATCAATTCAGGTTCCTCCTTCCCAGGTGTCATTGGCTTATTACAGATTCAGAAGCACTGGCCTCTATATTCCCAGCACTCATGTCAGGTAAAAATCATCCAGGGAATCAAAGTCCTCTACTCATCTCTGTGGACATGTACACATGTGGTGCATTTATATCCATGGAGGGAATACATGCATACACAGAACATAACAGTAAAATGTTTTAAAGATTCTGAATTTCCTAAGTTATTTGATAACTGGTAACATGGGACTTTTAAATGCATTTTTTGTAATTCTTAGATTGATAGGATATACTGAAAAATCATTATAGTAAACTCAAGTGAGGTTTCAGACATAAGGTACTTCAAGAATATTTTTCTTTGCTTTATTCTTTTTTTTTATATGACATTTTGATGTGTTGCTCATGCCATCCCCCATTCTCAAAGCCGAGCTAACCTCTAGCCTGAAGACCCAGTTATCCAGGGATTGAAAGCATGTAACGATACACCTCACTAAGTGATTTATTATCACAGTGTGGCACTCAATGAGATTTGCAATTTTTACCTGACATGAGTGTACTGGTCTTCTGGAGGGGAAATACGTTTTCTCTCTTTCCCTCCATCTCTTATGTCTTTTTGAAACAGGGTCTCCCTGTGGTTCCAGCTGGCCTAGAAATCACTATGAAGACCAAGCTGGCCTTGAACTCATGATATCTACCTGCCTCTCCCTTCTGTGTGCTGGGATTAAAAACATGTGCCTCCACGCCCAGTAGGAATCTAGTATTCTTATCTCTGAGATATATCTCCAGCCTTGATTCTCCCCCCAAAATAAAAAAAAACCAACGAAATTCATGTTCATCAACTAATCTACTGTCTTTTCCATTTTATCTTCATCTTCCACCTCACATGTACTCAACTTCGTCTAATTAGAACCTAATATATGTAAATCATTCTGATTTACTCTCTTTATAATAAAGCATGTCTGAATGTTTAATGTTTACCTCCATATCCTCAATTTCTACTAATACAATACTTTAACCTATTATAATCTTGAGTACCATGTTGATGAAATAGCTGATGAAAAAAATTGTTTTCTGTTGTTAAAGTAGGACGTGTTTAATATTCACATTACTTGATATGTCTATAATATCTGAAATACTGATGATATACCACTTAATCTCATTTTCAAGAAATCACATTCATTAACCTAGTACCCAGCTCTATAGATGTTCTCCTTAGTCTCTATTATGTATTCTGCACACCACACCTAATTTGTTGGTGCATTTTAGTGTTCTACTCCCATTCCCTAATTTATTCTCCTTCTTTGCCTCTTTCCTATAATGTCAATTATCTTCCCAATCTTATCCTTTGTCCTACACAGTGTATCTAAGTCTTTCACTCACACATCAGCTCATTGGATTGTTCCACCTGGATATTTATTTCCAATATTATGCACTAATTTTTCAATCATCTTTCTACCACACACCTAGTTTTGGGGTATAAGTAACTAAGTTAAAAAATCATGACATTCTCTGAATTATTTTCCATTAATATATATGCATACACAAATCTTTAAAATCTTCAAGAATTTGAGAGTTACATTTTTTAGATTCTAAGCAAAAAGTGAAAAAAACCAGGGACCTTGGAGTTTGATAAATCTTGATTGACATTTCTAACTTGCCACAAAGCTATGTATTTTTTTTTTTTTTTTTTGTCTTTTGAGACAGGGTCTCCCTTTAGTCCAAGCTGGTCTGGATCTCACTATGTAGACCAGGCTGGCCTTGAACTCACAGAGATCCGCCTGCCTCTGCCTCCTGACTACTGGGGTTGAAGCCTGTGCTACCATGCTTGGTAGTAAAGGTACGTATTTTAACCAATATCCTGCTTTTTTATTCTTTTTATTTCTTTTCAGACAGGGTCTCATTATATAGCCCAGGCTACCCTGGAACCCAAGATCCTATAGCCTCTTGACTCTAGAGTACTGATATTACAGCCCTGTGCTACCACACCTGGCCTGTACCTCTTGAATCTTAAGGCATCAACATATAACTTTGTGGGTAAACATGTCTGTTTAAAACTCTAAAAAAAGGTCTACTAAAAACAAGGAAAAGTCCTAGATACAAAACTAGTATTTACAAGATATATAGGTAAAATAATAAATCAACAATTTTGATTTCTTTAATATTATTTGACATCTAAACATGACTGTAGACTTTTCTTGAACTTTTCAGGTAAATGGATGGAATTAGAGGATATTATGCTAAGTGAAGTAACAGTCCCAGATGAGCAAACTACGGTTGATATCCCTCATTTGTGGATGCTAGCACCAAGTACCGAGTTGTAAGGCAAACTGAGCAACATCAATGTTGTATACCCCTTTCCCTGAAAGCAACTGTGCTCTTAAAATGTAAATCCTTTAACAGGCTCTACTAGAATTAACCCACCACTTATTTTTAAACTTTGTAATCTTGGTATATGGGTGGAGGATATGTAGGCATATTTTAGAGTAATATAAATTTAAAAAGGAAAAATGTGAATCCTGAAATATAATATGGAAATGAGAGTTTGTGTATAGATGACATAATTTTAGTATAGGTGTGACGTGTGTGTGTGTGGGTATGCATATGTTGAAGCAATACAGACTGGAGGGAACAACAGCAGCAGAGGAACTGGGACAGGGAACTGACTGAAACAGTAAAGCTCCCCAAGGACAATAATCCTTTGCTTTGAAAACTTTGAAAATAATCAGAAAAAGATTCAGGGCATGACTGAGAAATGATGTATGAAATGCACATAACTTCAATAAAAATGTTTTAAAAAAAGAAATTACACTTTAGAAATGTATTCCTAGAATAGTTTCTGTTAAAACAACTTTTGAAGTTTAGAGATGGTTCATTCTTTCTTTTAGACAGGGTCTTGTGTAGCCCTGGCTGACCTCTGACTCACTAACTAGTCAATGATGATCTTGAACTGAGCCTCTTCCCTCCCAAATGCTAGGATTACAGGAGCATGCCATAATGCCTGGATTTCTATTGTGGTCTTGGAGATGAAAACCAGGGCTTCTTTCATGTGAGACAAACACTAAACAAGCTGAGCTACATGTCCAGCCCTCAAACTGATGTTCAGAATTACCAACTCAATTAAACACTCACATTTAATCATAACTATGAAAAAAAACAATGTGTGTATATTAATACATATTTTATAAGCTAAATTTTGCCCATCGCTTACCTGTTTGTTTATAAATTGCTAACTCTCGTACGGTTTCCACAAACTGCCAAAACTTTTCATTACTTTCTTCAGCCATAAATTCACTATAAAAAATTCATTAATAGATGGAATAAAAAAGTGGTTTAGGTGCTAGCTTTGGTAGCACATATACTAAAACTAGAATGACACAGAGAAGATTAGGATGGCCCCTGCGCAAGGATGACACGCAAATTTGTGAAGTGTTCCATATTTTAAAAATAAAAGTCGTTTAGATACTATACTTTAGAAACAAATTGTATTATATGACAAAACTTCTAAAATCTAATGTTAAATTACTAATTTCCATTTACTATGTGACAATAAGAAAAACATTAACAATGCCTATCTGAGGTAACTATATATGTATAATTATACCAAGAAAAGACTGCAATGGATGTTACTTTTGGATTTTCTATATCATTACCAACAACTTAAAATGTATAACTTACTTCTTTATGAAACACCACTGGGAAATATAAAAATGGAGAGGGTATTAAAGATAAATAGTAAAAAAGTATAGACATTTTCTGTTGTTCATCAACAAAATTGATAATGTAAATATAACATAAAAGTTATATGTAAATCCTTGATGAAGATACTGTTACTTTAGGAGAAATCAAGCTGCTTCTATGCAGGGGATGCTGTTAGGGGAAAAACCATGCACAGTCTTACCTAACTGAACTCTAAGCTCTACACTAATGACTGTCCTGGAAAAAAAAAATGCACACTGTTCCAATAGTGGTATGCATGTTATGAAGATAACCAACTGATGACTGGATTTAAGGTCTACTCCATAGGCAGAAACTCATGTCTGGTACCATAAATCTGGCTGTAACATGTGACTAGGGATGTTATTAGCCCTAGGATTCAGTATGATTATTTTGCTAAATGGATGTAGCATCAAACTTTCCCTTCTAAATATTTATCTTTATATGCACAGATTAGTTCGGCTCTAAGGCTCTTATCACAAAATCAGAGAAGATACTTTTTGCAGTGGACAGCAGTTTATACAGAGACTCACAATTGGTCAAAGCACAGATAGTAAGTATCAATACAGTGCTCAGCCCTAAACAGGTCATCTATATCACACCTCTTATCTTCAAAGACTCAGGAAACATTGCAAAAGAGGGCACATAATGATGGGAAGAGCCAGAGGCTGGGGGATTGCTGTGAAATGTTCCAGACATGACAGGAATGTTGAACTCATGAATTCGCAGTAGCTGTGGTTGCCTGAAAAAGACAAAGCCAGTATACATTCCAGCATGAATAGGGAAGGGGTTCACAGATGCCCCAATCCAAGCTCAGGGGCTATTAGCAAGTGATGGAGGCTGAAGAATGGGGAGAGTCAGTTTTATTCACGAATGTGGCCTCTGCTCATGCTCTACTAACCAGATGGCCCAATACCCATGGACATATAGAGTAGCATTAATTAGAGTGAGTGGGTTATTTTTACAGAAGAATATAAAATTGGGAGACATGGGGGATGTCCACAGGCAGCTAGATGGGATGATATGATCAAAATGCATGACTATGTATATGAAGTAATCAAAGAATAAAAATATTCTATTAGAAAAGAACCAAGAACTTCTATAGATAAAGAAAATAATTTAATCCAACTGCTCATTAACATAGACATCTTTTTTACTTAAAGGAAAAACTTTAATACAGAAAGTAATAGGAAATTGTTATTCTGCACTAGGTCTTTGGGCTTAATGCCCCCAAATCTTCCATTTTTCAAGAATGCAAGAAAAATGGCCAAAGCCAAACATAATGAAGTATTTAGTCCAGTACAGAAAACTGTAAAAACACCTTTAACAAGTAAATTTCAGGAACCACCACCAAACAGAAGGGACAAGGTCATTGCTATTGCCTACCTTTTTCTCCAGCCTTGGTAAATTTAAAATAATGCTTAATGTAAATGGAACACACTGAATACATGAAGACACATGCAGAGTAATTTTCATTAACCTGAAAGAACTATGAAAACCAGCAAAACTAATTCATCGAGATAAACATGGCATTAACAACAATTTAATGTAACACATAATTTCGAAAACAATTTTGCTATTAACAATGTCCATGTCAATGGATTAAAACTATATATATATATATATATATAGTTTTATATATAAACTATATATATATATATATATGTAAATGTGAAACTAGACACAAAACTAAATAGGATGTAAAAAAGTATGTACAGTACAAAACCTTAAATAGCAACATGTAATATTTTTTTATTTAATATTTAAACAACAGAAAGCTTGAGTACACCTTATGTGAAACACTTGGGATCCTAAGCAAAACTCTTCTAAATTTTGGAATAATCTGCATATGCTGAAGGACTTATTTTGGGAAGGACAGAGAAATCTAAATAAAAAAACAAATAAAATTCATTTGTTCTATATACACATAACCTGAAGGTAACTTTACACAATATTTTTAGTATATCTGTGTTTTGACTGTCATATGAGGTCAGGTGTGCAATTTTCTACTTTAGAATCATGTTTTGGGTTTTGGATTTTAGATTTTGGATGACCAACCTGTACTGTTCAACCACTAGTAAGAATGTAATCATTTATACTTCTTTCCTCAATGTAACACTATTCTAAACACTTTGGAAGTGTTTTGGAATTACCATCTTTATATCAGCTTCAGGTGAAATCACTGAATAAATCCAGGAGTCACATGCTGGTAGTGAGCAAAAGATACATTACCTGCTGAGCTGATCTTGCTTGTCTCTCTAAAACAGGCATATACCAAATTTCCATATTTGATCATCCTTTCCAATATAAACAGGCTGAGAAACTTGCAAATCATGATGTGTTGTCTCATTTTCCCTTAGCTTATTTCTCTGCTCACTCTGTATTATATGTAGCAAGTAGCCACCTGGTGGTATCTTCAACACTTCCCTGGAAAATCTTATCAGCTAACTGAAGTAACTATCCAAGTTTACTGCTTCCAAGTTGATTTCCATGAATGGTTAAGCCTGTTAGCCAATATTCTGCCAGTATACAAGAGTCACCTTTCGTCTTCTTCCCCTGTGAGATGTTTCTTGTGAGCCCTTCCCAGAACTACCTTTAGTGTTCATATTTTTGCCAACATCTTGTTTCCAAAATGACCACAGCCAGTTCTACCACACTCATCGCATTCTTCTAATTGCTCACCAGAATGACCACTATTATTTTGACAATCTCCCCAAGGCTGTATGGACTTTTTCTATATTTCTCAGAATTCTTCTAGCATCAATTCCACAGGTACTTTTCCATTTTTAGGTTTTGATACTAGATATCCCACCTTTTGGTACCCAAATCTGTATTCTTAGTGCTCTTGTAATCAATTGCCTAAACACACAGTGACTTCAAACAATAGGAATTTATTCTCACATGATTCTCAAGGAAGAAGTCTAAAATCAAGGTGCTGGGAGTGCTGCATTACTTCTGAAGGTTCTAGAAGGGACTCCTTTGCTTCTGCCAGTTGTAGTGATATCAGGTGTTTTGTGCCTGGAGGCTATTTACCTCCAGTCTTTGACTCTATTTCTTCACAAGGCCTTCTCTTTATTGAGTCTTTTCATCTGTTTCTTACAGTGGATTTGGGTCCCATCCAGGTAACTAAAAATGACCCAATACACTCAATCATTCCTGCAAAGACCTTTGACCTAAAAAAAGGGGGTTGTCCATTCATAATTTTGAGAATTAGAATGTGGAACTGTCGTTATGTAGGCCACCACTCAATCCACCACAAATAACGAAGATGGAAATCCAACTTAAGACTATATTGTGGAGGACTTTAAGGAACATTCTACATGAGTGACACTCTGTAACTCATAAGAGGCAAAAGACAATGATGCAACTAGTAGTAGTTTAAAAAGGAAAGTTTAAATGATTGGAACTAAGCCTGGAAATCAAGCCCAGGAAGGCTCTGGGAGAAAACTGCAGATAAAGGAAGCAGGCAAATTTAAGCTAGGATCATTTTTTCAATAAAAGTGGTTTAGCATCACAGAAAAGCAATGTAGTCTGATGAAATCTCTTTTTAGAACCACAGCTTTGAATTGTTAAAAGAAGCAGTTATACAATTTTGTGCCTGGGAGAAACAATTATTTAATTTATTTATTTATTTATTTATTCATTTTAGGTCTAGCTACTTTTGTCTCAAACAGGCCTCAAACTCATGAGTTTATGTTCCTTCTTCCTCTGCTGGGATTACAAAGGTGTGCCAAGAAGTGTTCCAGAATTTTCTTATCCCAATATGGGGGTGGGGGTGGTATTTCAGTCCCTACCTGGTTTACACAGAGTAAATACACAGAGTAACAAATTCTATTGGGGGTTAGGGAATGGGGAGAGGTTTGTTTTTTTTTTTTCTCCATAGTAAGCTTGGGAGATAAGAAAGGCTGTGATTAGAAAACTGCTGCTTCAGGCGCTGAGGCTGAACAGAACCCAGTCAAAAGAGGAGGCTCAAGGCCACATTGCACCTTCCATTCTTGCTCCTCTGTGAACAGCAGGGGGAGCACAAGAACTAAGCTGGGATAGAGAAGTTTTCAGACCTAGGAGCCAGCGGGAAAGGAGAGGGGAGTTAGGAGCCCAGAGCGGGACAAGGTCGGAGGGCAGGGAGGTGGGAGTGAAGCTCCCAGCAGTTGCCAGACCTGTGGGGAAGAGGATGGCAGAGTGTGCAAGGAGCGGACAGTGAGGGGTGTGCGGGTCTGAAGGGACGCTGGAGAGAAGCAGCAGCGCGGGTGTGAAGGGACACGAAGAGAAGTGCGGGTGTGAAGGGACGCGCAAAGAGAAGCAGCAGCGCGGGTGTGAAGGGACGCCTCGCGTGAGGAGCGCGGGTCCGCGGAGATGATGCGCGTGGGGAGAGCGGGTCCGGGGACTCCCCACCCACCCGCTCTGACGTCCGCTCGCGCTGGGCCCAGGCCGCGGCCCGCACCCACCTGGCCTCCAGCAATAGCGGGGTCTCCGGCCACTTGGCCACCAACTGCGCGGTGACCGCCTTAGAGGCGGCCGTCCTGCTGGCGCCTAGCAGGCCAAGCCACAGCGCCGAGTAGCCCAGGAGCAGCCGCAGCGCCTTCACGTCTCTCGTCAGTCCCATGGTGCCGGGAGGGAAGCTCGAGAGGCCCACCCAGGGTCATCAGCCCGAACTGCCACGCTGCACTCCGCTCCTACAGGCGCGCAGCTCCCCACTTCCGGTGGAGGGAGCTTCAGTCAGTTACGCCGACCCTGCGCATGCGTCCTTGGCGTGGTCCAGGGGTTGAGGGCTGAGGAGCCTGGGGCTGCAGATGTAGGATCCAGGGATAGGTGCTGGGATGCCTGGCCCTGGCGAGGATGCTTGGAAAGGTCCGCCCTGGGCCCCTGGGGACCTGGAAAGAAGGCGTGGGATCCCCGGACTGTCTGGAGATGCCCAAATCCAGCCTAGCCTGGGGCCCATGGGCTGGGTCCACCTTCTACAAAGGAGAAATCGAGGAATTTTAAAATTAAAGCACTAAGCTCACAGAGCGCACAGATCTTACTGTGACAATCACCTGAGCGATTTAAGGCGCCTCTGAGAATCACTAGGGTGAGACTCTCGGCTTCCCGGTATTTTAAAAACCACAGGTGATTCCCACGTGTAATACAGTGGAAAACCTGTGATTTACCAGTGGATGGCAAGGTTGCTGGTTAAAACAATATTGGAATAGGCATATGTTGGAGCGATACAAATGGGAGGGAAAAACAACAACATAAAGACTGGGTTAAAGAACTGAATGATACAGTTAAACTCTACCCCAAACAACAAGCCTCTGCAGGGAAACTTAGGAAAGACTGAGAAAAAGATGCAAGACATGTATGGCAGACGGGGTGGGATGGGGGTAGGGAGAGGGGAATATGTCTAAATTGGACTGAGAGATAATGAAGTACAAAATTCATCAATAAAAGTATTTTAAAAACTCAATATTGGAGATCTCTCCATGTTCTGATTCAGTAAGTCTGGTGTGGGTGTCAAGAATTTGTATCTGCTGGGGTATGGTAGTACACACCTTTAGTCCCAGTACTCAAAGGCAGAGACAGGCCTATCTCTGTGAGATCAAGGCCAGCCTGGCCTACATAGAGAGTTCCAGATCATCTGGGGCTGCAGGAAGATCTTGTCTCAAAAAACAAAACCAAAAGAACAGAAGTTGCATCTCACTTGTGTTAAGTTTCCAGGGGTCTGAAGTGTTGCTGCAAGCCATGCTCCTGTGCAGCATCGATGGGAGCAGGTGATAGTACTATGTAAGTCGGAGAGATGCTGCTTTAAAAGGTTGAGCTGAAAGTACAGAAAAATGCCAACCTGGGATAAGTATTTTACTAAAGTGAAATATAAATGAGAGGCAGGAAAAAGCTCAGAGTGTATGGGCCATAGTCGTCCATGTCCCCCTCCTCCCAAACCCCCCATTCCTTATATCCTTGCCCTGTTGGTTTACTAGATCTCTTCAAATTGCTCAAACATACATAAACAAGCATTTTCACTTACCCTCATTTGTATAGTCTATACTCTTCCTTAGAAGAGCGTGTTTTAGACACTGCCCAGATGGGGTTCACTTTCAAAGCTGACTTTACCTATTTCTCTTATGATCTATTCAATCTTTATCGTCATGATTTTGGCTGCCATGTGACAATTTGATGTTCACTTTAGTATTTGAATATACTAATTTCTCTTCATTTGTAAGTTAATATACATGGCTGTTGAGTTCAGAATAGTAGAAATGCTATATATTTCTCTTTTGGAACATGAACTGTACCCACTTCAGAAACAGCTTTACTTTAGCACTTTTTAGGCGAGTATGATTCAAAGTTGTGTCTCTTCAGGAGTGTATGAATGAGAATGGCTGGTAACGGTTTTCCTTGTACATGGCAGAAATGATTAATGAGTTCTTTATAATAAGCAGGTTTAGTCAAATAAATCATCTTGAATTCTTCTTAAGGTACAAAGCTGGTTAAGTGTAATTATCGATGATAATGGTGCTATGTGAGAATAAAGTTACTGCCAAAACATTTTGTTATTTAGCTTTTCTGTGCCTAAATGAAGACTCCATTGGTTTAGTTTTTTCACATTTCCTTTATTGTAAATGAGACCCTATTTTCATTTTTTATTGGAAGATTTTTAAATATATGAAAATATTCTCTTTATTCCAGTTTGGAAGAATTCATAAACAAGTAATTTGTCATATTTCTACTCACTAGATAATATATTAACTCCAAATCATGATCAAATGAGTAATGGTTCAGAGTTTTTTAATTTAATGGTCAGCCAGTTCAATTTTATAACTTTCTATATTTTATTTAGAATAAACTACAGATGTCTAACTCTGGCTTTTGTTCCCTGGTTTGTTTGAGTAGTGCTGGGATTGAACCCAGTGCCTTGTGCACGCTGGCCAGGCCTTCTACCACTGAGCTGCTCCACCTCTAACTCTATAATTTTTCAATATATATGTTTATTGAATTTTTGTGCATTTCATATGATACATATTAATCATATTTAGACCCGCCTTTCCCCTATCTGCACACCCCCATAGACCCTCCACTGGATTTAATGCATTCTGTCATGTATGTTAAGGACAATTGAATCAAGTTTGAGTCCCCAGATGTCCCTTTGTGTGAGCTCATCCACTGGTCAGTGTCACTCCCTTAAAGAAGACTAACTCTCCCTCACCCAGCAGTGATCAGCTGCCAATAGTTTCTTTTTTTATATAATTTTATTTATTTTCTATGTGCATGAATGTACTGTCTGCATGTAGGTTTGTGCACCCATGTCGTGCAATGCTGTGGAGGTCAGAAGAGGGTGTCAGATTCCCCTGGAACTGGAGTTCTCCTGGAATTGGAGTTACAGACGGTTCTCAGCCGCCATGTGGGTGCTGGTGATCGAACCCGGGTCCTCTGCAAGAGCGGTTGGCGCTCCTAACCGCTAGGCCATCTCTCCAGCCCGAGTAGTTTCTTAGCTAAAGTTGGAGTCTCCTCCCATTCCCCCAGTTGCATGCTGGGTTTTTGTCTATTTTGAGTCTGCTTGGGTTTTGTGCATGCTGTCACCATTGCTGCAAGGTCAGGAAAGCCTGAAAAGAACTTTCCTTTTAGTTATCTATTCTAATTTGCCTTCAGTTGGTGTGACAGAACACTCTGACTTGGGGAGATAAGGAAAGGGTTTATTTAGCTTTCATCTCCTGGGTCACAGTTCATTAGGAGCTCAAGGTAGGAACTCAGGGCAGGAACCTGGAGGCAGGAGCTGATGCACAGGCCACGGAGGAATGTTGCTTAGTGGCTTGATCACCTGGCCCATGCTCAACCTGTTTTCTTATACAATACAGAACAACCTGCAAGTAGCACCACCCCCAGTGCCCTGGGTCTTTCCACATCACTCAACAATCAAGAAAACACCCCCAAAGACATGGCCTCAGGCCAGTTCAATTGAGGCAATTCCCCAATTGGTGGTCCCTCAACCCAGGTGTGTCAAGTTGACACTAAAGCTATCCAGCACAGTCATCCACCACCCCTTTCTCTTATAATCTTATATATTCCCAATTCCACAATGGTCTCTGAACCATGGGAGGACGAGGAGTCCTATGCAGGGACATACAATACACTTTGCTGTAGTCTATTATTCTCAACACTTTGGACAGTTGTGGCCTTCTGTGTACACTACACTTTGTTGCATGAGGCTAGTGAGCATTGAGAGATCCTTTATCTCTACCTCCTTTTCCACTATGTTCTTGAACCTTAGGTAAAGGTTTCATTGCAGATATGTCAGGGCTGAGCATCTCACAGACACATTCTCTGTGTTTAACCAGTTGTGGAACTTTGTAATAGTCTCCATCTGTTGTAAAAGAAGCTTCTTTGATGAGTTCTGACAGGTATACTTGTCTACTATTGTTGAATTGTGGTTAGTCTGTGTCTTAAAGTCCAATTAGTACTGCTTTTATAAAACTGGGTATATCAGAATTTGGTACATATATATTCATGATTATTATATCTTCTTGGTCAATTTCTCCCCTTTCCCAGAAACTGTATCTAACAACTTCTATTTATTAATTCCATGCCCCATGACTACTTCTCTCCTGATGAAACCTAGGAAATGTGAGTTTATATCTGGCATGTTTTCTCTCTCTTCCCTGACAAAATTGGGATTCTGTAGATACGATCAGGCAATGAGTATATAGACCCAGAACTGTTTGCTAAATTCGTGTATGCTTTTCTCTTAAAGTGTCTAATTTTGAAGCAATAAATTAGCCTGGAAATGAGGTATTAGGTGAGACAAAAGAGAATTTGTATGGCAACATTAAGAAAAGGATTGTTTGCTCTAAGTATCTTCTAACCTAAAATAAGTACCACAATGTGAGTTGAATTGGTTGGAGAAAGTAAATGCTAACCAACTGAAGGTCAAGCTGCAGTAAGTTACGAGGGACCTTTGTTAAAACAGTAATATAATTCCAAAGAATAAAATGTCAACATTTACTGTTGAGTTGTTTTCTTGGATCTGTTAGATTTGCAGCTGGATGTGGTAAAAATCACTTTGTTAAACTTGGTTGTATAAAGCATTGTGAGCCAAAAAAATTTACATCAGTTGTGTCATTTTTCTTTTTCTTTTTTGTAACAACTGTTTATAATGAGTCCTAATGAAACTTACCTTCTAGGTGCCACAAAGTTTAAATACAAGAGACTTTCTTACCTCCCCTCCATAGAACAAGGAGAAATATGATGATGATGAGGTTGTTCTCTGACTGTAAATTGGAGCCAACTGCTATAGAGGTAATCTCTTATAAAACCGGTAAAACTGCCTTCTTTAATTGACTAATAGACATAGGAACTGTGAAAAGGATTATTCTCTATTCAGAACCAAATATGATACTAAAGTCTCCTTAAGCTATGTACTTAAGCAAAATATATTAATACAGGAGAGCTCTGATATCAGCAATGGATTATTCTACCAAGGAGATGTTGGCCAGGGGATCCAAGCCCCCCCCCCAAAAAAAATAAAGTCTTCTTGCCTGTAAACTGGGATACCTGCAAGAAGAGAGGTGATAAGGCCCTGCTGTCAAAGACCTCATGTAAGCATGGGAAAGATGTATTGAGACTGCACTTGCAAGTGTACAGTTGATCTCTGGAATACCAGAGAGTGTTACCAAAGGCCACTAAACCAATAAAGAAAATATAGGTCTCTTTGAGTCAAGCAAGACTCCTCTGCCAGCACCAGCTACACCTCACCTGCCTGGAAATACTGTGCAGCAGTGGCAGCTATATGTCTGTATATCCCAAATCTAATTGGCTATTAGCTCTCTTCTTGGAGGAATAACACATGACTGATGCCACAAGCCTACATCTCCAGTTGTTAGGAGATGTTATAAACCACACGAAGACCCTGTCATACTTAACAGAAGAAAATGTAATTCATGGATTAACATACCATCCAAACATCTGTGTCTATACCAAAGTAACCTACCATAACAATTAGTACTGTTTAAATACCTATATATCTAATTACTTGTGCTTCATTAGTAGGATCGAAAGGTTATTCCTGGACAAACTGTCAGCCCATGAAAGGAAACAGCCAGAATTGACCAGAATCCAAGACAACAGCTCCAGAGAAAGTAGACTGTTTTGCTTCTCGTCCACCTGTGCCCCTTTTCTAAGCCTAGGGAAAAATCTGCGGAAGAGGGGGGCATTGTAGAATGTAAGCGCTGTGATTGGGGTGAATGGTGAAACTACAGCAATATATTCTGGACACTTATTTGTTCAACTTGATTGAACATACAAGCCCCCCCCCCAGCTGGATGGTGGGACCTTTGGGCTGTGTGGGTTTGGGCACAACTGCTTGCAAATTGGTTTTACATTTATGCTTGTACTCATAAATTATTACTTATTGTTAAAAAATGAAAACAAAATAAATAAAGAAGTTTAAAAAATCCTCATGACCCAGCCATTGATCTTAATAAGATAAGATAGCAATTCATTTCATCTTAAAGACCAAAAGTCCATAATTCTTGGCTAGTGAAGGAAGAGCAGAGACATTCATTCCTTCCACTTGCCTTCTCTTTGCCTCAGGGCATGCATTTCACCTCTAGAATGAAGAGGCAGGGTCTAGAAAAGGAAAGAATTATGGAAGCAATTTAAGAGCCACATCAAGTGAAGAATTTATTTTTTGTATGTTACGTCAGTTGGAGATATTGAAGTGGAGAGGTCAGCACTGCCTTTCCCCTTATTTCCACTGTCCATTTTCCACGTTGACTGCCAGATTCTATTTTTTCTTCTCATTTCCTCTTGTCATTTCCTCTTTCAATATTTGACCTATGTCATCCATTTTTAAATTGGTGTGACAGGATTTCAGAGACTAAGCTGGAGACACAGTGCTATTTGAAAGAGCTGTGTGGTCCATTCAAAGCTCATTCATTGTCCCAATTGCAGCTACATCTGGAGGACATTGAACTCTAGCACATCCCCAGAGAGCACAGCACAGGCTCTTCTGTTTTATTCATCCTGGCATTTTATGTGTTTTTCTCGTAGCTGAGGCTTCTCTCCATGCAATGCCTTCCCTTAAACTGTCTGTTTCTTCTTCCCAGGCTGTACCACCACTGTCTAGATGGACTTTCATCTCATAACCTGTAGGAAGCTTCTCTTACTACAAGCAGGTACAGTGCAGTCCTGCTAAGGGAAGGGGAGCACAGTGGCTGCCTGTGGTCACCATGGGACCACTCAATGCAGAGGTCAGTTGGTTACTTTTGTAACCAACCTGAGAGGTACTTCCAACTCAGGTCCTTAGACTGAGTGGTGGAACACTTCCCATCTGGCTGTGCTTTCCCACCTGCCCAAAGACTACTGGTCTCTGGACAGGAATTTCAGGCTGATGGCTGATGGCCTATCTTCAGCCTACACCCACTCACAATTCACTCCATAGATTGGTGACCTGATTGGTCTCCATCCAACCCCATGCTAGCTTACCAGGATGGTGGTTTGATGGACCACTGTCCAACTAGCCACAGGTTGGCGTCCTGATTGGTCTACCTCCAACCCCACACTACTGTCCAACCTTATGCTAGCTTACCAGGTTAGTGGTCTGATATACCCCTGTCCAACCTACTAGCCAGCAACACTCAAAATCCAGGCCTGCTTCAGCCTGTATGCGTGCAAAAATAACAGACTGGGAATTCTGTGTAACGATGATAATGGAGAATTCAATTTATTGCCTGCTGCAAGTCACTTTTATAAGCAAAATGACATCACCTCCCAGAGCCAATCACAGATCCCCAGTCTCATGCCACTGTATACTTCTGCTCCGCCTAGCATCATGTACCTGGGCCACTTGCTTCCTCTTGGGGACAGGTCAGAGTAATCCCATGACTCCCACATTGTGCCCTGAGGGATGCGAGCTGAAAACTAGCCCCTAATTCAATTGTGGGATCATCCCACAATAACCCAGAAAGTGTTCATGTGGAATCATTTGGCATCTGGAGCATCTGACATGAAACCTAAGTAGAGGAGAGGTGGTCTGCATAACAAGTCTGAGAATCTGCACTTTTCAGAAGCATCCCAGAGAGGATAGGCAATGGGCAGATGTTCTAGTTCACTTTTTGTTGCTGCAAGAAAATACTGTGAAGAAAAGCAACATAGAGGGGAATAGGGTTTATTTAGCTTATCATTCCAGGTCACAATCTCTCCATCAGGTGAATCACATGCTTCACAGAGGGCCTGAGTAAAGTATACCTCAATCAAAACAGCTTAGTATAATAGATGTGCCAGTCCAGGCAGATACAGCAAAACAACTGAGTTCTGCATTCTCCCAAATTCCAGGCCAAGGTAATGGCTTCTTCATGGCAGTAATAGTGCCAGTAGTGTTGATGCTCACCTCAGCTAGTGTTGGAAAAGCTCTATTCCAACCAAGGCTATCAAAGAATCTGAGGCTCCCTTCCTCTACCAGCCTATATAGAACAGCAGAACCCTGGTGTAGCCTCTTGAGCAGAGCCACATCCTTCTAGTTCTATCCTCTTGATGAATGTAGCCACATCCTTCCATTCTAGCCTCCTGGTGAACAGAACCACATTGTTCCAGCTCCATCCTCCTGATGAGTATAGCCACATCCTTCCAGTTTCAGCCTCCTGATGAATATTGCCACATCCCTCCAGTTCCAGCCTCCTGATGAGTACAATACATCCCTCTAGTTAGATCCCCAGTACTCCAGACATCAGACTTTCATTTTTTCCTTTCTTCCCAGCACTGATGTTGCTGCTGTGTTTCACTGGCTCTCTCACCTGACCATTAAATCTCATTTATTCTTCATAGAAGGAGTCTGTCACATATTCCTAGTAATATACCTCCAGCTTTAAATCACTTTCAAAAGTAGCACTTTTTGGCTTAAAACAAGAAAATAGTTAATTTATTGTCTAAGAATTTGGATTAGTTATCTTTGCAGGAAGAGATTTGGTGACTGTTCATAAACAAGGGTGTTGGTTAGGTGCCATTCATTGATCTTAGTAAATAAAGTTTATAGTTAATAAAAAAAAATGGATGTCAGAGCTGTAAAAAATTCATTGAGTTCTACATATAGGATGTGGATATATATATATATATATATATATATATATATATATTTACTTTAACTAAGAAGTTAATTAAAATTTTTGAAAATTGGGTTCTGGAGGGTACTGGCTGCTCTTACTAAGAACTTAAGTTCAGTTCCCAGCACTTACATGGTGGCAAACCCTCCTCTATAGCACCAGTTTCAAGCTATCTAATGCCCTCTTCTGGCCTCCATTGGCATTGTACACAAATGGTGCAATTACATACATACAGTTAAAACACTCATACACATAAAATAAAAATAAATAAAAATGTTAAATTGAATATCCAATTATTCTTCATCAGGATTGAGCAGCAGCTTTGGGTCTTTTTGAAGCATCTCCATAATTGGGAGTTTTGTTTTCATATTCTTTTATTTATTTTTTTTGTATTGATGCTTGGTATGTAATCATACATCCATTTTCCAATTCAGTTTAGGCACTATATCCCTTTCCTTCCCCCACCCACCCTAACCCATCCCAGTATGCATTTGCCATAATTTTCTGCATTTCTTTCTGGGTTTTTTTTGTTTTGTTTTTGTTTCATTTTTTTTTTAACAATGAGTAGATAATTTGTGAGTACGACATCCTTCATGTCAAAACCAATTGTGAAGCAGTTGTGCCCAAACACACACATGCTCATGGGGTCCACCATCCAGCAGGGAGGGGGGCTGTATTTCAATCAAGTGATCAAATGAGTGGTCATCATTGTTGTAGTTTCACATTCCATCCCAATTGAGCCCTTAAGGACTAAGAAACTGTGAAAGGATTTTCTCTATTCAGAACCCAAATTAAATGACTTTAAAGTCTCCGTAAGCTATGCACTTAAGCAAAATATTATTACTACATGCGCTCTTGACATTCAACAATTGGATTATTCTACCCGGGAAGAAGATGTTGGCCAGGGGATCCAAGCCCCCACAAAATGTAAAAGGCTCCTTGCCTCCAAACTGGGATCTCTGCAGGACAGGAGGACGATAAGGCTGCTGTTGAGACTGATAAACATGGGAACGATGTATGGAGACCCACTGCAAGCATACGGATGGTCCCGGAATGCAGTAGAGTGTTACCAAACGGCCACTAAACCAATTAAGCAAAATAGTCTCCTGTAGTCAAGCAAGACTCCTTCCCATCAGCACCAGCTACTACCTCATCTGCCTGGACATACTGTGCCGCAGTGGGTACAGCCATTATGTCTGTATATCCCAAAAACTTGGCCTATTAGCTCTCTCATTGGAGGAAATAACCCACGACTGATTGCCACAAGCCTACATAGCCATCAGGTAGACACAATTTATACGAACCAACAAAGAACCCAAAAAAACTTAAAGAAGAAAATATAATTACATGGACTTAACAACCATCCAAAATCCCCTGTCTATACAAAGTAACCTAACACTAACACAATTAGTTCATGTTTATAACTACCCTATTATCTACATGCAAACCGCTTTCATTAGTAGGATCGGGAAAGGGCTATATATTATTCCTGTTTAAATAACCTATATATCTAAATTGCTTGTGCTTCATTAGTAGGATTGAACGGTTATGCCTGGACAAGCTGGCAGCCCATGAAAGAAAACAGCCAGAATTGACTAGAGACCAAGACAACAGCTCCAGAGAAAGTAGACTGTTTTGCTTCTCATCCACCTTGCCCCTTTTCTAAGCCTAGGGAACAATCTGCAGAAGAGGGGGCATGGTATAAAGTAAGGGCTGCATTGGGTAAATGGTGAAACTACAACAAAATGACTGGGCACCATTTGATCAACTTGATTGACCCTCAACTGACGAGTGGATAGAGAAAATGTGGTCATGTACACAATGGAATTCTCTGCAGAGGTAAAGAAAGAAGACAACATAAACTTTGCAGGTAAATGGATGGAGCTAGAAGACATCATGTTAAGTGAAGAAACACAGGCCCAGAAAAACAAACGACAAATGGTATCTCTCATATGTGGTGCTAGTACCAATAACCAGTTATAAATATTTCCTTGTGGGGGGTGCATATTAAAAGAACAACAGAAAGTGCATCAAAACGACTGAAATGGTGATCGGGAAGGGTTGGGAGGGTGGGAGAGGGACATCGGGTGTATATTAATTGGCGCATATTTAATTGACGTGAGTTTCAACAAGTATCCAGTTTTTCCCAGACTCTGTTCTACAGGATACATGGTGTTTTAGGACTTAGTAAAAGTAAATATGTGATATTAAACAACATTAGTTTAAAGGCTGATAAAAAAGGTAATGCATCTGAGTTAATTGGTGATATAAATTGTGTTGTCCACATTAGCTTTAATTAAAACTGTAAAAACAATTACTTTGGGATTGGTATAAACAAATGTTCTCTATAATTTTGCTGCTATATAGTATTCACTGGTAGCATCTCTTTCACCTATAGGATGATTTAATTTAAAAATAAGTTTGTTCCCAAGTTAATCACATACCGTAACCCAAAAAACAGCATGGTGAACTTGATGGAATCTGTTGCCTTGATTCACCCTATAGGTATTATAATACAACTGCTTTTTTTGAGACTCATGGGTCAAAAATAAAAACCTAAAATACAAAAGGGGGATATAGATAGAGTAAAACTATAATATATAGTCAAGTAAATACTGAATAAAAAAATAAAGCAATAGAAAGATTTGTATGATTCCAACAGCCCAGGAGGACACCACTTAGGCTGAGAAAGAAAATGAGCTTTGCAGGAGTAGGATGTACCAGAAAGTTGCCAGCAGAAGATTGACCTCCTCTGGGCATTGAAGGGAAGAAATGCCTCAGATTGCTGCAGACATCAGGCCCCCCTCTGGATCCTACTAGTAACAACGATTTTTAATGAATCCTAACGAAGCTTATCTTCTAGGTGCTGCAAAGGTTTTAATACAAGAGACTTTCTTAACTCCCCCCCGTAGAATAAGGAGAAATATGACGATGATGAGGTCGTTCTCCAGCTGTAGATTGGAGCCAGCTGTTATAGAGGTATTCTCTTGTAAAATCGGTAAAACTGCCTTCTTTAATTAACTAATGGACATAGAAACTGTGAAAAGGGAGTTTTGTTTTCATATTCTAAAACTTTATTGAGCTTTTGTACATTTCATAACACAGTTTTTAATCAAATTTAGATCTCCCTCCCCATCCATGCCCCTCCAATCCCCCACCAGACCTCATGTTAAGCCCTATCCAGTCAAGTATTTGTACCCAGGTGTCCTTCTGTGCAAATTCATCCACTGGAGTCTAGTCAGCCTATCTAGAGATTATAAGTATGACATACTCTCTCTCACCCAGGAGTAATTAGTCTCCAGTGGTTCTCAGTCTAGGGTGACCCACCACCCATTTCTCTTGCTCCACTCTGGGCCCTTGTATGATTGAGTTGTCATGTGTCTTATGCTCAATGCCACCGTTGCCACAAGTTCACATATGTAAGCTTCCAGTGGTCTGAAACCCTCTGTCTCCTTATGTTCAAGTTTTGTTTTTAATTATGTTTAGAACTTAAAGTGTTCTGGTCTCAACCATTAATTATCAATCACCATCAGAAAGCCACACTCATTCATTATTGATAGGTGTGATCTATTGATTTGCTCATGTCACTGTGATAATGTGCCAACTCATTGTAGGGCATTTTCTCTTTCGAAGAGAACCTGTTCACCCATAGCAGGATGATTACTGTAAGCTCTCATTTGTCCTCACACTTGTTTAAGGTCTATGTGAAGCAGTTTAGCAAGACAGAGAGATATTTTGGTGTCACTAACATCAATATGCTGATACAGACTCAGATCCTTGCCAGCTGGTATTGCTATTCAACTCTTCCAGCCTGGATGAATCAGAGATAAAAATGAAAGCCAAATGCTTAAATATAAATCCAGACAGAACAGCAGAGAAACTGGTAGAGGAGAGCCATCTCCAGAATCAATGGCAGAGATGATTCTGATTCTGGCATTTTGAATTATAGTGACTTTGAACATAAATTTTAGGTGAAGATAGGGCTTATAATTTTCAGTAGGACTTAGTACAAAGAGCATACCAGTATTCCAACAGCTTGAGAAATATATGAATAGAAAAGTCTACTGCACAGATATTAAGGTTACAGCCATATGAACTTAGAGACAAACTTATAAAGTAGTTGTTAGTTAATTATTAAATTTACAATACATGTATCTTTTTTTAAACTATTTTTTATTTTATTTATTTTTTACATGTATGAGTGTACTGCCTGCATGTAGGTTTGTGCGCCCGAGTCGTGCAATGCCGCAGATGTCAGAAGAGGGTCTCGGATTCCCCTGGAACTGGAGTCAAAGACGGTTCTCAGCCGCCATGTGGGTGCTGGGGATCGAACCCAGGTCCTCTGCAAGAGCAGTTGGTGCTCTTAACAGATAGGCCATCTCTCCAGCCTTATATATAAAATATATTATAATTCAACAGAAATTTTAATATGCTACAAAATATGACAATGCACTGTAATTATATATTCTCAAATTCTATTGCTCACCATGTTCTAGTTACATATGCAGCATAAAGATTATTTTATTGAATGTGATCATGTCTGTACTTCTTGTGATGAATGCATTAATTTAAATTTAAAATCAGTTAAAGTCTGGGGCTATAGCTCAATGATAGAGTGTTGGCCTACCATTCATGTGGCCCTGAGTTCAACCCCAGGACTGGAAAAAAAGAAAAGAAAAAAATAAGGTGTTTTATTTTTTCTGGGCGTGGTGGTGCATGCCTTTAATTTCAGCACTCTGGAGGCAGAGGCAGGTGGATCTCTGTGAGTTCAAGGCCAGCCTTGTCTACAGAGAAAGTTTCAAGCAAGCTTGGGCTACAGGGAGACCCTGTCTCAAAAACACCAAAAAAAAACAAAAAAAAATCAGTTAAAATTCCTCTAAATCAGCACAGCTGCTCTAAGAGTTTCTATTTTTACCATTGGATTTTTTTAGTATCCATAAAGCAACAACATTGGCATTTTAACCTTCATATGTCAAAATATAATGCACTAAAATACTTAAGCTCCCCCTCCCTCCCCAAAAATAAAATACTTAAGTCCCAAATCCCTGAATTTAGTAGCCAACTTTCAGGACATTTTATTCTCTTGTTCCTTGGGTTCTTATTTTCTATTCCACTTGGCTTTTAACACAACCTGGAATCACCAGAGAAGGGATTTTCCATTTGAGGGATTCCCCCGATCACATTAGCTTGTGGGGATGTCTGCTAGGGAATGCAATGATTGCTAGCTGATACAGGAGAGGCCATCCCATTGTAGGCAGCTCCATCCACAGGGAGGTTGTTCAAGTTAGCTACATGTAAGACCCTGGGAGCAAGCCAGCCAGCATCATTGCTTGATGGTTTCCAATTCAAGTTTCTGCTTGATATCCTGCCCTGATTTCCTTCAGAGACCCTTACATTTACAGAGTGAGTGGACAGTACATACAAGTCTAGCCTGCCTTTCTACTGGGGGTGGGTGGGTAGCAGCAGTTGGTCAAATTTATTAGGATTGAGTATTACGTTTATTTAGTTGAATACGATGGTGACATAGACAATACTTCATTCTCAAATTTTATTTGCAATAAAACTAGTTTTTTATTTTTAATGACTGGAGCAGGTTGAGAAGAAAATGGATGAGTTCAGTGATGGACATACTGAGTTTCATTGCATTGTGGCCAAGTGTTAAGTAAGAGTCAAGGAATTAGGAAATCAGAGTGACAAATCTTTGTTGATTGGCACCTTGGAGAAGGGCATTAGGAAAGAGATCAGGGTACCAGTGATGGTTTTCAGGACTGTGGCCAGGGCAAGTTGGTGAACAGAGTTATATTCTGAGCTGGAGGGACTGGTAAGCTTTAGATGCTATGGTTGAATGAATAGTAATGAATAGAATTTGAATGAGAAATGTCCCCATAGGCTAATGTATTTGAATGCTTGGCCCCAGTTGCTGGTGCTGTTTGTGGAGGATCAGGAGGTGCAAACTTGATGCAGAAAGTGTGTCACAGGGAGCTCTGAGAGCTTATAGCCTTGCCCTATTTCCTGATTTGCTCTTTCTGCTTCCTGTGCCTGACTGGTGATGTGAGCTCGTAGCCTCTGCTCCAGCCACCACTGCTGCCATGCTTCTCCACTAGGATGACTCTCATCCCTCTAAAATCCTAAGCCAAATAAGCTCTCCCTGCTATATGTCCTCTTGGTTAAGGTGTTTTATCAAGAGCAACAAAAGAATAACTAATACAGAGATACTAAGCTTAAGGCATTTTTGAGGAATACAAAATGGTATAGACAGCTGGATACATAGGTCTGAGCTAAAAGCATGGGTGGTTTTCTGAAGGAGAATGACATAGGTCATTTTAAAAGCACCTTGGTAAGTATAATGTGCTCCATAAACTCTTAGCTATTCCTTTGTTGGCTCAGTTGAAAAAACCCTGATAGTGATATCCAACTAGCCCATGATTAATTGCTGGAAGAGGAAACATCATTTGTGGTTTTGTGGAGGTTAAAGTGAAATCAGTATTTTGTCATTGGTGACAATGGCATCATGCCAGACATAGAAGCCATTTCAGCCAGTGTTCATCAGAAATTACGCACCTAAATGATGTATTTCAGACATAATTTTTCAGTTCAATTGAAACATATTTCCCTTTTCCTTCCCCCTACCCCACCCCAAATCATGCATTCTGCCATAACTGTCCTACATCTTTCTCTCAGTCTTTTTTATGTTTAGGAATTCACATTTCCCTCCTTTAATTTTGTATTACTCTAAAATATGAAAACATATCTTCCACCCATATACAGTAATTACAGAGTCTGAAAATAAATGGTGGGTCGATTCTAGACCCGTTAAGAGATTTACATTATAACAGCATAGTTGCTTTCAGATAAAAAGAAATATAACAATAATGTTATTCAGCTTGCCTTTCAACTGGGGATTTGGTGTTAGCATCCACAAATGAGGGAAACCATTTGCCATTTGTTTTTCTGGGACTGTGTTACTTCATTTAGCATAATGGCTTTGAGTTCCATCCATTTACCTGCAAAGATTATGATGTCATCTTTCCTTACTGATGAATAGTACTCCATTGTGTAGATGGACCACATATTTGTCATCCACTCCTTGGTTGAGGGGCATTTGGGTTGGTTTCAGCTCTTCACTATTGTGAAGACAGCTGCAATAAACATGGGTGTGCATGTATCTTTGCAGTAGGATGAGTCTTGTGGGTATATACCCAGGAGTGGTATGACTGGGTCAGGTATGCACCTAAATTTTAAGTGTGAGCCAATTCATTTCTGTAAGAAAGGGATGTTAGTTTGCTCTTTAAAAGTAGGCATGGTGGCACACACCTTTAATCCTAGCACTTGGGAGTCAGAGGCAGGCAGATCTCTGTGAGTTCAAGGCCAGCCTGGTCTACAGAGTGAGTTCCAGGACAGCTGGGACTACAGGGAGACCCTGTCTCAAAAAAAGACAAAAAAAGTAGTTAGCGGGGCTGCAGACATACCTCAGCAGTGGAGAGTACTTGCTGCTATTGCAAATGACCAGGGTTTGATTTCCATCACCTAGATGGTGGCTCACAATTATCTGTAACTCTAGTTGCAAGGGATTAGACACCCTCTTCTGTTCTTCATGGGCATTAGGCATACACATTGTACACATACACACACACACACACACACACACACGTACATGCAGGCAAACACACACACATACAATAAGAGACAGGGTCTGTCTATAGTGCCAGCTTGCCTGGAACTTGCTATATAGAGCAAGCTGATCTTGATCTCACAGAGAGCCACCTTCCTCTGCCTCCCAAAGACTGAGTGCTGGGGTTAAAGGCATGCACTACCATGACTGGAAAAAAATAAATTTTTTTTTAATTTTTTAAATTAATTTTATTTCTGTATGTGTATGAATGTTCTGTCTGCATGCAAGTTTGTGCACCCGTGTCGTGCAATGCCGTGGAGGTCAAAAGAAGGTGTCGGATTCCCCTGGAACTGGAGTTTCAGATGGTTCTCGGCCGCCATGTGGGTGCTGGGGATCGAACCCGGGTCCTCTGTAAGAGCGGTCGGCTCTCTTAACCGCTAGGCCATCTCTCCAGACCCCAAAATAAATCTTTTAAAAAGGTGTTTACTATTGTTTGTGACAATGAGGTAATATTTGCTTCCCCCAGATGAAAGGAGAACTGACTGACTAAAGAGAAATACTTCATCAAAGTCCAGCTTGGTAAATGATACCAATAAGTATGAGAATAACAACTTGAAGGTGAATGCTAAACTAGAGAGGAAACATCACTGACCTGATTCTCCATGACACGGACTCACCAGGCACTGAGCTAAGTATTAGGAATACCCAATACAAATATGTCTTTTTTCAGGGTCCTAATAGATTAAGAAAGATAATCAATCAATAATTGTTATATAAAATGTTAACTATGATAATGCAGATATATGCAATACCCAATAAGAGAGGGGAAGGCATTTTAGATAAAATAAAAATAAAATAAAAATAAAATAAAAATACCTCATGTTGCATAGATAAAATGGTTTGAAAATAGAGTTGAAGTATAGGTTATAAAATAAAAAAAAAATGTGGCTAGTGCAAATAGGGAACTAGGGCATAAGAATGGAAGTCTTGAAAGGAAAAAGAGCTCAAAATGTAGAAGGAATGACATAAATCAGAAAGTCAGTTTGAAACACCCAACATGACACTTGATTTAGTCATGAGCATGTGTTAAAGCCACTGTGTAAATGTTTTGGAGAAATGTCAAATTTAAACAAAACTAAAGGAACATCCACAGGTTGGTTCTTAATTACAAAGGGATAATTGTATTTTTACAGTAGGATGATCCATTAGACACTGTCCTGACTGAGTGATCAAATACAGAGGCACATAGAATGAGACAGCATGATGCTGTTACTTGGAAGCAGCTGTACACAACATTGCTACTAATGTATCTTTGGCCAGAATTTTAAACCTGAATCTCTTCAAGCCCATAACCTAACTTCTAGTTCACAAGAAGTAAAGGGAGCAGAGGAGCAAATTAAGAAACATTATGAGAAATATTTTTTTTCCTATTTTTGAAAGTTGTGGGGGTATTCCACAACAAAACAGTACTGAACTTCTGTAGGTTAATGACTTGGTGAGGGATGGGGGGATGATGGTCACTGTCCAAGATTAAAAGATATTCAAAGGGCTGGAGAGATGGCTCAGATAATGAGCATTATGCTCTGGTAGAGGACCAGAGTTCAGTGCCCATGTTTTACAGCTCACAACTGCTTGTAACTCCAGCCCTCTTCTGGCCTCCACTGATACTTGCAGACACATGCTCTCTCTCTCTCTCTCTCTCTCTCTCTCTCTCTCTCACACACACACACACAAAGTAAATTTTTTAAAAGATATTCACTGAGTGTGGTGGCGCACACCTTTAATCCCAGCACTCAGGAGGCAGAGGTAGGTTTGAACTCTGTGAGTTCAAGGCTAGCCTGGTCTACATAGCAAGTTCCAGGCCAGCTGGGCTACAGGGAGATCCTGTCTCAAAAAAGACACACACACACACACACACACACACACACACACACACACATACAGACACACAAAACAAAACAAAACAAACAGTAAACTTTAAATGAATTTCTATTTGAAAAAAGCTATGCACAATATTTTTGGAGGTAAATTGGGAGAAAATTTGAATATGAATAGGATATTTACTTGTAGACTTGTTTACTTTGCTATAAGAGAACTGAAATTATATAAAAGATATAAGTTTTTTTGTTTTTTGTTTTATGTGTACGAGTATACTGTCTGCATGTAGGTTGGTGCACCCATGTCGTGCAATGCTGTGGAGGTCAGAAGAGGGCGTCGGATTCCCCTGGAACTGGAATTAAAGACAGCTGTTAGCTGTCATGTGGGTGCTGGGAATTGAACCCGGGTCCTCTGTAAGAGCAGTGGGTGCTCTTAACTGCTGAGCCATCTCTTCAGCCCCACGTTCAAGTTTTATATAGTCTATAAGACTTTCAAATGATTCAACAAAACTGTGTATATCTAACGGCATGTTAAAACTGTTAAAATTAAATAAATATTTCATAGGACATTACTATTTTTTTCAAAGTTTTTAATGATTAAAATGTTCCAAATTAAAAACTTGTAAATGCAAGCTTGAAGGGACCTTAAAATATTTAATCTTAAAATTATTTTGGTGCCATTTCGGTCTCAAGATATTTATACATGAACCATAATCTCTACTCACATTATTAATTTTCCAGATTATATTTGCACAGTTTAACCTTCCTGTCCAGGCATACTCTATTTCCTATTATGAGTTCACTATTAAAGTCTAAATAAACGTGTGGGTTTTATAGAGAGTAAATTATCTAGTCTCAGTTCCTAAAGTTCATGAGGAAGAACTTTGTTCTTTTGACTACAATATCCCCAAGGCCTAAAACATCACTTGCTTCATAGAAAATGCTCAAATAAAGCTTTTTGAAATAATGAGTATATAGAATGAAGTAATACTAGCTTTTAGCTTAGCAAGTGTTCACTATCATTTGTAATAAATAAAATCACCCTCATGAGCATTTCTCCCAAGTGGTGGCCCCAAATTTTCTATATAGGTAAGCCAGAGGTTCTGGGATCTTGTTGGGAGAACTAGGACACTAGATGATACTGTGTGCAGCCTTGGCTGGCCTGGAACTCACTGTGTAGACCAAGCTGGCCTTCAACTCACAGAGATCTGTCTGACTCTACCTTCTGAGTGCTGGGATCAAAGGTGTGCACCACAATACCTAGCTAGAAGATACACTTTTGTGGTGGTTTGAATGAGATATAACCCTCTTAGGAGTACATACTTGAACCTTGGTCCCTAGTTGGAGGTGCTATTTGGGGAGGTAATGGAATCTTTAGGGTGTGAAGCCTTGCTGGAGGAAGAGTGTTGCTGGGGTGGCCTTTGAGAGTTTCTAGCCTTGCACCAGTTCCAGTTCACTCTGTCTGCTTCCTGTGTGAAAATGTGACCTCTCAGCTTCCTGTTCCTGCCACCTGCTGCCATGCCTCCCTAGCCTTATGGAGTGTCGCTGTCAAACAGTAACCTCAAATAAACTCTTCTTTCTGTAATTTACCTTGGTCATGGTATTTTATAAGAGCAACCATAGTAACTAAAACAATTTCATAGTGAATATTGTTTGTAAATAGCTTGTAGCTTCTTTTGCAATGCTATCAGACAAATCCATGAACCACTCTAGATTTTGGTAGAACAGAAAGCCACCTCCACTGTGTGTTATAAGGATTCATTCATTGATCCTCTACAAAGTTCTTTTTTTTTATTTTCATTTTTTATTGATGCTTTGTGTATTTCATACATCGTTTTCCAATTCAGTTCAGGCATATTTCCCTTTCCCTTCCCCCCACCCCACCCCATCCCAGATCATGCATTTTGCCATAACTGTCCTGCATCTTTCTCTCAGTTTTCTTCATCTTTTAACAATAAGTGATAATTTATGAGTACAAGCATCCTTCATGTAAAACCAGTTTGCAAGCAGTTGTGCCCAAACCCATACAGCCCATGGGTCCCACCATCCAGCAGGGGGGCCTGTATGTTCAATCAAGTTGATCAAATGAGTGTCCAGACTATATTGCTGTAGTTTCACCATTCACACCAATCACAGCCCTTACATTCTACCACGCCCCCTCTTCCACAGATTGTTCCCTAGGCTTAGAAAAGGGGCACAGGTGGATGAGAAGCAAAACAGTCTACTTTCTCTGGAGCTGTAGTCTTGGACTCTGGTCAATTCTGGCTGTTTCCTTTCATGGGCTGACAGTTTGTCCAGGAATAACCTTTCGATCCTACTAATGAAGCACAAGCAATTAGATATATAGGTATTTAAACAGTACTAATTGCTATGGTAGGTTATTTTGGTATAAACACAGATGTTTTGATGGTATGTTAATCCACATTTTTTTCTGTTAAATATGACAGGGTCTTACTGTGGCTTATAACATCTCCTAACCATTAGAGGATGTAAGCTTGTGGCATCAGCCGTGGGTTATTCCTCCAAGGAGAGAGCCAATAGCCAATTAGATTTGGGATATACAGGCATATGGCTGCCTCTGCTGCACAGTATTTCCAGGCAGGTGAGGTGTAGCTGGTGCTGATGGAGGAGTCTTGCTTGACTCAAGGAGACCCATATTTGCTTTATTGGTTTAGTGGCCTTTGGTAACACTCTCTGGTATTCCAGAGACCATCTGTATACTTGCAAGTGGGGTCTCAATACATCTTTCCCATGTTTACATTAGGTCTTCGACAGCAGGGCCTTATCGCCTCTCTTCTTGCAGGTATCCCAGTTTAGAGGCAAGGAGCCTTTACCTTTTGTGGGGGCTTGGATTCCCTGGCCAGCATCTCCTTGGTAGAATAATCCATTGCTGATGTCAGAGCTCCTGTATTAATATATCTTGCTTAACTAACTACAGGAAAAGATTTGTATGTTCCAACAGGTCAAAATGTCACCAACTTAATGGCTGAGAAAGAAAAGATACAGCTTTGCATTGAGTAGGATGTACCAGAAAGTGCCAACAGAAAGGTTGGCCCATCTGAACATTGAAAGGAAGAAAAGCCTCAGATTGCTACAAACATCAAACCCCTCTGCGGATCCTACTTGTAACAACTATTTATAATGAGTCCTAATGAAACTTACCTTCTAGGTGCCGCAAAGGTTTTAATATAAGAGACTTTCTTACCTCCCCCCTCGTAGAACAAGGAGAAATATGATGATGATGAGATTGTTCTCCAAATGTAAATTGGAGCCAACTGTTATAGAGGTAATCTCTTATAAAACCAGTAAAACTGCCTTCTTTAATTGACCAATAGACATAGGAATTGTGAAAAGGATTATTCTCTATTCAGAACCAAATATGATACTAAAGTTTCCTTAAGCTATGCACTTAAGCAAGATATATTAATACAGGAGCTCTGAGATCCTCTACAAAGTTCTAAGCAAGTTCATGGAATTGCAATGATAAATCAGCCAACTAACTAGCCAACTTAAACCAAAAACCAACCAACCAACCAACCAACCAAAAACAACAAAAAACCAACAAAACAACCCACCCCAAAACAACAAACCCAAATTCTTGTCTTTAATGAGTGAAAGTTAGAGTGAAGGATCAGCAGTAAAGTGTTTAAAATATCGCCATGTATGTAGCTCATGGGAGAGAACCTTAGTTCCAGGTTCACAGGAGGGACCCACAGCTCCCAGCAGTTTCTGTCTTCTCTGACTACATTCCCCATAACCCCCTCCCCCGAGGTTCCAGCTGTGCCTATTGTGACTGACAGAGGCTTTACCTCTTATGCTGGGGATAGGCAAAGCCTCTGTTATTTGTGGATTCTGGTGGTGGGAGGGCTGATGCTCTGGAACAGACCTCCCCCCAATACACACCCCAGGTCCAGCTGTGGTTCTCACTCTATATGTGGTACTGGGTATCCAGGCCTTGAGCTGGACCTCGTCCATTACCAGGTGCCAAGAGGTTTTGCAGTTATGACCTCAGGATGCCTTCACCTATACCCAATGGACTTCTAGGGATAAAAATCACAGTCTAGGAAGTTAGAAAATAATTAGAAAACACTGCAATAACTAAACTGATATAATTCTCAAACTAAAAGTATGTAATTAGAGCTTAGAATACAAATTTGAAATTCTATGTATCTACTATAATTGTTAATATTGTTTGCTGACAAAACTGTGCTCCAAGTATCAACAGTAATGTGAAATTTGTCACTGTTCCTACAGTGTGAGCTTGTCATTCACTCCCTTTCCTAATTCTCCATGTATACAAAGTCTTTCAACTTTAATCACATTATTTTTTAAAGAAAGTAATAATAATAAAATATTTTTAAAAATTGGGGCTGGAGAGGTGGCTCAGTAGTTAAGAGAACTGACTGCTCTTGCAGAAGATGTGGGTTCACTTCTCAGCACCCACATGGTGGCTAACCACTGTTTGTAACTCCAGTACTAAGAGAACCTGGTGCCCTCTTCTAACTTTATGGGCATTTGCAAGACATGGGTCCAGGGAATACACTCATACACATAAATAAAAATAATAAATACAATCTATAAAAAAGTATTGGGAACTGAATCTGTTTCCTCTACAAGAGCAGCCAGAGCTCTTAACTGCTGAACTATCTATAGGTCCCAAATAAAATATTTTTTAAAGTATAGAACCAGAGGAAATTTTACCATAATTGTAAACAAAGTCTTCTCATAGCACTTTCTCCAAGACCTAATGAATACATTTTAGGAAAATGACACAGAACTGTTTTCAACAGTGGAAAGATGTCAAAGGGAAGCTACCAGAGATTTGAAAAAATTGCCTTTATATTTCCTCTGGAAAAAGGTTCCTCTGAAACCTCGCACAATTGCAGGCTTTGTGATCATACAAAGCAGAGATCTCCCGAGAAACTTTTAAGAGAAGGGATTTGTTATGAGATTTGACTTATATAGTTATAGAGGCTGAGAAGTACCATGATCAGCTTAATCTGTTAGGTAGAGAGCCAAGAAAGTTGGTGCTCTGATTCAGACTGAGGACAAAAACTTGAGAATCTGAGCAACTGTGAATGGTAGTCTGAAAGGCTGAGAGCCGAGGGAGAACTAACGTTCAAAGGTAGAGAAGTTGGCTATCATCTCTGGAAAAGAGTAAATTTCCCCTTTCTCTGCAGATGGGATACTTAATGTCCACACATATTACTTGTCAGTGGTTTTCCTTTCTTTTACAAAGGACAGGTTATTTTATTTTATGCATGTGAGTGCTTTGTGTGCATCTATGTATGTGTACCACATGCATGTGGGTGCCTGTAGAGGCCAGACAAGGACGTTGTACTTTCTAGAACTGGAGCTACAAGCATTTGAGAGCTACTATGTGCTGATAGATGCTCTAACCCCTGAGCAATCTTTCCAGCCACGAGTACTGGATTTTCTTTATTCAGTCCTATTTATATGCCAGTATCCTCCAGGAACACCTTCAAAAACTTACCCAGAAATGTTTTACCTGCTTGCTGGGCATTCTTAACCAGTCAAGTTGACATATAAAATTAAGTAGCACAGTGATCCTTACTAATTAAAAGGTAAGACAACCTCAAGCACTCCTCCAGCTTGCTGCTCCAGTAGTTGCTGTGTCTAGCTGAGGCTTGCTTTCCCTGTCCTGAGATCAGATCTTTCTGGTAACATCTATTAGTATGAAAGGATGATTTTCAGACCTTCCAAAAGCTGCCTTGCCCTGTTTGTACTCATTCTGAGCTCTAAACCTAAACCTGTGCCATTATTGCTAAGGTAGAATGTTCAAACTGTTACCATCCAGCATTATCGCTGCACAGACATTTGCTCCCAGACTTTCTGTTCTTATTGTAGGAAGAAGCTCTTTTCTTAACTTTCTGTAGATGGCTCTCTCATGCCATGGATAAATGGAGCCTGCATCAGACTCAAGTAAAAGGAGGTGGTAACATCATTCTCTGCTGCTCTTCAACACATCACTAAAATTTCTGGGTACAGTGTTTCCAGAGTGTTTAGGAAAGATATATTACCTAAGTTTTAATATTATACCTAGCTTAACTTAATTAGGATTGAGTCTTATACTCCTATTAAAAATAAATTCTCATGTATTTCAAATGAACTGAAACAAAATACTCCAGTTCACTAGTAGTTAAAACCAAACATTGTCAGGCAATCAGCATACTTGATTCGTGCTTTGGGAAATACAATAAATCATTCCCTGATTATAGTATTCTAAATTTGTAGGCTAAAGAGTCCTCTACGAATTAAATACTTTCGTCTCAAAAATATTGGTTCTGTGTAACAGCATGTCATTTTCATGATTTAAATACAGCATTTAAGTTACAGGCATTTTAGCTTTTAAGATACTGGCATTTGATCACTGAGTCCATGAAATAATTTATATTGGCCATGACTATGAACATGTAAAAATTGCTTTCAATAATGTAAATTAACTTTTTATACTCTTTCGCACTAATATGAATATGTAAATTTCTCAACTGATGTAATTTACGTGCATGCGTAAATATAAAGCATCCAAGAAACTGTTAAAATTGACACTAAATATAAAAGATAGACATGAATGGATGTGTATAAAAAACTGTAGCCATAAGATATCACACATAATTAAAATGGATTTATTGCTTTAGGCTTTGATTTTTTTCTTCCTTTTATTAAATCATTATGGGATCCCTTGTGTGCGATTATAATTATACACATACACATTAAAACATTTCACATATATATGCTTCATATATAGTCTTTAAAGCTGAACTAATAGAATAATATATATGCAAATTTAAATGTGTATAATTCAGGTAATTAAAAATTATGATTCCCTAAGCAACATTAACACAGAGACAGTTATGAATTACTGCACCATTGTATGTTGTATTTATCTCACACTGTATCCTTCTAGCAAAGTGGATTTGTGGTATATGTTTGAATACTTTAGATTTTGCAACTTAGTTTCAAGTTATTGAGACAAACTTTTGAGTTTCATAATTTTATTTGATATCTAAAGGTTTTCTTTGTATATTGGGCAGGCTGTCCCATGTTAAGCAAAGAAGCCCCGGATAATTACAGAGGTATAAGTGGCTACTGCGCTATCTCTTATCCCATTCCTTTGCTGTGGCAGAGCTAGAGGAAGGGTGGGTGCTCTACTCAGGTTTCCTCTGTATATAAATTTTCAAGGGTCTGAGCAATTATTGCATTGAAAGCTCTGTACAAGGGATGATCTGGTTGCTCATTAGAATAATCATGAAAAGCCAAAAGGAACCAGGGGCTCCCCCAACAAAAAACCCCCGAGTGACCCCTGAGGACCAGATCCTCAACTGACCTTGAGAAAACATACACCTTGGTTAATCTGGGCTAACTGTATGGCCTTAAGCATCCAAAAGGAAAGTATAACCAGAAATAAATAATCAGTAGGGCCTGAGAAGATATATAACTTGAGACCTTAGAAAATAATAAAATGCAAAAAAGGTACATTAAAAATATATCAACTTGCTATGTAACATAGGAATGTTAAGTAATATTTCTTTTTACCTACATACAGCTCTCCTGTTAAAATGTGAATACCTAAACATGTTTTGGAACTAACCTGTAGTTTATTTTCAGATGCCATAATTTTGGTATATGTGTGGCATGTATATATACATATTTTGTAGCAATTCAAATTGGAGGGAACAACAAAAACAAAAAAGACCAGTTCAAAGACTGAAACACTAAACTTCTGCATCAAAAAACTTAAAAAAAGACTGAGAAAAAGAATGCATGAGCTCTGGCAGGTGGGGGGCATGGAAGGGGAAATGGGTCTAAATTTGACTAAGAAATGTTGTATGAAATGCACAAAACTTCAATAAAAAAGACTATTTTAAAAAGCTAAGAAAAAGAGTAATCATGTTCTATTACTGATTGTGAATGTGAGACTCAGCGAACGTGAGCAGTCAGTATATGGGGCAGAATTATTTAAAGTGACAACAAGAAGCCCAAGACATCACTAGGGGAATGTTGCCATAGTACTGTCCTACTTTCATTTCTGTTGTTGTGATAAAATGTCATGACAGAAAGCAACTTAGTGAGAAAAGGCTTATTTTACCTCAGAGTCTCAGAGTTCAATCCACTTCAAGGAAACTCAAGGAAGGAACTTGAAGCAGCTAGTTCCAACACATCCATAGTCAAGAGCAGAGAAAAATAAATGCACACTTACTGTTCAGCTCAGTGTTTTCTGTAGTATGCACTCCTGCAGTCTAATGCAACTGTCTTCTGCTGGGAAGGGGGGTTAGCTGCCCACGGCTGACCAGGAGCTGGCTACTTTCGAAGCCCCAACTGAGTGGCTACTGCCTTTCTAAGGTCCTTGCCTGGGGGTGGAATACTACCCTGTCTGGCCATGACTACTCCACCTACCTGGGGTTGATAATTCCCCAGACAGGAATTTCAGGCTGATGGGTTGCCTGCAATTCACTCCACAGGTTGGTGACTTGCTTGGCCTGGGTCCAACCCCAAAATAGCACACCAGGCTAGTGGTCTGATGCACCCCCTTCTAGCCGACTAGCACAGGACACTCAAAACTTGGGCTTGCTCTGGCCTGTAAATGAACAAAGTAATGGATCTGGGGGCTGTCTGATGGTAATGGAGAATCCACTTTATTGTATGTTGCAAGGCACTTATAGGCGGAATGACGTCATCTCTCAGGGCCAATCCCGGACCCCTTGTATACATCACCCACTACTGCTCCACCCAGCTTCATGCGCCAGGTGGTGAGCTGCTGTCTCATGGAGCAGAGTCTGGGGAGTCGCATGAACCCCACCTGTGCCCCCAGGGGATGTTGGCTGAAAAGCTAGTCCATTCATACCTAACTCAAACTGGATTCCCCTATACTTTCACTGTTAACACAGTTCAGAGTCCTGCCCATGAAACTTTGCTGCCGATATTCAGGGTGGTCTTTCCAATTTTTTTTTTTTTTTGGTCTTCTTGAGACAGGGTCTCCCTGTAGCCCCAGCTGTCCTGGAACTCAGTCTGTAGACCAGGCTGGCCTTGAACTCACAAAGATCCACCTGCCTCTGCCTCCCAAGTGCTAGGATTAAAGGCGTGCACCACCACCCCGGTGGTGATCTTTCCATCTTAATTAACCAAATTTTCCAGAAGATCTTGTTCTCTGAGGTGGCAGGCAAGCAGTTGTCAGGTTGGCCCGAGCACCCCTCAGGTCACTCTCTATTACAGGTAAAATTGTGTCCCCACTGAAAGATATGTTAAACTCTATTCTCTGCTTTTTGTGATTCTGATATTATTTGAAGGTAGAATTTTCTCAGATTTTACCAACTGTAGTTGAAGCCAATATAGGCCCTTATCCAATATCTAATATGACGATATTTTTAAAATCAGGCAAAAGAACATCATGTGAAGACAGACCCCCCAGGGAAGAATGCATGGAGGTGGAGATTAAAATGTTCCAGCAGCAAGCCCAGGAACACGTGGAGTTGCCAGCAAACGGCTAGAAGCCAGGAAGGGTTCTTTTCTATAGGTCTACTTTATTTCTGATGTCTACCCAGGAGAATCATGAGATAGCTTCTCTAGTTTTGGGGGAACAAACTTTGTGATACTTTGCTAAAGCTGGCCTTGAAAACTAAATACAGTGTCTATGCATCCGTTCTTCTCTGTTTCCTGTCCTTTGTGAGGTCTGTTTGTCTGCCTCCTAGATTTCCATGTGGCAGAGCTTCCCAGTCTCTTTGTTTCCATGAAACATGAAATGAACCAGTTCTATGCTTCCTGTAGCCCAACTATTAGTATAAATTGGAACCAGGAGTGAGGTGTCCACTGTAGATGTTGACAAGAAATGATGCATATGTTGAGCTGTTCACTGATGAATGAGATGATGTCAAAGGCAGTGAGCATGCCCTGTATATCAAGGACTTAGTTGACACTTTTTCTGCTTCAGCCATAGCCTGCTATCTAAAGATACTTAGACAATATCCCCAGAGCAAGTCTCTAAGAGTTTGGTAGCTCTGAAAATTAGGCCTAAGAATCTATAGAATTGAAAGTTTGGTTGAATCCCCCATAATTAACCCATACCTCTATGTGAAAATTTAAACCACAGTCATCAGTTTGGAATTCTAATAATGAGCTGTTACAAGTAGGACAGATCAAGTGACTAACTGAAGGTCACAGCAATTTTATGTTATGTACATGCTGCAACAATTAAAATTAATTAAAAATTAATAAACATTCAGCTTATTATGAGTTAGGCAAAAAGTTAATTATTTGAAATGTAAAAAGATATCTTGAGCATTATATATGAATACTTAAGGCTCAGGTTCAAACAGGCTCTCTACTAATGGCCTCATAGTCTATACTGATAGTATATTAACCAAGGAAAGATTTCTTCCCACAGATTTTATTTCAATGTGAGTGTTTTGTTGAATTAGCCCCTTAGTAAATGAGTCAGGTGTTTAGGATAACCTAATTTTTATGGTTCTTACACAATGGTTCAAACATAGAGGCTATGTCTAACTGAATCTAATACTATGGAAGTATTCATTGTATATATGAGGGAAATAAAATTATAAAACATGTAAGGAGCAATGATGATGTGTTTGCATTTTTAAAAGACATGGCCTGAATAAGGCAAAGAATTGAGTTTCACAATATTAACCTTAAATCTTCAATCCAGCACACGACAGTCTTTCCTCTAGCTCTGTCTACCAACCCTGTTCTGTCAATAGAGGATCCAGCATAAAGGCAGAATACCCCATCATAGTCCTTGGAAATGCTCATGAAATATGACCAAGTGTTATGGCAAAGTTTGCTGCCTGAACAAGGAAAAAGGACAGCAAAAGGTCTTCTGGTTTGCACTGAGCAGAATAAAAATGACACCCATATTCCATTACTCCCCTTTGCTCACACACTCCAAGAAACCAACAGACAAGCAAAGAAGCACAAACCCATGGAAAGCCCTCTTCCAGCATCTTCCAATATTATGCAGAGATTAGTCTTAAGTGTTTCACTTTTCACTGAGAAAATGAAAATGTTTGGAACACACTCATCTGTCATGGGCAGGGAAGAAAGAGGAAGGGTATGTTGGTACTTTTCATAGGTCAACCCTTCTAAAAACCATTGTGACATGGGGAGGGCTGTCTTCATCTTATAAAAGCAAAGATGTTTATTTGCTTAACTAAGATCATTCTGCCAGTGACAGAGCCAAGTACTCACAGGCTATAAAAGTATTGTCTTGAGTATGACTGAAAATCAGAAATACTGTGGAGCTCAATTCTATGATTCTTTTGCACAAAGTTTTAAAAAGAAATAAATGCTTTATTATTGTTCCCTTGTATCTTTTATAACTTTATTTCCCTCATAGATATCATGAATATTTCCAAAATAGTACATTGACCTAGGCTCCTCATCTAACAGAATGGGATGGATTAAGTCAGTTTTGGTCACAAAGATCCCATTTTCTTCAGATTTTGTGTAAATCAAATAGGAACACTTTTCTAAGCTCAGGGAATGCAAACACACACACACACACACACACACACACAGAGAGAGAGAGAGAGAGAGAGAGAGAGAGAGAGAGAGAGAGAGAGATCTTCTAGTTGGTGACTATTAAATTCCAAGGTATCTTGATATCCTGAATAAGTTAATTTATGCCAATGAATGCCAACGAATGCCTTTTACAGATGGCAACTAAAGGGAGAAATATTGTTAAATAATGTTGAAATACAGGCAGTATTTCTATTTACTTCACAGCCCACTGATCCCTTATAATATACTCATCAAGCTATTCTTCTTAACTAAACAGAAAACAATGGTGATAAGCAATAATGGTAAGACTTTTACTAAAGTTGTCTAAAATTTGTTAGTATAGAAAGTACTTTCTTGAATTTGGAAAGTTTGGAGACGGGTTCAGAGAAAATGTTAGTGAATCTTGTTTTGTTTTGTTCCTTATTTCCAAATAGTTGTGTGGTTTCCTTTGTAAGCTGATTTTAGGAAGGAAACAAAGAGGATTGACCACTATTTAGCTACACATGGAATCCAAGCTTTGCTCTTTTCTTTATTTCTGATTTCTCTGCTGCTTATATGTAGAAAGCTATTCTAATTCCTGGTCATGGAGGAGATGATGCTAACAAAATGTACTATAATTGTTTAGAAGTGATTTTCTCCAGAGATCCAGGAGGTTTCAGTAGCTGAGTTTCCCATTACTTTGTGCCCCCTGGGTTTTACATTAGTTCTGCAGTGACTTACTTGTCTTGTGTATTTGTAAGAGTAAACGATTAGGCAGGAGAGGCTCCAGGGGACTGTTCTTGGCAGTAACAGGTTTCGAGTAACTACCTTCTACTTGCATGCACCTGATGCTATTGGTTATTAACAGGGTTTGTAGGAATCAATGACTACAATACCTCTTTGCTTAATAGGTGTACGCAAGGGGGGGAGACATAATAACATTTATCTGCAGGTGCAACTCGTGTTCTTAATCCAAGAAATAGAATTTTGTAGAGTTGTTGACAGCTGTTTTACTTGTTTTACATTTTCATTACACAGGTTGAGCCATGAATATTCAAAACATAGAGTGCCTGACTATGCTACCCATGGGAAAAATCAACAAGAAGTGATGCATGTGGTGGAAAGTAATGACCAACAGAGGCTCTTGGAAATGCAGCTGTAGGAATAAGATACTTAAAACACAGAATGGTAGTAGACATAATTAGTGGGAAATTAAAAAACTAAAACCAGATATGAGCATTGAAATAATAAAATAAGTGAATTTTAAGGACCCAGGTAACCTTGATTCCTTTACATTGTCTCAATGCTCCCATTGGTATAGCTGGAGATTATTAAATAAAGTTTGGAGCTTGGTTCAGAGAAAAATGTAAACGTATTTTGTTTTGTTTTGAATTTATGCTCTAACATGACTTTTTTTTCAGGAAAGGAGCTTTTTTATTCCACTTTATTTTCCTTCTTTTCATTTTCATCTCTGCTTTCTCCTCTTCCTCCACCTCCTCTCCCTCTCTGTTGCCAATGATGTGGCTTCTTTGTTGCTGCCTGGGGAGAAAAACTGAAGAAACTGATTACCAAGTAGTTCTTGATGGTAAAAGGAAGAGACAATCAGAAGGAAATAGCTGGTAGATGGGTCAGAGGGCAGAGAGACAGAGACCAGCAGTGGGGAGGAGAGGGGAACGGGTAGTCTGTCTACATTTGGGGATTGAAAATGTAAGGAGCTAAATGCTCCTGGGACTTCTGGAGCAAAGGAGGCGCATCAGAAGCATCAGCAAGAAGAGCAGGTGATTCTCATCCATTTTGGAAATGTATTTACAAAATAAAAGCGTGTGGAAGTAAAAAGAAAAAAACAGCAGAACTGACATTCTGAAGACTTTCTTATGTGCATAAGTCAATGTCCATGTTGTTATCTTTTTTTTCAAAGCATTGTCCAATACAGATTACTAAAGAATCAAAAAATGTACGTCACCTAAGGTGGTAATTAGATGTAATTAATTGCCCTCCATTGCAGAAAGAATGCTTGCTGATGTCTGTACCTGTTTCTCAACTTTCCTGTTGCCCCTCTGTCTTCTCTTTTTAGAAAAAAAAAAGAATTTCAGATTTGGGACACTGTTTGAAAAACATAACCTAAAAAAAATAAATGGACAATATCTACAATGCCCAGATGGGTTAGTCTAAAAAATACTGTTTAGTGAAAGTTGGAAGTTTAGGAAAGTATTTAGAATTATTTAGGCTGAGTTCTCTGACATAAATTTAACAAGCAGATTAAAGAGGCTGGGCGTGATGGTCCACACCTTTAATCCCAGCACTCGGTAGGCAGAGGAGGATCTCTGTGAGTTCAAGGCCAGCTGGGGCTACAGGGAGACTCTGTCTCGAAAAGACCAAAAAATAAAAAATAAAAAAGCAGATTAAACAAAGCAATGTATTATTAAAAGATACATATGTAGTATTAAAAACTGTAAGGAAAACAGAAAGAGTAGTAGGCTAGGAATATAGCTCAGTGGTATGTCACTTGCCTAGCACGAGTGAAGTCCCAAGTTTAACCCTACAGCATAGCAGCAGAAAGAAAAGAAAGAAGGAAAGAAAGAGAGTCTGAAGTTTAGGTCAAGCCTTGGCTCCCTCCGAGCATTGAAAAACAAACAAAAAGCAATGTAAACATAAAGCTTAAGAGCTGAACTGCACACCTCTTTTGGGAAGTAAAGGAAGGGAATTTTAGGGGTAATTAACATGAAGCTTCAAATGCACAGATAACATTTTATTTCTTTTAAAATCTATTTTTACTCATTTTATGTGTGTGAGTGTATTGCCTACATGTGTGTAAGTGTACCCAAATTGTATAAGGCCAATGGAGTCAGAAGAAGGAGTCGAATTCCCCTGGAACTGGAGTTACAGATGGTTGTTACCTGCCGTGTAGGTGCTGGGAATCAAACGTGGCCCCTCTGGAAGACCAATTGGTACTCTTAACCCTTGAGCCATCTCCTAGCTCCAACATTTTATTTCTTAAGCTGGGTGGCAGATTTTTAAAATTGTATTTATGTGTTACATATTTTTGTATATGTGATACAATTAGTATTAAACAATAAATATGCACTGTGACTTTATAGCCTTCCTGTATAATGAACTTATACAGAGCAGAGAGATTTAGAGTCCCCATGATAATGGAAAAATATAAGATAAACACGAGGCTGTGATATCATTTTTAATCCAACTATTGCGAGCAAAAACATCTTAATATTAATTATTGTGGTAATATTTTATGGAATAAAATGCAACATTGGCTAGATAATTTTAGGATAAAATACAAGTCTTTCCAAGTAAGTTACTTTTTGCAGTTGTTTTCAGAAACTTGACCCCAGACCACTTGGGGGTGCTCATTCATTGTCCTTTATAAGAATATGTGGTGAGAGAATGTTGCATATTCCAGGCAAGTGAGGAAAGATGTTCATCCTCAGCCACCACAGATAGAAGAGTCATACCTTGTCCCAGAACATAGTAAAGGGAGTCTTTATGAAATAATACTGTATTACCATGTACTATAATATAAACGTGCTTCCTTCTTGCTATTTTAGAAAACACTTAGCAAATTTCTTCAGAGGTTTTTACTGGCATAGTAGTTATTTTTAGTGTCCCCTAGAGGTTATTGGATCTACAGGGATAAATTTTTAATTGTCAAGTGTCATTCATACTTGATAATTCTGAAACACTGAGTGAAAGATTCTAGAGAGTTTATAGGTGTTGGTAACATTTGATACAAGGTGCATTGAAAAAGTAAAGGAGATCTTTAAGACATATGAAGCACTCCCTTTAAAACTGAGGAAGGACTTTTAAACCTTCTTTGGTTACATACAAGTAGCTTTTCCAATATAAGTACATAAAAAGAGAGTAAAACTTGGGTCTGGAGAAATGGCTCAGTGGTCAAGAGCATGTGTTACTTAGTCAGAGGATCTGAGTTCAGTTCCTAGCATCCACAGGACCCAAAGCCCTCTTTGGGCCTCTCTGGACACAGCCCTCACATTCACAAGTCCACACACAGAAATACACATATACATATAATTAAAAAATAAGCTGGGAAGGATGTTCTGGAAGTGTAGGTGTGTTTATTCTGCAAGTATTTATTGAGTAGCTACATTATACTGACATTTGTACTAGTTCATAGGATTACAGTGATGAGTAACAACATCATTAATGCCCTTTGAAACAAATGCCTAGTAAAGAAGAAACACATAATCTAAGTAAAAATACCAATGCCTAACTAGAGTTTGCTAAAATGCAAGGGTACTTGATGCCAGAAGAGAAGGTGCAGAAGGGCTCACACCTCGTGCTGGACTAGAACCAGAAAATTCTGGGGAAAGGACCTTTGAGATGGTATCTGATGAATGAATAGACATCAATTGTTGAATTGAGGGGAAACTTCTGTGTTCCAGAAGAGAATGTATACATATCTAAAGAGAGGATATGATATTCATGGTCCATTGTAGAAAGAGACCAAAGTGACGATAGTGTGGAGAGTAAAAAGGGCCTTAAAGGCTAGGTAAAGGCCATTATCTTTTTTTTTTTTTTTTTGGTCTTTTTGAGACAGGGTCTCCCTGTAGCTCTGGCTGTCCTGGAACTCGCTTTGTAGACCAGGCTGGCCTTGAACTCACAAAGATCCGCCTGCCTCTGCCTCCCAAGTGCTAGGATTAAAGGCGTGCACCACCACGCCCAGCAAAGGCCATTATCTTAAAAGCACTGAAGAGCTACTGATATACTATGAATCAGGTAAATTATCTTAAAAGTACTGAGGAGCTACTGATATACTGTGAATCAGGTAAATGGCCTGATCAGATTGCATAAAAATCCCGTAACATCAAGGCATAGACTATAGTGAAAGATGGTAGAGGCTTGGAGGCCAGTGAGGGAAACTGAGCCAAATCAGCGGATGATGTAGACTTGGCTCATCATGGGAAGTTCAGGAAAGTGTTTAGAAGGTCATATCTACAGGCCTTAAATAAAACCAACGACAATTACACTTTTGCCCTTGGCCTTAATCCAAATTTACATTCTGTGTGTACTACAAAGTTTACACAAGGAATTTCTGCCTCCTGCCTGTCTTAGAATGTATGAACATTGACAACGCACTTGGGAGGCAGAGGCAGGAGGATCTTTGTGAGTTCAAGGCCAGTCTGGTCTACAGAGTGAGTTCCAGGACAGCTGGGGCTACAAGGAGACCCTGTCTCGAAAAGACCAAAAAAAAAAAAAAAAAAGAATGTATGAACATTGACAACGCAAAAATTTAAGCAGGCTTTGTGCAGCTGGGCTTCAGAGAATAGAGAATGGGGGAGGGGGAGATAGGGTAGAGAGAAGAGGAAGAAAATCAGAGTGTACACAGTGATTTTTTATGATCAAATTAGTAGCAACTTGACTTGATCCCAAGTCACCACTGTGATTGGATGAGAGGAACCACCTCTCTGGAATTACATCTCTAGACAAGTCTGAAGTGCTCTCATTGGAGAAGAGGGTACTTGACTATTTGCTGCAAACTCCGAGAGTCAGATATTTTGACTTTGAGATGTCCCAGCAATGAGTCATTAAACATTCATGGTATTGCATCTAGGAGGTGTCTAACACAGATACCCTCACCTCTGTAGAGGCCTCCTAAGGCAAGGACCACAGGGACTAAGACAAAGATCAGTTTATTTCTTGCTGGGGTAGAATTCAAATCAGCAGGGGTCTGGATTGGTGTCTTTCAGAGGGAAGTTCTTCTGGATAACTAGATATCTTAATGTTTTTTATTGAGGCATCGAGAAAAATGGAGAAACGCTGGAGCTTCTAGTGGAAAGCAAAAGGATGCTACTCATATGTTTTGGAGGAGTTGTTCATTCATTTTATGGTTTCATAGTGACTTTGTTCTGATGTCTGTTTGCATATGTTTATGGAGTGGCCTTGTTTTGTCTTGTTAACAATTATGAAGAATCCCCTTGTTAACAATTATGAAGAATATGATATTGCTATAATGTGAAGTTGTTTATATTCGTCAGGAAAACACTGAGGTCTAGCTGGCAGCAACTAGGCCTGTCACCAGATGAGTTATAAAGGTTGTGTTGTTCTTTTTCACCACAGGAGTTAGAGTCAAGGTTGGGGATGACAGTAGGATCAAGGGATGAGGGATGGGATGAAAGTGAGGAAACATGATCAGAAAATAATGGATGCTGCACTCCTTCAGCATAGAAAGGCCCACCGGACATTCCAGGAGAACCCCTGCTCACCTTGTCTTATTTCTTTCATCCTCAACTCTTCTCCCTTCCACCTCTCTTCTCCTTTCCTATCTCCTCTCTTCCCCCTTATTTTCCCCTCAATGTTTACTTTGTTTCTTCTTTCCTTCCTCCCCTCTTTCCTTTTCTTTTTCTCCCCTCTTCCTTCTTTAGTTTCATCTTCTTCCTTCCTCTATATCTTCCATAACCTTTCATTAATTCAAATGGACCATCAACTAACAAAACCATATTTTATTACACACTAAGATATACTATCTTAGTATATAGTATTCTATTGGAATAGAACAAATGACCATCTAAGTAATGGATTTTTAACTTACGAACTTATTAATTAATTGTCCTATAAGTTGTAAGTCTGGATATGGTAGCACTGTGCTCTCTGCTGAGGGTCTTACAATGATAAAATCAAGGTCTGAGCTTGACTGATTTATTGTATAAAGGTACTGAGAAGCTGGGTGTGGTGGCGCATGCCTTTAATCCTAGCACTTGGGAGGCAGAGGCAGGAGGATCTTTGTGAGTTCAAGGCCAGCCTGGTCTACAGAGTGAGTTCCAGGACAGCTGGGGCTATAGGGAGACCCTCTCTTGAAAAAACCAAAAAAAAAAAAAAAAAGGTACTGAGAAAGAATCTGTTTCCACACTCATATAGATTTGGGCAGAATTGAGTTTCTTGAGGTGGTATGATTAGGTCTCTATTTTCCTCCAGATTTTTGATAAGAGAGTACTCTCAGTACCTAGAGGCTGCCCACAGTTTCTTGCCTTCCAATTCCCATAATAGGCGGTTTCCATTATTATCACTTCTCCTTTGATGTTAGCAAGAGTGCATCTTTCTAACTTCTTCCTCTGAATCTAGCTAAGAGATAACTTATAAACTCTTTTTATTAGGTTGTGTATTGCCAGGATAATATCTTTTTTTGCATCATATAATACCATACATACATACTATTCCGTACCATACTCAACATACCAACCAACTTACCATACCACACTTATAAGACTTTCTGTCCACATCCAATAGGATGGGATTAGAGGAGGGAAAGGGTCATTGGGAATCATCTCAGATTTTTTGCTTAGTTCAGCTGGATCAGTAAACATCTCAATAATCAAGAGTGCCTCCCCAAGGTTGGTGAGATGGCTCAGTGGGTAAACCTCATGCAAACCTGATGACCTGAGTTTGATCTCTGGACCCACATGGTGAAAGGAAAAAACAAAAAACAAATTGTCTTTACAAATTGTCCTCTGATTTCTACATGCATGCCATGGCACAAGCAAGCTCCCACACCTCCACAGAGATGCATACACGCAAGGTAAATAATAATCTGGTAAAAGATAAAAAAATGCCACTCCACAGAGAGGTCATGATTTCCCATGAGTTAGTTATATAAAGAAAATTTATATATACAGTATGGTGATAGAATTACATAGCTGTAGTCAGCATCAGTAATGCTGGGGATTGTGATGTTGACCTGGAACAGAGAGCCAATGGAGTGTTCAAATCGCTTTATAGAAAAGGAGATGTTTTAGCTGAGTGTGGGAGAGAAGGCTGAGTCATCACATGGAGAGCACAGTTTTCTGGATGGAAGGCTTCCAGGAACAGAAATGTGTGTGAGCCTGTGTGAGTGTGAGCATGTGCATGCGCACCTCTCTCTCTCTCTCTCTCTCTCTCTCTCTCTCTCTCTCTCTCTCTCTGTGTGTGTGTGTGTGTGTGTGTGTGTGTGTGTGTGTGTGGTGTGTGAGAGAGAGAGAGGAGAGAGAGAGAGAAGAGAGGGGAGAGAGAGAGAGAGAGATGGAGGGAAGGTCTTTGGACTGTAGCAGGGTGAGAAGAAAAGCTGCTGGTGGAGTCCAGGCAGACAGCCTAGAGAGTTGTGATAGAAGAGGAGCTGGTGCCATGTAGGGAAGAGCAGTCACCCAAGCTCCAGTGCTTGTTTTCACTCTGCAGGCAAACACTCCTCCCTGGGTGGTTCACTTGATTTGGATAAGTAACCATCCTGTGAAGAACATGATCATTTATTCTTACTCTGCCATTTTGTGCCTTTAACAAATAGAACTTCTCACAACAAAGATCCCCAAAGACAGATGTTTCAATTTCCTTTTTTTTCAGAGGAATGAGATGCTTTGTATCTACTGCACCTTAGAGTTAGACACTTAAATGATGTATCATTGCCTTATAAAATCACAAGAACAACATTTAACTAATGATAGTTGGAAAGAATTAACATTAAATGCTTAAAAGCAATTTCGCAGGAGACAATGTCTATGGTCCATGGAGGGAAGAAACACAAAAGAACAAATGCTACAAAATGATTTTTTTTTGGTGGAAAAAAATGCAAGAATTTGGGTGTCTGGAGTACAATTAAGAATTAATTGCATAAAAACATGAATCTCAGCCGGGCATGCTGGCACACACCTTTAATCCCAGCACTTGGGAGGTAGAGGTAGGTGGATCTCTGTGAGTTCAAGGCCAGCCTGGTCTACAGAGCGAGCTCCAGGACAGCTGGTACTAAAAGGGAAACCCTGCCTCAAAAATACAAAAAAAAAAAAAAAACCATGAATCTCATAGCATGACTTTAAAAACAAATACTTATATTAATTGATTGAATTATGATGGTTATGAACTGCTGAGGCTGCAGTTAGCTTGTTGACTTGGGTTTCAGTGGGCAGGTTTATAGGTATACTAAACTACTGATATTTTTAGCTTTTAGAATATAATTAAAAATATTATTTATTATATTTATTTTATGTGTCTCAGTGTATTGCCTGCATGTGTCTAAGTGCACCTGTGTCTCTGGGCATCAGAAGATGGTGCCATCTCTCTAGCCCTTAGAATATATATATATATATTCTTGTTGTTTCAACAGGGTCTCCCTAGACCCAGCCCAGCTGGAAGTCATTATGTGGACTAGGCTGACCTTGATCTTATGGAGATTCCTGCCAGGCATATTTTTTGGTTGATAGTTTCTTAATAATAATAATCTAAAACAATAATGAGGAGATCTCAAGCTTTAGTGAAATTGTTTGAGGGGAATAAGTGTATTCTACTTAATTCCTTAGAGGGAAAAGGGGAGAAATAATAGTAAAAGTCTTCAAAATAGTAAGATTCTGCATAATAATTATTGGAAGATAGCAAAAAAAAGTCATATAGCTATTATGCTTCCATGGCAAGGTGACCAGATGTTCTGATAAATGAATATAGATATCCATATATATATGTAACATAATTTTGTTTTGTGTGGTGTAATTCATCAGACATTTCTCTAGGAACATTGAATTAAATGATAGTGAAAGGTCACACTAAAAAGGCTGTTATCAGTAGTAAGAACACATTGAATGACTTACCAAGGGAGCCTAAACTCACTTCCCTTAGATAAACACTGAGAACTGTCAGGGCTTGAAAGCTAGGTCCTGGTTAGCAGGGAGCTTGTGGAAGCTCATTTGACAATTTAAAGGGAGGAAAACTTTGTTTCTTTTAAAATCCTTCCTCTCTCTCTCTCTCTCTCTCTCTCTCTCTCTCTCTATATATATATATATATATATATGTGTGTGTGTGTGTGTGTGTGTGTGTGTGTGTGTGTGTGTAGATATGTGGGCCTGTGTGTGGAAGTTGGGCTGGCCAGTGAGGTCTAGGGATCTCCCTGTCTCACTCTCTCCTATTCCAAACAGACTAGATGATTGGTACTTGCTGCCACACCCAGGTTTTATATGGGGGCTAAGGGTAAAACTTAGATCCTTAGGCCTACAAGGCAAGCGCTTTATCCACTGAGCCATTCCCCAGCCCTACTTTTTCTTTAAAAGCTTTGATTTATTTATTTGTGTGTGTGTGTGTGTGTGTGTGTGTGTGTGTATTAATGTATTGCCTGAATGTATGTAAGTGCACCCATGCAATATAGTCAGAAGAAGGTGTCAGGTACCCTGGAACTGAAATTAAGGTTGTTAGCTGTCATGTAGGTGCTAGGAACAGAACCTGAGTCCTCTGCAAGAGCAGCCAATACTCTTAATAGTGGAGTCATCTCTCCAGGCCCCTACTTGCTTCTTGATATATTCAGAGAATGTTTATTCAGATGCCTGTTAAGTGCAAAGTACTATGCTGAGTGCTGTGACTATTGCAAGTCTTACTTAACATCTGTCCTTGGGGAGCTTTCAAATCATCTGTCTTCTGTGCTGTTGATGAATGCTATCTATTGTAATAGAGCAAAGAGCAATTAACAAACTATCCCTTAGAAACCACTTTAGGTATTTGATTTCTTATGATTGAAGATATATATCCATATGTATTGATTATATATGTATAATAAAGAGAGGCAGAGATAGAACAGAATTTGTAGCCAATATAGAAGTAAGTAGCATTACATCCTTTTTTATCATATGAAACAACAGGAAAGAGAAAATGGTCTTTACAGAAAAATGCTTCTACCTAGCCATTTTTTCCCAAAGCTTATAATTAAACTAAGGTTATCTGTCTTGCTGCAGAAAGAGGAAGCATATTTTCAAAGCTTTCTTTGTTACAATGAAATGTAAACGTTTTGAAGTCCAAACCCATTTGGAAGATGCAAACATTTTAATTTGCTAAGAAAACTAATAATTAACTACGCTGATTTTTTTTTTTACACCTAATCCTATGTGTGCTTTGCTGTCCATATTAATGATATCGATGTTTGTGTAGTATTCTAAGCTAGGACATTTTGAGACACTCTCCCTGTCCGCCGTCTCTTACTTCTTCATCTGTAGTCATTAAATCTTACTGGCTCTGCCTCTGGAATATTTTTTTCTGCTCTTTCATTCTACTGCTATTATTCTTTATATTTAAAGGCCCATTTCTCACTTGGACCCCAGCAGTTGCTTACATACTATTTCACAGATTCTGTCAACAAATGTTCACTGCTATTTGCTGCCTCTGATGTCAGAAGTACCATGGTTTGAGGGTTTGTTTTTTTTTTTTCAGTCCTTAGTCCAGAATTCATACCTGGCTTCTACATCCTGGTTCCAGTTATTTATTTTCTATCTCCACTGGCTGTCCCATCCCATTTTTCTTTTTCTTTTTCAAGTTAACTGTTTAGATTAGTAGAGAATATAGTAGGTTTCCTCATAACGTCTTCATTCTTCTGTGTCCTTATACTTTGTTCTCATTCACCCTCCTCCCTCTCTGCCTTCCTTTGTGTCTGTCCCTCTGTGGCCAGCACTCTTCATTCTGCAGTGATTCCTTGCTTCTGTTTTCTTATCACATGTGTCCCATCACCTCCTCAATTTCCCACCTCCCTTAAGATCTCTTCTCTACCTATACTTACACAAACACACATATCACACCTAAATTTAAACCTAGGGTTTGCATATAAAAGAAAACATGAAGCATTTGTCTTTTTGAGCCCGGCTTATTCGCTTAACAATGGTTTCCTGTTACATCCAAAATCTTGCAAAGTTGTGGTTTCACTTTTCATTAGTTCTTTAAATCCAACTTACCCAAAGCAGAACTTGGCATTCATGTCATGCTTCCGGCCTGTCACTGCCAACATCTCCCAACCTTTTCCTTTCATTTCCCCCTTTCCAACACGTAGTAGTGTAGGTCTTCCTGGAGCTCAGCACCCTATTTCCCTCGTCCCTTTGTTTAGTCTTTTAGCAAATCCATTGGTTGGGTTGCCACCATCTATCTTGGGTGTGATAATTGGTTTCTATTCCTGAAATGAGAACACCTGGTTTACAGCAAGTAATGCCAGTTATTCTGTGACCATAACTTAAAACACAAAACCGTCTGGGTACAGTGGCCCGTGCTTATAACCTGAGCAATTTTAGGGGTCAAAGCAGGAGGATCAGATCACAAATTTGAGGTAGGTCTGGGTTATGCAGAGAATTCAAGGTCAGCCTAGGCTGTATACAAGACTGTCTTAAAAGATAAAACAAAATGCAGAAATACAAACCTAGACTGGACTTTTGACCCACCCCCCACAAACTAGTCTTTTTTAAAAAAGAAAAATGAACATCATCTTAAAGTTGCAGTTTTGTCTCTCAGGAACCAAACTCTAAGGAAAACTAGAAAAAAATGTGTAGGGGCTTGGTTTTTAAATCTTTCCAAAATGGAATATTTTGACAAGAGCAGGATAGCGGAGCTGTCAGAGTCTCAATGGGAAAGGGCTCAGTGCTTAAGGGGAAGGGTTTGTAGTAGCCAGACTTAGGTGGCCTTTTGCTTGGTCTATGGCTCATGTAATGTGACTCTGCAGGTATTGATTTGGTGGGAACGATGACAGGACTGTCTTGTATACTTGTTTTAGTTTGCTTCCTGAACTTGCTGACCAAAAGCAACTTAAGGGAGGAAAGGGTTTAGTCCAGCTTACACTGTCAGGTAACAGTCTATCAATGAGTGAAGTCAGGACAGGAGCCTGGAGACAGGAACCATGGAGGAATACTGCTTCCTGGATCTCTCTGTCTTGGTCACTGAACTCACTCAGCTAGCCTTCTTATACACTAGGATCACCTGCCTGAGGATAGTGCCACCCACAGAGGGCTGTGTCCTTCTGTATCAATTAATAATCAAGACAGTCTCTCATACATATGCCCATAGGTCAATCTGAACTAGGAAATTCCTTAATTGAGGCTTTCCTCCCAGATGAAGCTAGTATGTATCAAGTTGATAATTAAACAAGACTAAGAAACTTGTGACTCTGATATTTCTCTCCCCACATTCAATAATTAGGTTATTCCTTGGTATATACAATATGATTTTGAGATAGTTTATATTATAGACAATAATTTTGACTTGAAACTTCATTTAAATTTTATGCATGTGGTATGCATATGCATGTACATGTGTGTATGTATTAGTGTATATGCATGTTCATGTATGTATGTATGTACGTATATATTAGTGTGCTCTCTCTTGCCTGCATGGTCAGAGGCTTGAAGTCTTAATTTTTTGAGACAGGGTCTCTCACTTGCTTATGTGGCTAGACTGGTTGCCTACTACCATATCAGCTTTTACACAGATGCTAATGCCCAAAGTTAGGCATTCATGCTTGCACAGGAAACCTTTTACTCACTGAGCCATCTCCTCAGCCCTACCTGACTGTCACTTAAAAAGCTGACTTGCTTATTGGTGAGAACTTCAGACTTCTGTTTGATGATCTATAGTTGTCTTAGCATGTGGCCTCAGTTTCAATTAAAGTTACTCCTCTCTTTTACTTCCCACATATCTATGTATTTATTTTCCAGTTATATTTATTACTTATGCTGGCAGTATTTTTAATTTTGATGTCCACTAACACTTATGCTCTCTTTTATATTTGAAGTAAATGATTTTTTACTTTCTTTTGTATATAAACTTGAGCTATTTAAAAGACATACATATTACAATATTTCTTCATGTCAGATGTATTTTCTGATTTCAGCTTTATCATATTTAAATATAGAACACTTTATTTATTACTATTTTTCTATATTTGCTTTACTTTACAATCAGGGCATCATGTCAGGGCATCAAGTCAGTTTTTGAGATTACCGTATAAGTAGGATCTATTATCTATAATGTTTAAATTGAGTTTATTTAAGAGATAATTTCAAAATATTTGTGGAGCTCTTTCTGTTTGCCAACTTTTCCAGATTTTTGATGGCTGTTCTTTTTTTTCAGAGTTGCAGTAGTAACTAAAACAGTTATTTTCCTACCTAGTTAGATGCAGCCTTCATTTATAGTGAAGAAATATTTTTTTTGTATGTATATGAATGTACTGTCTGCATGTAGGTCTTTTCACCCGTGTCATGCAATGCCGTGGAGGTCAGAAGAGGGAGTCGGATTCCCCTGGAACTGGAGTTCTCCTGGAACTGGAGTTACAGACGGTTCTCAGCTGCCATGTGGGTGCTGGGGATTGAACCTGGGTCCCCTGCAAGAGCAGTCGGTGCTTAACCGCTAGGCTATCTCTCCAGCCCCCCAAATATTTTTGAAATGATCTCTTAAATAGCCTGGAATTAAAGATTATAGATAACAGAAGCAGATAGCCGAGGATGTAACAGGGCACCAGAAGTTCCTGGAGAAATCAAGATGTGCACCCAAGTCCAGGTGGGACTCAGGAAAAAGCTATAGGAAGAGGTAAACCCCTATGGACCACATTTTCCTCAACCAATGCAAGATGCTACATAGCTCCCTAGCTTGGATCACCCTGGGCAAGGGGAAAAAGGAGTAGGAGGAGAAGGCCATGGCCTTGGCTGTTTAAGCAGAAAGAAATGACTGACTTAATTTAAATCTAATATTTTTCCTTTCCCTTCATCTCAAGCAATGGAATCCTACAGTCAGCTTTTTGTGCTGTTAATAGAAAATTGGGAAGTCAAACCTTTCCATACCAAGTCTCTTGATGTGGCAAATTATTTTCTCCACTGTAGTCTTTGTGGCCCAGGCCCCAATCGTTCTTGCTTGGGCAGCTGCATTGGCCTCCTGACCAGGTCTACGTGGGTTCTGGTGTTGAACTCAGCTCTTCATGCTTGCTCTGCCACCTCAAGTCTGATTTTTTTTATATAAGAAATTAAGGGCATCATTTTTTTCTCTGTAGAGGACCAGTTTTGAAGGTTTTTAAAAACACTTTTTCCCCCTCTGAGTTCAGTTGCATTTTTGGTAGAAAATGGATTATTAAACATATTTGAGTTCATTTCCCCTTGAGTGGGTGAGTGAATTGGTTGTTTGGTTGATTTAGTATCAACCAGTCAGTTTATTTCCTTATTTACATCTCCTCAATGGCTACCTTATACCTACTCATATCTCTGAATGATCTGCCCTCAGTCTTTCCCTCTACCTAGTGCCTACCAAACAGGTTAGAACTTCCGCACTTGACACTTAACTGTTCTGTGTAGAAAGCTCTGTTCCAGGATTTCTAGTGTGACTAGTTCACCCAAATTCTTCTGGAATTGCCTGCATAAAGCAAACTTTTTTTTTCCAGCCGTGTAGCACAATGCACTGTCCTCATTATCTCCACCCTGTCACTAAATCCTTGTCACATTACCCCCTTTATTTCCCCTCTACTAGCATTTGGACCAATCTTAGTAGGCATCCTCTTGATGACAACTCCATCCCTCCAGTTCCTTAAGTCCCAAATTTTAATATCATTCTTGATTCATCTTTTCCGTTTGTAGACAAAAATTCAATCTACAAGGGAACATCCAAGATCTCATCTTGAAACTGCTGATAATCTGACCACTTACCACTACTTCTTCTGCTACTACCTTGTCCTTATTTGAGCTACTGTCATCTCTTACATGGTTACAGGAATGTTCCCATAATGAGTTTCCCATTTCTATATTTGACCTCTTATAGTCTATACAGAACAATGGAATTGACTTTTTTATACTGATCACATACTTCCATGTCTCCAGGCTTTATTCTTCTTAGAGCAAAATTCTTACAATAATCCAGCATCCTCAACATGACCCACCTCCCAGTCTCTCTTTAACTTCTGTACTGTTTTTACTTTTCTGCCATTTAAAACCTTGAGGGTAAATTATTATCTTTGTTGCTCTCTGATGCAACCCAAATACTGAAAGTATCTGGGTCATAGTATTATCTCATTATATACATGGATAAAACGAATCATTTATTTCTTCATCTTTTCCCTGTTTTATTGAAATGTAGGATATACAAAAGTAAGATCTTGATTGGTTTTGTTTAGTGGCGCTGCTAAAGCATCCAAAGCAATATGGCAAGCACTGAACAAATTTTTGTTGAAGAAATCAATGCATATCTACTGTGAAAAGACTAGTGCTTTTACTTACTTTATATTGAGTTAATGAATACATTATTCATATATATAGCAGGTTCCATTCTTCACTGACAGGCTGCCTTCTATGGTGGGTGAAAAGGGTTATACAATAAAGCAAACAAAAATATGAGACATTCATATAAATAGGACTTTTGAAAAGCAGTATGTCGGGACACAATTGCTTCAAATTTCCCATCCTGTAGTGAAATGGGATACTTTTAGTATATATAGCAATTTTTTCTGTGATTTATCCTGGCTTTACGAAGTCTTCTAATATCTTCCTAAGGAAGAAGAAAGCTACCATTTCTTTTGGTACTTGCAAACTGCTTACCCAAGGGCCTTGGGGATGGGGCTTGTTTACAAAAATGAGAAGGAAATCATTTCAGTGAGTAAGAGCACTTTCTATGCTTGAAAGAGAGATTCATACTGTTAGTTGGCAACGTGATCTATTTTATTTTGTTTTCCATCTGCTTCAAAGAGTATTCATGTCGATATATTCCTGTGTACAAATACAAGGGATCCAAAACTATTCTCTGGGATTGTTTGGATTGTTAATTTCTCCAGAATTTCCTCGCCACTCTCAAAGGCACTTTCTGGCACCAAAGGGAAAAGGGAGAAGTTGAGATGCAATTTTATCTCCCAATTGAACTTGATTAAATGAGGACTGTTCTAATCAAAAGTTTGAGTCTCGGGGGAGTGGAATGCTGGTAACAGGTCTGAGAATATTTGAGAACTGAAAGAATAATAAAGTGAAGGCAGAGAAAGATTCAGGCAAGAAAATAATTGTAGTAGAGCTTATTAAGGCATAAAATTAGGTGAACAAATTGCATCACAGATAGTGTGAGGCTCATTGCTAGACTGGCAGAGGAAGTGGAAGAAGGTTCTTTGAAAACATTATTTTTATTATTTTAATAATTTATGTAGGAATCATAGTAGCTGCAATCTGTTAGCCGGAAACAATCGCCAGCTGGTGTCATGCTGGAGTAACTATAGTAGGCTGAATGCAAACATGTTTTTCCTTTTTACCTGGAGAGCATTCAATTTTAGAAAGTTTCTATTTACTTTTACCCAAATGTGAGGTCTGCCCTTGTAGATAAGGAAACCTATTTTGTTGCATGATTTAAGAGCTTTGATTAGGTTCACGACAAGTTTCACAGTGGTAATAGGGAGACTACACCTGGGACAGACTGTATTTACTCAACCAAAGTTACTTATCATTAAAAATGAATACGTGAGCACATGCCTGAATTATCTATGTAATTGCCTTGAACCTATGCATTGTTTTCCTTCCAATTACCTCAAGGAAATGATGGCACTCCACGAACTATTTTACTGAAAGGAAAAGAAAGCAGGATTATGGGATAAATGCTGTTTCAACAATGTTAAGAGAGTGTACACTTACTGATGGACACACAAGTTATTAACAGCTTGTTACATTTGTTACATTTTCTTTTGAAATTCTTCTAAATGATCAGTTTTTAATAAAGATTCACTCAATTTATGATTGGTACTGTCTTTCCCTTGTTTATCTGGAAACTCAGACTCCAAAATATTGGAGGATATGAAACTGCTCTGCTTTGCCTAGAAAGCCAGGGGAAGAAGGAAAATAACTTAATTGTTCTATTGTGATTCTGTTGTCTCTCTCTTCCTCCCTCCTGACTCAGAGGGTCTCAAGAGGGAAGAGGGGAAATTATGAGCTGTGTTGCTGATGCTCAGTGGTTCCTTTAGAGGTGATGTGAATGCATTTCAGGATGTTAGTAGCTTCTAATCTTGACTTTGCCTTCACTCAGCTTTTCTTAGTTCAGTTTCCTCATCTCTGAACTGCAATATTATACTTGTTTTATCTCCTTGGAGCATTGTTTTAAGGAGCAAATGAGTAGATGGGTAGGAAAGTGCTTCTACTATGCAAATTACCATCAACAGTCCTGGGATCCATTTCAGTATAAAAGCTCTATTTACCCATGAGACATCAAGCAGTATTAGAGAAAACATGACATTTCTCATAAAATAGTATAAAAAGGCATAATGACTTTTTAATTGAAGAGACATATTTGCATGTGTGTTCATACATGTGTGCTCACCATGTGGAGGCTAATCTCAGGTGTTGTGTCTCAGGTGCTGTCAATCTTTTATTTGAGACCAAGTCTCTCTCACTGGCCTTGGAACTTGCTAAGTAGAGTGGTGTTGCCCTTAACTTGATACATTCAAGAAATAATTACTGGGTTTTATTAGGATTTGTTTTAAATCACAGTTTTTTGCTTTGGAGTGTAGTAGGATGCCATTAATCGGATTTTACACTTAAGTGAGAAAAAGAAATAGAATTTTAAAAAAAGCTTCAGAGAAGCTGGTTCATATTACCCAACACCCTTCTTAGAGATAGATGTAGACATCTATAGTATTGAGAAGGGTTGTTTATGGAGTTGACGACAAGAAAGAAAGCAGGAGAAAAGCGTTGTTGAGAAGAATCCCACTTGTTTAGAACAATAAATGGGCACGACAGAAGAGATCAGCACAGGTCTAAGGAACAAGAAGTTCTGTTCAGGATTCCCAAAGAGGCCATGTGGGGAAACGGGCTACTGTGACGGCCTGGAATATCAGGGCAGGTGATCTGTGTCTGTCCAGTAAGTAGGAAAGACATCGTTAGCCTGGCACAGGGACTCACTACATTGTTCCAAATTTCAACACATTGCCGTTCTCCACTTGGAAAATAGCTTAAGCAATCTAAACCTTGTGTCCGATACTCCGATTGGATGGTATATCCATTCACTACCTGAAAAACTCAAATTCTTTATACCTCGACATTTGTTCCTTGGGTAGATTCAAATTTTACACGCTTAAAAAAATGAGAGTTTCAGACATATCTGTGGACAAAGAAGAGCTTGACTATAAATTATGTAGGGAGAGTTGATCTTATCTTTCATGTGGGTGGGAAAGAGTGAGTCTTGAACAAGGAGAAGCCCACTAGGTGTTAGGATGGATTTTAGGAGGTGATCCTTTTATATCCTGCGTATTTGTGGGCTGGAATATGTTGCTCAAAGAAATGAAGCCTGCATTAAACACAGAACTCTACATAGTAGGCATTCAATAGCTGCTGGTTGAACAACGTTGTAGAGTTGGACCTACTAAGTTTATAATTAAGGAAGGATGGGAACAAAACTTGAGCCTCAGTTAGAATGTCTTGGGGAGACAGTAAATGAAGTCTGGAACCAATTTTCTCTGAGGGGGAGGGGCCAGCAACCTCTGTGAAGCCTGGTGTATGTGGGACTTCAGCAACATTGTGTTATTCCTGCAAATAAGGCCAACCAGGTTTCTGTCCACTCTTACACTGAGAAAGCTGCTGATGTAGAGATTTGGAAGAATCAGATCGCCAGCGACGCCCTCTGCGGAGCCTGTTCTCGCTCCACTTTAGCCTTTCTAGCAAACCTCTCCTCACTCGGGCTGAAGGGATTCCCACCCCCAGCTGCCTGCCCCTAGCCCCGCGGAGCAGCCGACTCCTCCCCTGGAAACTCCTCCGGGGCTGGGGGAAGGCTTTGGCGCATGCTCTGTACCTAGGGCAGGTTTTTGCTGCGGGTAGCAGGGCTCCTGTCACACCGGCTGGCGGGTTGTGGCGGTGCCAGCCTGTGTGTGCGAGTGTGTCTGCGTTGCCAGTGTCTGGGCGGACAGACCCGGAGCGGTCGTGCGGCTCGCGGGAGAGGCGGCTCCGCCGAGGCTCCTCGCCCGCAGCCGCCGGGCGGGCTGCTTTGCAAACTTGCGGCGGGCTCCATCTGTCCTCCCGGCTCCCGCGCCCGCCCGTAGACCTACGGGCAAAGGTGCTGGGCGCGCGTGCGGGGCGCGGTGCCCACGGCGCGCTGGGGCGGCGGGGCCGGGCCGCGCCTTCGCCCTTGGCCGGTGCCCTGGCGAGCCTCATGCAGCCCCTGCGCTCGCGGTCGCAGCTGCCCGGCTGCCCGGCTGCCCCGGGCAGGTCCAGGAGCCGAGCGCCGTTCCCCAGCGCCTGAGCGCCCGCCCGCCGGCCTCGGGATGCTCCGGGTCGCCTGAGAGCGCCGCGCCGCGCCGCGCCGCGCCCGGGCTGGGAGCAGGAGCCCCGGGGAGTGCCGGGCGCCCCACGCCGCAGCCGCCGCAGCCGCCGCAGCCGGCGCCCGTCTTCCCGGCTCGGCTCGCAGGCCCCGGCTCCGCCAGCCCCGGAGTGCGGCGGGGCAGCCAGCCAGCCGCGCGCCTCGGCGTCAGGGGCATGGAGGAGCGGCGAGCTCGGAGCCGCGCCCCGGAGTCCGCGAAACTTCCGAGCGGGTGCCCGACCGCGCCGCTGCCGCCGCCGCTGCACCTGCGGGCCTGAGAGCGGGACCATGGATGAAAGGTTCAACAAGTGGCTGCTGACGCCCGTGCTCACTCTCCTCTTCGTGGTCATCATGTACCAGTACGTGTCCCCTTCCTGCACCAGCTCCTGCAGCAACTTCGGGGAGCAGCCCCGCGCCGGGGACGCCCGCCCGCCCGCCGCCCTGAGTTCCGCCCGCCGGGCACAGGCGCCACCTGACGAGTGGGAGCGGCGACCCCAGCTGCCCCCGCCACCACGGGGACCGCCTGAGGAGCCTCGGGGAGTCGCGGCTCCGGAGGACGAGGATGAGGACCGGGGGGACCCAGAGGAGGAGGAGGAGGAAGAGGAAGAGGACCCGGACCCCGAGGCGCCCGAAAACAGCTCCCTGTCCCGCTTCATGCCGCGCTTCAACTTCACACTGAAGGACCTGACCCGCTTCGTGGACTTCAACATCAAAGGGCGCGACGTGATCGTGTTCCTGCACATTCAAAAGACCGGGGGCACTACGTTCGGCCGGCACCTGGTGAAGAACATCCGGCTGGAGCAGCCATGCAGCTGCAAAGCTGGCCAGAAGAAGTGCACCTGCCACCGGCCGGGCAAGAAGGAGACCTGGCTCTTCTCGCGCTTCTCCACCGGCTGGAGCTGCGGGCTGCACGCCGACTGGACCGAGCTCACCAACTGCGTGCCGGCCATCATGGAGAAGAAGGATTGTCCCCACAACCACAGCCACACCAGGTACTGTCCCCTGTCCCATCTGGCTTCTGCCCATTCCCTGTGCCTCTTCCCCAGGGTCCGGACTCTTGCAGTCAATCCCGCGCTCCCTTTCTGTTTTGTAGCGGCTCCCAGTGGTTGGGGCAGACAGAGGTTTGGGGTGAGGGATGGGAAACCTGATGAAACCGCTGGGGTCCACACTGCTTCCTGCCACCCCCAGTCACCTTCTGATGTGTCCAGAGCCATCTTTGGTGCTCATTCTGCCTGGTGCCTAGCACCCTGTGGTTTGTTTTGAGTGAACACAGGGGAACAGCTATGGGATAGCAAGGGCATTGAGGGTCTGAGTTGGACCAAAAGGGTTGGATCTAGTACTTAAATTCTGTGGTGGAAACTCAAAGCACAGGGGAGCTGGGAGGGGAGAAACAGAGCAAGAGTTTTCTAGGCAGGATGAGGCTGGAGACACTATAATCCCCTCATAAGTGGTTCTTGGGTGGCTGCTTGCCAGTTCAGGAGACAATCCTCTTGATGTCTCTTTGAAGATACCCGTACAAATTCCTCCTCTAGCTTGATAACCCTAATTCTAGAGATGGTCTTTGTTGCTGAGCAATGCCAGGATTTGGACTCCTGCTGTTCACAGCAAGGTTTCCACTCTCTCCTTTAGGCCATCTCAACAGTTTTTTTCATCAGTATTTGTTGGATATCATACTGTGTGCCTGGCAGTGTGCTCAGTGGATACAAAGATCAAATTGACTAAGAAAGATCTCGCTTTCTAGATAGATTGCTAGCCCCTTAATGCAATTGAGGATTGTGAAAGTTTGAAATCTTAATAATGGATGAAACTTTTTACTTTATTAACATCCTTTGAGGAAAGCATGGATTTAAGAATTTGGTCGAATACTCTTTCTGCCCGTGGGCATCTGGAGATTAAGCTGACATGCTTGCTCAAGGGAATAAAATATGAAAAGATCAGGACACTAGTTTATTGAAGCTTTTATCTCAAAGGTTTCAAACAATTTCGTGTAAGGAACTAGGAATTGAAACACCTTGCTCAATATGTTGATATCAGATAGCTTTTGCATTTGACATTGTAGAAAAGATTCATTTACCGGGAAACTACTCAGATTCTGGAATTTGCCACCACTGAACCATAATTCTACTTTATTTCTCCAAGAACCAGTGAAATTTCATGATGGTTCCCCCCAGCCTGCCTGCAGTTGTTCAAATACTTTCTCCTTTCCTTGCTTCTTTCTTTGTTTCATGGAAGTTGGTTAGAATAAGAAACTGTTTGAACTTAGAATGAGGACATTAAGCTGTCCTATTTGTATACTTAGATGTTTCACATTTAAATATTTTAATAGTGCATTATTTTAGATCATGCTATCAGCTTAAACACAGCACTATTACTTCAGTGGGATTGACGCTGCTCTGTTCACACCATGGTGTACTTTTTCCTTAGACACTACATCTTTCTAATGGACCCCAAAGAGTTTGTGAATTTGATTCTAAGCTTCCATTTCACTACAACTGGAGACCGTTATTATCACATTAGATGGCTGATGATTTTTTCGGTGAGGGTTAGCAGTTTTTACAAAAACGATGTCTCAATGAATCTTCATATAGATGAAGATTTATAGGAGTTAGAGAGGGACAAGAAATCTGAATAATTGGATTTTTGCTGAGTGATGAATTGACCCTGCTGTTACAGCAACCCTATAGGTCATGAGTTGTGAGATCTCGCTCATTTGGAGACACCTATTATCTTAGCACTCTGTGACATAGGAAAATTCCACCTTGGCTGTTTAAACATATGATTTCTATCTTATGAGCAAATAATTTTCTCTATTTAACAATGGACCATACACATTCCTTTTTCTCTGAATCACATGTTATCAGATAACAAATCATCTTATATTGATCTCTCTTTCTTTGTTTATTGTAATGTTTTGTTTGTATCACATTTTATAAACCTTCTTCCTCTTATAAACCTCTTTCCTTTTTTCCCATGGATTCTCAGTTACTTGTCTTTCTAGACACTGTAGAAAGGAAGAGCTGTGATATATGTGAAGTGCCTTGCATCAAAAACTATAGGGAAGAAGCTGAGGAGATGTTAATAGTAGCATCTTCCTAGCAGAGAAGATTGAATTAGTTGTCTGTCACTGTAATGTCTGTGTACAGCATTCTACAGTCAACAAGATTAGCTTGGATAATAGAAGGTACATTTCCACAATGCAAAATGGCAGATAATCTATTGCTACATAATGGGAACAAGGTTCTACTTCAAATAAGGCTGACTCTAAGCAAAATTGAGAAACAGATCCTGTTGATTTTATTTCCCTAGGTTCTCTCCTTTTCGTTCCCTCTTGGCAGTGTCTCCCCATTTCTCTTAAGGATCAGTGCCCTTGGGGATCAGACAGTGGGTAAGACTTGAGTCAGAAGAAAATGGCTCTTGTGTATAGTAACCAGCAAAAAGTTACTCTTTCCTAGTCTCAGATTCTTCCCCTTTATAATGAGAATAAGAATTTAGAATGTCCCTTATAAGTGTGTGGTAAGAACTAAAGGAGCTAATATATGGAAAACACTTAGTATAGTATGTAAAGATAGCATAATACTCTCATATATAGTGCTTAATGTTTAATCTATGTATATGTAGGAAGTGGGTATGAGAGAGGAGGGAGTGATACTCAGGTCAAAGGCAGAGGGAGGAAGTCAATTCTGCAAGAACATGGAGGAATTGAGAGGAACGTCATATGGATTTCAGAGACCTAGGAAGGGGTAAGTTCCTAGGCTGGAAGAGAGGTGATTTCTCATCACAGACAATGGCTGGGACAGGATAGGAAGCCAACAGGAAGATGGCATGTCTGCATCCTTTTATCCTTTTACCAGGATCTCTTCCTGTTTGTTTTTGTGTTGCTTTCTTTCTCCTTTCCTTGGTAGATTATCTTCTCTTACTTTTTTTGTAGATTTTACTTAAAAATCTCTCTCTGTGCATGGGGACATGCATGCATGATGTGCTTGTAGAGGTCTTAAGACAATCTCAGGTTTTGGTTCTTGAACTCCTATCTTGTTTGAGACAGGGTCTCTTATTTCCCAAGTGACTACAGCAGTCTTTGAACTTCTAGAGACTCTCCTGTCTCTGCCCACTATCTCACCACAGGAGATAACAGATTATAGTATCTGGCACTATGTGGGTATTGAACTCAGCTCCTCAAGCTTGCTTTACCCACTGAACCATTTCCCTGGTCTGTGTTCTTTTACTGAATGTTTTCCAAGCTTTATCTACATGACCCAGTCTTTATGAGACTCATCTTTACCATAACTGCCTATGACTCGAATCATACCACCTTATAGACCCTACAAAGACTGAAGAGATAATGAATTCCCACAATTTTAGTCTAACCCTAAAAAAGATGAGATGATGTGATTAAGATTTCCTTAGGTAATTTATGTCCTCATTTTCTTAAATCTATTCAATGCTTTACTTCCTATATATTCTTTCCCTTTCTCTCTCTCTCTCTCTCTCTCTCTCTCTCTCTCTCTGTATATATATATATATCTATATATATATATATATATATATATATATATATATATATATATATATATATATATATAGAGAGAGAGAGAGAGAGAGAGAGAGAGAGAGAGAGAGAGAGAAAGAGAGAGAGAGTATCTTAAGTACCTACCTACTATGTGTCAGGTGCTCTGCTATGATAGTTCTGGGAATGGAGTTTTGATGTGTCAGTTGTATGCAAGCCTACTGTTGGGGAAGTTAGACCTTAATACTGATAAATAAATATCATTCTCTTTTTTTGGGTGATGTCAGAAGATATTTGTTCACATCCTTCTGTACTATGAGAAAGTGATTTTTAATGATTCATGCTTCATTGGTCTTATGAGAATGGCAGAAATCCTGTGGATATGGATATAGGATTCTGTGTTGCAAGTGATATAAACCTACCCCAACCCTGTTTCAGCCAGAGGAGAGTTATTTGCTTGTATGATGACACCACAGCATAGGAGAGTGTAGAGATGGTTTAGCAGAGGCTAAAACTATATGATCATTAGCCCACCTTTCTGTGCATATTGATCTCATTCTAACAAATCACCTCACTCCATAAGGTGGGTAAATGACTTTCATGTCTAAATGCTCCACAGGGAGAGGGGAAAGCAGGACGACTCCAATTTCCAATTTGTAATTTTGGAGAACACTAAGGTTGGTTTCAGCTTGAACCTTGTGACTATTTTTCAGTCCACCACTGTGGTCAGGAGCCCGAGGTTCTCTGAGTCACCTCGTATCACAGAACCACCTCCATTTCTGGTGTGTGTGTGTGTGTGTGTGTGTGTGTGTGTGCGCGTATGTGTGTGTTGGGTTGGTGTATGAGTATGTGAGATCAGTTGTCAGAAGAAAGGGTGCTAGTATAGATGTAGCTCCTTGCTGGACCACTGGGTCTTGACAGGCCCTCCAATTATGTTAAATATAGGTGGTAATAAATGAGAAAGAAATTAATCTTCAAGTATTTCCTTTGGATTTTACTTAGGGAAACTTTTCAATCAAACCATAGTTCAACTCTCTGATAGCACCTGAAAGCCACATTCATGATAATTGAAGCAACTGTTAATATTTAATATGAATGTGGGAAAGTAAGGAAGAACGTAAAAGCAGCCTTCAATACTCGAGGGAAGATGGCATAGAAGGTCAAGATTTGTTCTGTACTTCTTCTAAGGATAGTACTAGGATGAGACATGATGGGATTTCAACACAGAGAAAGAACTTCATAAAATGTATAGCTGTCTACAAGGAGTATGAACTCTTTTGTGAAGTGCTGTGCTCCTTAGCAGTGAAAACTTTAGTAGTTTCTGGTTAATCATTGATGTTGTAAATGGAATTCCTTCCTGGGGAAAGAAAGCTTGGGTTGCCTTTTATTTTAAGGATCTTTCGTTCTAATCTAGGCTGAGTTCAGGATGTCTTTCTTGTCCCCTTTCATAACTCATGAATAGAAAAGAAAAACGGGGATATTAAATGAATTTGTCAGCTCTCCAGCATTTGTAAATATTTCTACAAGGAAACTTTAGTAAAGCACAATCCCAGAGTACAGACTTTCACACATTCAGAGCCAAAAGCAGAAAGTGAGCCCTTTGTATGAGATCATCTGTTTCTTAATAAGTACAAAAAGATAAGATGAGAAAACACAGCACAACTTGCTCTAAAAAACCAGAACTGCTTTGAAACATCATCTTGCTTTCCCTTTAGACAGAAAGCTAAAATATATAAGGCATTTGCAGAACTCTGATTCAAAGATTCTAGAATATTACAGCCCACACTGCCTTCGAAAGCATAATCTGTTTGATGTCTCTTCTAATTAGAAATGTTGAACTGCCAGGAAGGTTAATTTTTACCACAAGGTTTGTATGCAGTATAAAACTAAAGAGATAAGCGCTTCTTCTGTCTGGATGCTACATCTACTTATTTGTTCATTACAGGGTCTCTTAAAGCATTGCTTCTGCCTTGAGCCACTGATATTTGCTATAAATCAGAAAGAGGTTACATTAAACTCATTCTGTAAACTGGCAGTAGTAAATGGTAGCAGATGATTTGTTCTGCTGCCTTCTTGCTAGTTACCTTGGGAGTCTTGATAGGCTTGATTTTAGAGACACAGAAATGTTGGAGTGATAGTCAGAAGCCAGGTAAATTCAGCCAACAATGTGGGTTTGATTCATCTTAGAGGCTTACATGATCCCCAAAGCTAATTATTATCTTCTCATTTTTTATGAAAGACAGTCAGAAGCTTATGCCATTTGAAAGTTATTTATGAATTGAATAGTTTAATTGATACTGGCAAAGCTTAATGCAGCCTTAGGAGTCACAAAACACATTATTAGACCAAGAGTAGGGTTAATATGGAAACAGTTAAATAGAACTCTTATTGGTATTGTGTCATAACCAATTACCTTTTGTTTGAATTTGTTAGATTCCGGATATAATGGATAAATTCTCTGCTATTTTTAATTGGTTAATGTAACTTTGTGCAAATTATAGGTAGGCATTTAACAATATGTTGGAAAATGTATTCAATCTTTGTAAACTTAAAGTGTTATTTTTTTATCTTATACAGCTTACTCAGTAAAACATATGTAAAGTGATCAGCACACAGGTTAACGTATGGAAGATGCTCAATAAATATCAGCATTTAGATTACCTTTTATTTTTGATTGACTTTTTATTATGTGAATGAATGCTTTGCCTGCATGTATGTAAGTGCATTACATGTATCCAATCCCCAGGGATCAAAAGAGGGCATTAGATCTGCTGGGAATGTAGTTATGGACTGTTGTTAGTTGCCATGTGGGAGCTGGGAATTGAACTTAGGTCTTATGTAAGAGCAGCCACTTTTCTTAACTGCTGGGCCATCTCTACAGGCCCTATGTTACCTTTTAAAAATATAGTCTAATTGACAAAATTGTAGTCCTCTTGAAAAATATTAGACACTTTTAATCATGACTGTAATTTTGGGTGCAAATTATAATTGTTAGTAGTTAGTCCCACAGTTAACAAGATCTTAGACCCCTTGATCATTTAAAAGAACAGAAAAAGTAAATAAGACAGGGCTTATTGGAGGAATCTCCTCTGTCAGAAATCAGAAATTCATTTTGATACCCACAGATATCAGTTGCATCTTGGAAAGGTTAATTTCATTATACATTTCCAGTTTAGAAAAAAAAATGAGCCTAAGCTGCAAGGATGGGGGAATAACAGGTCAACATGATCTTGGGCATGTAAATTTGTGATTACTCCTTGTCAAAGCCTTCGAGTTGGATTGGTGTGGTTGGAGATGGTGGTATTGGAGAACCAAAGGAAGAGGTGATGAATTAGGAAAACCTTCTCAAGAAAAATTGGTGGAAACCAATGACAAACTTACTAGCCACTGGAAATCACTGAGAACCACAGTGCTAGCTGGTTTGTGAATATAATTAAAGTTTGAGAATAGATTCCAAAGTCAAACTCAGGGAATTTTAATGTAATTCAGCCTCATGTCATTTGATCTTAGGTTGTTATTCTCCTGCTCTACATTTTAATTTCTTTCTCTGGAAATTTGGAGGAATAATAGTATCAAATCATGCTGAGCCTTAACCTGTGTGGTGCTCTTAGAACATAGCTAGGAAGCCATATGATTAACTGTTATTATTTCTCTTGGGCTTTGTCTTATATACACATCCTAGATTACATAAAGGTAAAATAATAAGTAAACCTATGTTATCCTTTTTTTAATCTGGAGTCTTTATCTAAATAATAAATAAATTACTGGCAAGTTGTAACTTTAAAAAAAGGCTATAGAAAATAAAAGTGAATGTTGATTCATAGATACTGGGCACTCAGTAAATGCTATTGAATGGAGACTTGCAGTCTTTTTTCCCCATTCTACTGTTTTATTTCAAATGGGAAACTAATGAAATAGCAATAAAATGCTTAAACATACACAATTAAATTCATACTTGAAACAGTCCTGCAGTGAAATTGAATTAGTTGCCTGTGGGCACATAAATATATTTTTACTTCACTGCTATTATTAATATCCTTTTAAATATAATACTTTTACTGATGTTTTACATATTTCGGATATCATTTTTCAGTTCAATTTAGACATATTCCCCTTTCCCTTCTTCCCACCCCACCTCAGTTCATGTATTCTGCCATATATGTCCTGCATCTTTCTCTCAGTCTGTGAAGTTTTTTCTACAAGGGTTTATTGTTTTGGGCAGAATTTAACCATATCAGTCTATTCTTTGTCCCTGTCCTTATGTTGTTGTGGTTCCCTCCCAATTGTACTGCTCTAAAATATGCCTATATAAATGACATATATGTACTAGAATGATGTCCTCCAGGAATAAACTGTATGTTAACTCTGATATATGTTTAGGAGTTCACATTTTTCCCTTTAATTTTATATTACTCTAAAATATGAATATATACCTTCTGCCCATATACATTAATTACCATGTCTGAAAGTAAGTGGTAAGTTAATTCTAGGGCTCATTAAGAAAGTCACATTATAACATCACAGTTGCTTTCAGATAGAAAGAAATATAACAATAATGTTCCTCAGCTTGCCTTTCAATTGGGGGATTTGGTACTAGCATCCACAAATGAGAGAAACCATTCACCGTTTTTTTGGGGTGGGGTGGGGTGGGGACTGTGTTAGTTCACTTAGCATAGTGGCTTCAGGTTCCATCCATTTACCTGTGAAGTTCATGATGTCATCTTTCTTTACCACTGCATAGAACTCCATTGTGTACATGTACCACATTTTTGTTATTCATTTGTCAGTTGAGGGGCATTTGGGTTGGTTCCAGATCTTTGCTATTGTGAAGAGAGCTGCAATATACATAGCCGTGCATGTATTTTTGCAGTTGGATGACTCTTGTGGGTATATACCAGGAGTGGTATGACTGGGTCAGGTGGTAGGCTCATTTTGAGTCTTTTAAGGGTTCTCCACACTGCTTTCCACAGTGGTTGTACAAGTTTACATTCCCTCCAGCAGAAGATGAGTACCCCTTTTGCCAAAACCTCTCCAGTACTTGGTGTCTTTTGTTTTCTTGATCTAAGCCAGCCTTATCAGAGAGAGATGATATCTTAGTGATTTTAATTTGTATTTCCTTAATCATTAATGATGTTGAACACTTTTAAAGATGTATTTCAGCCATCTTTACTTCCTCACTGGTGAAGTCTCTGTTCAGCTCTTTACTCCATCTTTTGAGTGAATCATTTGTTTTCTTACTTGTTTGTTGAGTAGTTTATATATTCTGGATGCTGATGCTCTGTCAGATGTATCATTGGTGAAGGTTTCCTCCCACTCTGTGGGGTTTCTCTTCACTTCCTTGATTGTTTCTTTCGCTGTACAGAAGCTTTTGAGTTTGATGAGGTCCCACTTGTCAGCTGTTGACCTTGTTTCCTGCATGGCTACTGCTGATTTAGAAATTCTTTTCCTACTCCTATGTCTTGTAGATTGCTACCAACTTTTTCTTCTGTCACCTTCAGAGTTTCGGGTTTCACATTTAGGTCTTTGATCCACTTGGAGTTGATTTTTGTACAGAGTGAGAGGTGGGAGTTTAATTTTATTCTTCTACATATGGTGGTCTGGTTTTGCCAGCACCATTGGCTGAAGATGCTATCTTTCCTCTAATGAGCTTTTTTGGCTACTTTATCAACTATAAAGTGGTTAAAATTGTATCAGCTCAAGTTTGGATCTTCAGTTTTGTTCCATTGGTCAATGGGTCTCTTTTTGTTCCAGTACCAGGGTGTCTTTATTACTATAGCCTTGTAATATAGCTTGAAGCCTGGTAAGGTGATTCCCCCTGTATTGCATTTTTCACTCGGGGTTGCTTTAGCTATTTTGGGTCTTTTGTATTTCCATATGAATTTAAGTATTTTTTCCAAGTCTGTGAAGAAACTCATGGGGATTTTAAATGGGATTGGATTGAATCTGTGTATATTAATTTTGGTAGAATGGACATTTTTACTATATTAATTTTTCCAATCCATGAGCATGGGATGTCTTTCCATCTTTTGATATCATCTTCAATCTCCTTCTTCAGGGGTTTAAAATTTTTGTTGTAGAGTTCTTTGTTGTCTTATTTAGCTTTGTTCCCAGGCATTTTTGAGGTTATTGTCAATGGAAAAGTCTCCTTATATTCCTTCTCCAGTTACTTGTTGTTGGTATAAAAAAAGGCTACTGATTTTTCTAGGTTAACTTTGTATCTTGCCACTTTACTGAAAGTTTTAATTGTTTCTAGGAGTTTTCTGGTGGAGTTTTTAGCATCCCTCAGGTAAACTATAATAACATCTGCAAACAGGGATAGTTTTACTTCCTCTTTTCCATTAAGTACTCCTTTAAGTTCCCTTTATTTCCTTATTGCCCTAGCAAGCATTTCAAGCAGTATATTGAAGAGGAGTGGCAATAGGGGGCAGCCTTCTGGGTTCCTGCCTTTAAGGGTAATGGTTCTAAATTTTCTCCATTTAGGATGATGTTAGGTGTGGGTTTGTTGTATATGGCTTTGATTATATTTAGGAACATATTACATATGTTTCCTTCAGTCCAATTCCCTCTAGAATTTTAAACATAAAGAGATGCTGGATCTTGTCAAAGGCTTTTTCTGCATCAATTGAGATGATTGTGTGATTTTTGTCTTTCAGTCCAGTTATGTGTTTTATGATATTTATTGATTTACATATGTTGAACCATCCCTGCATCTCTGATATAAATCCAACTTGGTCATGACGGATTATCATTTTGCTGTGGGTCTGGTATGGGATTTGCAAGTATTTTGTTGAGAATTTTTGCATCTGTGTTCATTAATGAGATGGTTCTATTCTTTTTTAGTGGTGTCTTTGCCTGGTTTTGGTATTAAAGTGATGCTGGCATCATAGAAGGAGTTTGGGAGATTTCTCTCTGTATCCATCTGAATAGTTTGAGTAGTAATGGTTGTAAGACTTCTTTAAATGTTTTATAGAATTCTGTTGTGAAGCCATGTGGGCCTGGACTTTTTTAGTTTGGAGGTTTTTTTTATTACATCTTCAGTTCCTTCAAATGTTATGGGTCTGTTTAAACTGTCAATCTCTTCTTGGTTAAGCTTTGTTGGTTCCCAGGATTTCAGATATTCATCCATTTCTCTCAGGTTTTCAAACTTAGTAGAGTATAGATTTTTGAAGTATTCTCCTATGATTGTCTGGATCTTTTATTTATCTGTTGTAATGGTTCCCTTGTCATCATGGAATACGAATACTATTAATTTGGAGTTGCTCTTTCTTTCTTTTGGTTAGCTGGGCTAGAGGTGTCTCTGTCTTGTTTATCTTTTCAAAGAAATAGCTTTTGGATTCATTGATTTTTTTTGTATTGTTTTCTTTGTTTCTATTTCATTGATTTCTGCTCTAATTTTTGTTATTTATTCCTGTCTGTTGGGTTTACGGTCTGTTTGTTGTCATCTCTCAAGTGTTTTTAGTTGTAGTAGAACATTTATTTGTTCCCTTTCTGTTTCTTTTTTCAGTGTGGGCACTTAGGGCTATAAATTTCCCCTTTAGGACTGCTTTTAAAGTATCCCACATGTTTTGTTGTGTTGTATGTGTTTTTCATTTTGTTCCATGAATACTTTTATTTCATTGTCTATTTCTTCCCTGACCCATTCATTATTCAGGACTGTGTTGTTTAGTTTACATGTGTTTTTATAGCTAGTTGGGCTTATTCTGGTGTTAATATGAGGTTTATCACACCGTAGTCTAATAGAATGCATGAAATAATCTCAATCCTTTTATATTTGTTGAGGTTTCTTTTGTGTGCCAGTATGTGGTCGATTTTGGAGACTGTTCCATGGGGTGCTGAGTAGAAAGTATATTCTCTGGTGTTTGGGTGGAATATTCTGTAGATGTCTGTGAAGTCCATTTGTTGTATTGTATTGTTCAGTTCCAATGTCTCTGTGTTTATTTTTGTCCAGTTGATCTATCCAAGGGTCTCAGTGAGATATTGAAGTCCCCCACTATTAGTGTACTGGGATTAATTTGTATCTTGAGGAGCAGCAGAATTGTGTTTATATAGTTTAGTGTACCTGAGTTTTGTACATAAACATTTATGATTGTGAAGTCTTCCTGGTTAATTCTTCCTTTGATAAGGATGTAATGGCCCTCTTTGTCACTTCTGATTGACTTTACTCTGAGGTCTATTTTGTCTGATATTAGAATAGCAACTGCTGCTTGCTTTTTGTTACCATTTGCTTGGAATATTTTTCCATCCTTTCACTTGAGTTGGTGCCTATCCTTGAGGTTCAGATGGGTTTCTTGTAGGCAGCATATAGATGGCCTCTGTTTCCTAGTCCATTCTCTCAGTCTATGTCTTTTGATTGGGGAGTTTAGACCATTAATATATAAGGTCATTATTGAGAGATGTGGGTTGCTTCCTTTCAACTTATTCTTGGTTTTCATTCTTGGTCTAGGTTTATATTTAGGCTGTTATGCTTTATTAGTTTCTCTCTTTAATTGGTTGGGGATAATTGCTCCTTTACTCTGTTCTTTGAATTGCTTCAATTGTTCTCTGAAGTGGTTTTTTTCACATGTATTCTTTCATCTTGTTTATGTCATGAAATATTTTTCTTTCTCCTTCAACTATAATTGACATTTTCACTGGATATAGTAATCTGGGTTGGCATCTAAAGTCTTTTAGCACTGGGAATACTTTGGCCCACATTCTTCTGGCTTTCATAGTTTGCACTGAGAAGTCACCTGTAATTCTGATAGGTTTCCCCTTGTAATTTGTTGTTTTTCTCTCGTGGCTTTCAGTATTTTGTCTTTGTTTTGAGCATCTAGTGTTTTAACTATGATATGGCATGGGGAGTTTCTGGCGTGGGGTATTTCTTTTCTGGTCTTGTCTATTTGGTGTTCTGTGTTCTTGTATTTGTATAGGTTTGTCTTTTTTCAGTTTGGGAAACTTTTCTTCTATTATCCTGTTGAAGATCTGATCAATACCATTGTCTTGGGAGTCTTCTCCTTTCTCTGTCCCTATGATGTGGAGATTTGTTCTTTTCATAGTATCCCACATTCCCTGGTTATTCCACTCTTGTGTTTTTAAAAAATTTTCATAGTCTTCACTTGAGCATTTTAGTTGTTCCATGTTATCCTGCAGTCTGATATTCTGTTTTCTGCTTCATCCATTCTGCTTCTGAGGCTTTCTCCATCCTTTCCTGTTGATTGGTTGAATGTTCCATTTCCTTTTTCATTTCTTCCTGTGGTTTCTTTAGTATTTCCATTTCCTTTTGGAACTTGTCATTCTCTACTTGTAGCTCCTTGCTTCTCTGGTCTCTTCCTTTTTTAAATTTCAGCTTGGGATCTTTTCAGTGTTTCCACTTCCTTCCAGAGTTTGTCATTCTCTCCCTCTATTTCTTCTTGGAGTTTGTGTTTCTCTTCTTCTAGTCCTTTTTGGAGTTCTCGTTTCTCTTCCTCTAGTTCTTTTCAGAGTTTGTCATTTTTTTCCCTTTAGTTCTTTCTTTTTTTTTTTTTACCCCTATAGTTCTTTCCAGTTTTTGTCATTCTTTCCTTCTAGATCCTTCCTGAGTTTTTCATTTTCTCCTTTAAGTTCTCTGATTTGTTCTTTATATTCCTTGATTTCTTTGAATATGTCTACAATTGTTCTTCTAAGAGCCATATCTTTGTTTCCTTCTGGGGAGATCTCATTGTAGGAATCTTCTGTTGGACTGGTAGAGTTTGATGTGGATTTATTATGAGCTTTTCCCGTGTTGTTTTTTCATTGTGTCTTTGGCATTTGGATTTGTTTGTTTGGTTGGTTTTTGGATTCTGGTGCCTCAATGTTGACTGCACAGATTAGAATCACTAAAACTGTGCCTGCTAGATAGTCTGCACCACAGCACCACCAACTTGGGGGGGTTGAGTTGCTCCTTTGGCTCAGTACCCTGTTGAACTGCTGCACCCTTGTCTAGGTACGCCCATGCTGTGGTGCTTGCTGGTACCCTAGGTGGGTCATTCTCGGTGATCCCGAGCCTTCCTGGCCAGGGTAGGGCCACAAAGCCCCAAAGACGTCTCATCTTACCCGGGCGCTGAACAGTTCTGCTGTACCCCTGTCTAGGTGCACCCATGCTGCAGTGCTCAATGTAACCCAAGGTGGAAGATTCCAGGTGATACTGAGCCTTGGAGGGGGTAGGACCACAAAGCCCCAAGACAATTTTTTTATAAGCATAGGGAAGTATGAATGTCAGTCACCTTGATGCCCTGGGTCCTTCTTTATTAAACTTATAGAGTATTTCTTCTAAAGAATTCAAGATTCTGGATATGTAATTATGAGCCTTTATGATATACTCCAATTAGCATGCAGTAGGATTTTATGGTTTATTTCTAAAGTGAAAGCAGACCTACAGAGAAGAGCAAAGATGGTTTTAAACAGAGACATAACTTACTGTGTATGTGGAAATCTGAAGGCGAGACACTCATAAGGTAGTAAAGAACATAATAATGTTCTCAAAAGAGAAGTACAGTGATGAGATGTGCTGTAAATTTGAAGGTTGCCGCAGAGGAGGGAGAGGAGGAAGACCAAAGTAATTTTAAAAGAACTGAACCTAGCACTTGGGAGGCAGAGGCAGGCAGGTCGTTGTGAGTTCAAGGCCAGCCTGGTCTACAGAGTGAGTTCCAGGACAGCTGGGGCTACAGGGAGACCCTATCTCAAAAAGACCAAAAAAAAAAAACCCAAAACAAAACAAAAAAGAACTGAACCAGAAAGAAGGTAACATTGACTGGAGAAGGCAGAACTTCATCTTGTACACAATGGTTTGTCTCCTTTGTGCATTTATAGGAGCTCAGAGGGTATCTGATTTGGAACAGAAGTATATTCAAATGTTGCTTACATGCGTTTATTCACATTTACCCTCTCTTTTAAAAATATTTCTTTTATTTTTTTGTGTATGAGTGTTTTGCCTACAAAATACATATATATATATATATATCTTATTATATATATATATATGTATATATATATATATACCATGTTGGTGCCTGGTGCCCAAAGAGGCCAAAGAGGGCATTGATCCCCTAGAACTTGAATTACAGGTGGTTGTTAGCCATGATGCTGGTGCTAGGAACCAAACCCTGGTCCTCTATAAGACCAGAAAGTGCTCTTAACCACTGAGCAATCTTACCTTCTTTTTTGCATCATGTTACATCTTACAGCACTGATAAAAAGAGAGTTATGCCTATTGTGTATGAAATAACAATGGGAAAGAATGACATTATATTTGGGGTCTGATAATGGATAACAGGAACTACAGTTTCAGTAGGAGGAACCCAAGAAGAGGCACATAGGTAATAGCTGTTTGTAGAAAGCACCATCTGCTGGGCTGTGGAACTACCAGAGGCTGAGAGGAATGGTGAGTTGGGGAGGATGTATCTTGGTTACTTTCTTCTCCTGCCCGTTCATCCTTTTCCACTGTCTTCCATGGAGTGGTCCTTTCTGGAAGTCAAAAAGGCACAAGAACTAGTTAATTGATGTATTTCATGGCCTCTTTCTCAGCAGAGAAGGATGGGAATGAATCTGGAGTTGCAGGGATGGAAGGTATAAATCTGGAGAGTGACTTGCACAGTGTCTTCACATAATCTTCAGTTTCATCTAGTTGATTTCATGGATGTTCCAATTCTGGTCAACAAATGAGATGAAGAACACACACCTATATTGCATGCATGTCCTCTGCAAAGACCATGGTATCCACTTAAAGAAGGGTGAAATAAGCAAAGAACCCTTAATAAAAATAGAGTAACCACAGACACTTTTTGCTGAATAATGAGAATAATGCTAATTTGGAGTATTTGTCACTCTATTTCAGCACAACCAGCTGGTTAATAGTGATAGATTTGGACTGTTATATCTGTGTTATGAAGCACAGTAGGCAACACATATTTTATATTATATCTGTATGTGGCATTTTATAAATTTGGAGTTATAGGGCAATATTAGTTATGGCATGGCATATAGTACAGAAAACTGGCTGTAGTCTGCAAAATCAAGTTTATGAGATGAGATGCTCTATTGCTTAGATTTTTTCACAAGAACCACGAGTCTCCAGAGTAACATTTGTGAATGTTGTCTCTGAAAGTGAAATGCAAAGAGAGAGGATAAAATAGTGTCATATTTGGATTATCCTAGTGTTTTTTTTAATTTTTAACCTTGAAGGTATATGTGAAAGTATACATGTTCTATGCAGAGTATTATACAATTTTTATATTTATGTGGAGGTAGTTGTTGGTATAGGCCAGAACAGTAGAAAGGGGCCCATGAGATGAGGTTTTAAGGGAGAGGACTGAGGAGGGTCATGCCTTATGGAAGGAGAATACTAGGGGCAGAAAGGCACTATGGGACAGGGGCTGAGGGGGTGGAAGAGATGAGTATGTATCAGCCAAAGATAAGTATGCATTAAAATGGTATAAGGAAACATTTTATTTGGTATGCTAATTAAAATAAATTTAAGAAAATTTCTAGCATTAGGCACTGAAAGATATTTAAATAAAGTTAGTATCTGACAAAGTTTCACACAAGAACCACAAAGTTACTTTTTTCCTTCTGAGAGTCAAAGAGGAAAGTTAGTATTTATAGATATAAAAAGTAAAATATGGGCTAGAGAGATGGCCTAGCGCTTGGGAGCGCCGACCGCTCTTGCAGAGGACCTGGGTTTGATCCCCAGCACCCACATGGAAGCCGAAAACCATCTGGAACTCCAGTTCCAGGAGAACTCCAGTTCCAGGGGAATCCGAGACCCTCTTCTGACCTCCGCGGCATTGCACGACACGGGTGCACAGACCTGCATGCAGACAGTACATTCATACACATGCAGAAATAAAAAAAATAAAAAAAAAATAAAAAGTAAAATATAATTAAATATCCATGTAGATACTCCCATTGGATTGGTGCAAGTGTGTTGTTTATTTTTCCTATCCATAGGAAAGAATTTTAAGTCCTCCATGAAACATATAGCAACTTTAATAGCCCTCTGTACACGTAGTCTTCTGTTTTTCTTTTTTTTCTTTTTTTTTTTCTTCCTAGCAAAGCATTTTATGACACAGCCAGAGTCTCAATGGCCTGTAAATAAGATCATGTCCAGTTCTTTGTTGTGCAAAGAATTACTTGTCATGATAAAATTGCCTTGGGAATTGGCTTCTGCTGGCTGTAAAAATTATCAGTTCTAAGTATCTTCACTTGTTGAACTGGATTTAAGTCTAGCTACTTTAAACATTCTGGGAACAGTATTGGGGAAGCTTTTCTTCTCCACACAGCCTTATCAGTTCCTTGTCATGCCATCCCCACACAGGATGTAAGAGGTGGCTTAGTAGATATTCCTATTTCTAAGGTTTTGTGTGTTGGCTTGGGACAAGATCTCCCTATGTAGCCTAGGGCTGTCTTGATTTCACTGTGTAACCACATCTGGCCTTGAACTCATAATCCTCTGGCCTCCACCTAATAGTGCTGCAGTTACAAAAATGTGCCACCGTGTCTGGGCTTTTGTTTCTTTTTTCAATATTTTATTTATTTTTTTTTTGTTTTATCTGTATGAGTGTATTTTTTTATTTTTTTTTTTTTTTTTTTTGTTTTATCTGTATGAGTGTATTGCCTGCATGTATGTGAGTGCATGCATTGTTGTTCAATGTTGTGGAGGTTGGAAGAGGGCATCAGATTCCCCTAGAACTGGAATTAAGGACAGCTCTTGGCTGCCATGTGGATACTGGGTCCTCTGCTAGAGCTGCTGTTGCTCTGAACCACTGAGCCATCTTTCCAGCCCTGCTTTCTATTTCTAGTATTTTTATTAACACACTTCTATTCCTACTTCCACTGATAAATAGCAAAGATATTTGTGGATGAAAACTTTTGGCAACATGGAAGAATTTAGGTGACGGGGACTATTAAATTTATTATTCTAAAATATTTGTGACTATCAAGGTACATTGCAGGTGTTTTAGGTTTAGAATGAAGCCCAAAACATCAGTGCAGATAAATTTCTGTGCTTTGAAGGTTTTATTCTTCAAGTTCCTTATGTGTGCTATAAAGAATAATTAATGTAATGAAAAAATCAATATTGTATATAAATTATTGAGGCTTTACTATCATTGTAATTTTCTCCTCAACACCTATTGATCTGTAACAATTCATTTGTTAATTTATTCCTAATAAGATATTCATTGTATTAGGTCTGTAGTAGTGCTGTCCCTGCACTTCCCTAAGCAAGTCATGAATTACTAATGATACATGGAACAAGTGAACTGACTAGTGAGAAGTAAAAGAGGCTAAGGGGAGCTCTTTGAAAAGCTTTCCTAGAGAAAATGTGAGTAGGGAGACAACTGCCAACAGTCAAATGTGTGTACCGTGCAGATTATTAATTAGTACTTAAAACTTCTCTAGGCCTGAATGTCTTTCCTTCTTTTCTTTTCTTTTTTAGTGCTGGAAATAGAATTCAGGGCCTTTCACAGAATGGACCAATGCTTTTACTACTGAGTTATACTTCTAGCTCCTGCCCTTCCTTCCTGCCTTCTTCTCTGCCTCGCTGTCTGCCTCGCTGCCTCCACACCTTCCTCCTTGCCTTGTCCCTCCTTCCTGCCTCCATTCCTCCTAATTTTCCTTTCTTCTCTCCACTTGTCAATTACACATAATAAGAGAGGCGAACATGGTGTTTCAGTACATGCATGCACTGATCAAATACTACCCTTCTCTCCCACTTCCCAACTCCTAGTACTCATTCTGCATTGAGGTTCATCTCTCTCTCTCTCTCTCTCTCTCTCTCTCTCTCTCTCTCTCTCTCCACACACACACACGCAGAGATTATTGACAATATTGTTCTTGACAGATAGTTATTAAATTATGCTTTGAACAGCTACCAACTGAATTACTTCATAGTGGACCTCTCAGATCCTTTGGAAAGTCAAAAGTTGCAAGTTCATATGACCAAGCTTCCAGTGGCCTAAAACCTTTTTCCTTATGGTCATGCACCAAACCTAGCTCTTACAATCTTTCTACCCTCTCTTCTGCAAAGGTGCCTGAGCCGATTAAGATCTATGGTATTAATGCACAAAAACTCAATAAAGTATACTTTTTTTTTAAAAAAAAGAGATAAGTTGCTGGGTGTGGTGGTACATGCCTTTAATCCCAGAACTCAGGAGGCAGAAGCAGGCAGATCTCTGTGGGTTCAAAGCCAGCCTGGTCTACATAGGGAGTTCCAGGCCAGCTGAGGCTACAGGGAAACCCTGTATCAAAAAGACCGGAAAAAGGAGATAAGTTGTACTCGAACTCCCCAAATTCATGCAAAAGATGGATTTTTCATTGTGCAGTTTAGAGCAGGGAGGCAGAGCGATGTCTTGCAAAGAGAGCCACAAATGTGATATAGTCAAACAAGGTTTTGATCAGGGGCTCCTCATGTCCTTCCCTCTATTACTCCCTTCCTGTCTCCCAAGGACAGTGATTTTATTTTTTGTTTCCATCCGCATCCTTAGGGCCTAGAGTAGTGCCTGGTACACATGGCTGTCAAATAAATGTCAGCCGAATTAAGAAAAGAATGAAAGGAAGCAAGCCTAATTGTTTACTAATTTATAAGGTCCTTTGGATGAAAGTGTGTGCTTCCTTCTCATTTTCAGATTTGCTGTGGTTTAAGAAAATGAACATAAAGGCACTTTGTAAAGTATAAAATAGTATACAAATTTAAATTTACATGAGTGGTGAGAAGTCTTTTGATACAAAATGGAAAAGGAAAGGAAGTTGGATTTTGGAAATGCAATGAATATATTATTCAGCTTTTATAGAGTGTTTCAAAAATCAAGAACTACAAAAGATAAAATGAAAATGGGAAAGTGTGGGGCTGGAGAGATGGCATAGCGGTTAAGAGCCCCGACTGCTCTTGCAGAGGACCCAGGTTTGATCCCCAGCCCCACATGGTGGCTGAGAACTGTCCGTAACTCCAATTCCAGGAGAACTCCAGTTCCAGGGGAATCCGATGCCCGCTTCTGACCTCCACGGCATTGCACGACACAGGTGCACAAACCTACATGCAGACAGTACATTCATACACTAATTAATTAATTAATTAATTAATTAATTAAAAAAAGAAAATGGGAAAACGCATTCAGCTCTACAACTTGTTGAAGAAATAACCAGTTTCTTTTAAAACAGTAAATAATATGGCATGATAGACTTATTCAAATAAACCATTATTCATTTAAATTAGGACCCTCCACCCCACAGAGGTTAGTCATAATTTAGATCCAAAAGTGTTTTTCTTTTTCTTTTTTTTCCTCTTTCTTTTTTTTCATTATTTTTTTAATTAAAAAATTTTTTTTTCATTTTTTAACAATAAGTAATCATTTATGAGTACAAGCATCCTTCATGTAAAACCAATTTGCAAGCAGTTGTGCCCAAACCCACACAGTCCAAGGGTCCCACCATACAGCTGGGGGGCTTGTATGTTCAATCAAGTTGATCAAATAAGTGTCCAGTCTATATTGCTGTAGTTTCACCATTCACTCCAATCACAGTCCTTACATTCTACCATGCCCCCCTCTTCCGCAGATTGTTCCCTAGGCTTAGAAAAGGGGCACAGGTGGACGAGAAGCAAAACAGTCTACTTTCTCTGGAGCTGTCATTTTGGACTCTGGTCAGTTCTGCCTGTTTCCTTTCACAGCCTACAGTTTGTCCAGGAATAACCTTTCAGCCCTATTAATGAAGCACAGACATTTAGACATATAGGTATTTAAACAGTACTAATTGTATGGTAGGTTACTTTGGTATAGATACAGATATTTGGATGGTATGTTAATCTATGAATTACATTTTTTCCTGTAAAATGTGACAGGGTCTTACTGCAGCTTATAACATCTCCTAACCCCTAGAGGATGTAAGCTTGTGGCATCAGCCATGGGTTATTACTCCAAGGGGAGAGCCAATAGCCAATTAGATTTGGGATATACAGGCATATGGCTGCCTCTGCTGCAGAGTATTTCCAGGAAGGTGAGGTGTAGCTGGTGCTGATGGAGGAGTCTTGCTTGACTCAAGGAGACCTATATTTGCTTTATTGGTTTAGTGGCCTTTGGTAACACTCTCTGGTATTCCAGAGACCAACTGTACACTTGCAAGGGCAGTCTCAATGCATCTTTCCCATGCTTACATCAGGTCTTCGACAGCAGGGCCTTATTGCCTCTCCTCTTGCAGGTATCCCAGTTTTTTATTTGCCAAAAGTGTTTTTCTTACTCCACTGTTGTAACACTTATGAGGACATTATACTAAAATTGATATTTTAAAAGATTTATTTATTATTTGTGTGTGTGTGTTTGTGTGTGTGTGTGTGTGTGTGTATGTGTGTGTCCCAAGAGGTTATATGAAGGTGTTGGATTCCCTAGAGTTAGAGCTACAGATGGTTGTGGGCCATCTTATATGGGTGCTGGGAACTGAACTTGGGTCTTCTGCAAGAACAGCAAGAACTCTTTACTGCTAAGCCATCTCTCCAGACCCTATAAAGTTAAATTTTTAATTTTATGTTTATGACAGATATAAACTATAGTTATAGGTTTATATGTTCTGAAAGTGGACTTAGGCATAACTTCATTTGAGCTGATTTAGGAGGTGATAATCTGCTGAGCTGCTTTGTACAGATAAAGCTAATAACAAAGAAAACCAGAAATAAGAACAGGAAATAAAATATTCTAGAATATATTTCATATTATCAAGATCTTTTAGAAGAGTTTTTGCTTAGTTATGAGTTGGTTGTCTTAGGTAAGACAACCACGTAACTCATCAACGCTAGGATGATAGGTTTGAATGTGTTCAGACCTATGAGAACATAGAACTTCTGGAATGGGATCAGTCTTAGAAGAAGGTCAATAATCTGATGGGAAACCCATTCACAATATGATGCTTCATACTTTGAGATCTAGGCTCTTACAGTCCTCTGGATTGACTTGGCTTTCTGAAGCTTAGCTAATCTGTACAGAAAGTAGATGACTCACTGTCCAGCATAGTTTTCAGAGACAAATAATTCAATGTAGAGTCCAGAACTCTAATTACTTTTTAATGGACTTTCTCAGATCACTGTCACCTGCTTACCTAATCACTATAAGGGAAGAAACCAGAGAGTTGGAGACAGCTTCTGTGCTGCCAGATGGTTAAAATGAGTCAAATGAGCTAGTACTAAATCTACTTATCCAATCTTATAGTTTCTTCCCATGTAAACCTTTGCTGTCTGCTTTGCAGCACATTCTGATGCTTCCCTGTGTAATCCTGCATGGTATTTTCTGCCTCTTATTTCCAAGGATCTGTGAGTATAGTTCTCTCTTTCTTCATGACAGTCATTTCTATGTCTGCTTCTGTTACCAAACTTGATTAAAACAAATCCTTAGAGCATTTTCCAAAAATGGAAGAAATTCAAGCACAAGATAAAGAAACAGCCAAAAAGGCAGCAGAAAGTGGGTTTCCAGAAATTACGAAGCCAGTGATTAGAATACATGTCCAAAGTTAAATAGGGACTTGGTATAAGATTAGGTCAGTTAGTATTTGCCTATCACTATCAGGATTGCCAACTGATTTAGGACACTGAAGTGGGAATGAGTCTCTACATCAGATATTCTAAACTATAGGAGAACATGGATATAGGATGGAGCAAAAGATAGGATGGATGGAAAACCGAAACACAAAGAAACCCTGATGTGTCATTTCCTCAGAAGGCATAATTTAGAATGAAATGATTGATGAGAGAGAGAGAGAGAGAGAGAGAGAGACAGAGACAGAGACAGGGATAGAGACAATAGCATCTAATTTTACCTTGAAGTTATTTTCTTGCTCTAGCTAACTGGATTGAATGTTTGATTGATTGATTGATTTGTAATTATATAGAGCCCAGCATCAGGCTTCAAGGAAGAAAATCATAGTTATGTAAATAATAGATAAAAATGCTTTGAAAATGATTATATATAATCATTTTCAAAGCATTTTGTCTATTATATATAATATATATTATATATGAATATATATATATATATATATATGACAATATTTAAGTAAATCCCTGGGATAAAATCAGAACTATTTACAAAAGTGCCAAGGAATTAAGACTCACTCACCCAGGGCTCAGGGACTATTGTGGAAGAGGGGGGCAGAAAGAGTGTAAGAGATAGGGAATGGGTACATGACCACATGGAAATAGAGCCCTACAAGCAGCTGGGACCCTGATCCTGTGAACACACAGCAATGGTTTCACCCTGCACAAGACCCGTGCAAACAGACAAAAATGTAGGATTGAACTGGAGAAATGGGAAGCAGAACCCAATCTTAGCTGAAAAAATATTGGTGGCTGATTACTGCTGGGTGAGGAAGAGCTGATGATCCTAAAGTGACGGAATCTAGATGGGCTGAGTAGATTTCAGTGGATGAACTTGCACTCAGGAATGCCTGAGGACTCTAACTTGATACAATAGCCCTTAACACAAATGACAGAGTACATGAATTCTAGTGTGGGGGGTGGGAGGGTATCAATGGGGAAGGGAGTATGAAGGTGATGAAGGTGGATAAAGATGTTCTGTATGAAATACACAAAAGCTGGGTGTGGCGGTGCACGCCTTTGATCCTAGCACTTGGGAGGCAGAGGCAGGCAGATCTTTGTGAGTTCAAGGCCAGCCTGGTCTACAGAGTGAGTCTCAGGCCAGCTGGAGCTACAGGGAGACCCTGTCTTGAAAAGAACCCCCCCCAAAATACACACAAAAAAATCAACAAAATTATAAGAAAACCCCAAGGATAGTATGCTTTTCTTTTCTTTTTTTTTTTTAATAGCATGAATATTCACAGGAATGAAGAAGAAAGGAAATAAGGGGTTTAGATTAGCTGAAGAGGGAGGGGTAACATTGAGTTGCAAATAAGCTGGTATAGAGAGGGCTTTGATCATAAGCTGAGCTGAAGAAATTAATTTGCTTAATATGAAGTTTAGAATTTAAAATATTAAACAGTAGTGGTTATTAAAATATGTCTATAAATATTCTGATGTTCTTCCCTTCAAGAAGATAAGCTTAATTCACCCTTTTACTCCCAATATTGGCTTTTATGAAATGAGTCTAGCTAGCAGAATGTAACTGTGGAGATGAGACGTTACTTCTGATGTTGGGTTATGAGATGACCCTGGCTTCTACCTTTGTTTCTTATTCTAGTTATCACTCTTTTGGTCTCTCTCTCTCTCTTTCTGCTAGCATGCTGCTGGCCCCATGGGTAAATGATAAAGATAGACATGTGCTTCAGAACACTGTGGAAATACCATTCCTCATCTGAAAATAAGAATTCTGAGCTGTGCAGTTTTGTAAGACTGAAAAGGGTAAAGGATAGAGAATAGAGCAGAAGATAAACACCAAAAGTTAGAAAAGAAATATGAATAGGATGCTAAAGGAAGAGACAGAAGAATCTTAATATCATTTTGTAAGGAAGGGCAAAAGCTCCTGGTTTTTGAGTAGTATCCCACTGGGTATAAAGGAATGTCAGGATAATGAAGAGGTCAGAGGCAGTATTGTATCAAATCAGACTTTCATGAGCTTGATAAATATCATGCAATTGCAGTTAACAAGAACCGACTACATTTTGAAGGCATTATGAACAAAATAACATTTGTAAAAACATATACAAGTTTTCTATCTAAAAGAATTCTTTAATTTTAGGCATTAATTCCAAAGACACCAAGCTTCCATTATCTGAATGCCTCTCATATGAGGGAAGGTTTTTATCCCCAGTGTTGATGAATACATGAGATTTTCCAGTAGATCTCACAGATGACTTCACAAGGAATAGGGAGTGAGTACTGAAAGTGAGCTAGAACATATTGTGACTTAGCAGATTTTGTGCTATGACACGAGTCCTTCCTCAAGGAGATAAATCGCGTTCATAAAGCATGGTTAGATTGTCTCAAAACACTTGTGACTTTGCTGAATTGCGTGAGGAGAAATACACATTAAAAGATAATTTTTAGTTTTTAAAAGTGATGAATTGCTTATGTGTAGAAGGGACAATATTCATAGGTAGGCTGGTTCTTGTTTGTTCTAACATTTTATTCTTTACACATTTAAAGAGCTACTTACGTCCATCCAGGATTTGCTGTCTTCCGGTTCTGGAGACATACTGGGAGCAGAACCACAAGTGCCTCTAGTGCTACGGACTTTGAATATCATTGAGATCATGGAAGACCAAAGAAAGCTGAGGAATAAAGAACAGAAATAGCCCAAGAAAGCCAGAAGATGAGGGTGCAGATGGTGGAGTGTGTACTACAATTCATGATAACTAGGTCCTTATACTGAGGCTTGGTAATGTGGTATTTCCTAAACATGCAGAGATGGATACGTTTTCAGTGATAGAAAGCTTTCATTCTTGGGAGAATTACATGAGCAACTGGCTGGGACATAGCAGGAGCTGTTTGGAGGTGCCTGGTACTATGCCAGCTGTGGAGCCAAAAAAGGCATAGCAGACATGGTGCTTTTCTTAAGGCAATTATAATGTAATGAGGTATGTGCTACAGAAGAAGAGTAAGTAGTAAAAGGACAGAGGAGAGATTCCCTGGCTCGGTTACATTTTTCATTGCTGTGACCAAATATACAATGGAACCTGAGGGCTGGTGCAATGGGCGAGTCAGTACGGAACTTGCACAGGCATGAGGCTTGGCATTCAGAGCCCCAGCCACTGCTGTAGAAGCTGAGCATACTAGCATGTGCCTGCAGCCAGAGCACTAGGGAGGTAGAGATGGGGGGATCTCTGGGCCTTGTTAAGTAGTGAGTCAGTGAGTTCAAAGTTTTCAGAAGGAACAGTTCAGGAACCATGCATAGCAAGTTCCCAATAAGCTCATGCCAGACAAAAGCCCAGCATAGCCCTGGGGAAGTAGGTGAGGAACTGCATTGATAACCAATAGGTGCTTGGAGAGGAAGAGTCTGTCTCATTTAAAGGTAAGACATTTGTAGGTTAGTCAGGCTCCAGTGGATGGACATACACCCAGGGGCATCTGGGGACACAAATTTAGCTCTCTCTATATACAATAAGAGTATATGAAATTGGGCCACGTTTAGTAAGGGAAGTGACAAAGATAGGGCAGGGGCTGTAAATACAACCACAATATATGGTATGAACCTCACAAACCTTTAATTTAAAAAATAAAAAAATATTAAAAAAGAACTATGTCAAGGAACTTTTTCAAAATCATTTTCTCTTCATTCCTCACCCATCTGTATCCTGGGTGTGTCTTGATTACATGTTGTCTGTAGAACATGGCTGAAGATTAAGTTATACCATAAGTGAGTTTTTATGAATGTGGAAATGCCAAAGTTTATAGAAGATGATGACCTTTTCTTTATATATTAAAGAAGATCCAAGGTGACCATGTAGGATCACTCAGTTGCTCAGTAATGGCTCCTTGAATAGAATAATAAAGGAGAGATGTATAGTGTCCTAGAGGAAAAAGGTTGATTACTCCATTTTAGTATATATAATTAAGAACAGATGAACAATACTATTCAATTATCATATAGTTTAATTACTTGTGAATGTGCATATTAAGGTACATAACCTTCTGAGGCTAAACTGCATACTTACAAAGACAATTCGAAGTGGATTGCAGAATTAAAATGGGACAATTAAAAATATTAGTGAAATCAAAACCAATGAAAAGGAACAGGGAAATATGTATTCAAGGCATTTATGTTTATTTCATTTCTGCACTAAATGTGAATTTAATCTTTTAATATCTTGAATTTTAAGGAAAGTCAAAAACCTAGAGTAACGAGCCTTTGTCATTGGGTTAAGTTTGTCTCGGGGGAAAAATAACCATATTTTTCTAACTCCTAGAAGGAATTTATTGCTTCAAGAGACATAGGATGGCATCATGAACTATGTTTTTACAGTAGTTTGCTGAAGATATAGAAACATTCTTCAAAAGGCTGTTACTCACATCAACTCTATCCACAGAGATCTTGATGTATCAATAGGGAGCTAGAGAGTATAAGGAAAAAATCATTCTCTGTAGTGAAAAAGATGTAAAATACTTAGGAATCAGCTTCATTAGGGATGACTATGACCTACATAATGCTACAGCATTTCATTAGGGATAGAATTGAAGCCGGAACGAACAGACAAATGTTTTCTGAATGGAAGAATGCATGTTGGAGTGAATTTATAAACTTAAGAATTAAGTGTTCCCTTTCATGGCAACATTTCATTAAAGCATTTTGAAAATAAAAACCACAGGGTACAGAGTATTATAAAAAAAGAAAAAAGAAAAGGTTTCATGTCTTTCTGTATCCCCCCCCCTTTTTTTTTAGCGTATGAGTCTCCAGAAGACAGTTGTATTATACATAACTATAGGGTGGAGTCAAGGCACAGATTTCATCAAATTCACCCATGTTGTTTTGGTGGAGACATGAAACCTTTTCGTCAAACCCTTGCAATTCAAATCTTAAAACTAACTATTGGAAAAGATTTGTTTGTTCCAACAGGACAAAACGTCACCAACTTAACGGCTGAGAAAGAAAAGATACAGCTTTGCATTGAGTAGGATGTACCAAAAAGTGGCAACGGAAAGGCTGACCCGTCTGAACATTGAAAGGAAGAAAAGCCTCAGATTGCCATAAACATCGAACCCCTCTGTGGATCCTACATGTAACAACTATTTATAATGAGTCCTAATGAAACTTACCTTCTAGGTGCCACAAAGGTTCTGATATGAGAGACTTCCTTGCCTTCCCACCCATAGAACAAGGAGAAATATGACAATGATGAGGTCGCTCCCCAACTGTAAATTGGAGACAACTATTGTAGAGGTAATCTCTTATAAAACCGGTAAAACTGCTTTCTTTAATTGACTACTAGACATGGGAACTGTGGAAGGGATTACTCTCTGTTCAGAACCAAATATAATACTAAAGTCCTAGGGCTATGCACTCAGGCAAAATATATTAATACAGGAGCTCTGACATCAGCAATGGATTGTTCTACCAGGTGGATGTTGGCCAGGGGATCCAAGGCCCCACAAAAGGTAAGGGCTCCTTGCCTCTAAGTTGGGATACCTACAGGAGGAGAGGCAATAAGACCCTGCTGCCGAAGACCTGACGTTAACATGGGAGGGATGTATTGAGACCACACATGCAAGTGTACAGATGGCCTCTGGAATGCCAGAGAGTGTTACCAAAGGCCACTAAACCAATAAAGCAAATATGGGTCTCCCTGAGTCAAGCAAGACTCCACCGTCAGCACCAGCTACACCTCACCTGCCTGGAAATACTGTGCAGCAGAGGCAGCCATGTGCCTGTATATCCCAAATCTAATTGGCTATTGGCTCTCCCCTTGGAGAAATAACCCATGGCTGATGCCACAAGCTTACATCCTCTACAGGTTAGGAGATGTTATAAGCCACAGTAAGACCCTGTCATATTTAACAGGGGGGAAAATTGTAATTCATGGATTAACATATCCAAACATGTGTCTATGCTAAAGTAACCTACCATAACTATTAGTGCTGCTTAAATACCTATATATCTAATTGCTTGTTCTTCATTAGTAGGATCGAAAGGTTATTCCTGGACAAACTGTCAGCCCATGAAAGGAAACAGCCAGAATTGACCAGAGTCCAAGTCAACAGCTCCAGAGAGAGTGGACTGTTTTACCTCTCATCCACCTGTGCCCCTTTTCTAAGCCTAGGGAACAACCTGCGGAAGAGGGGGCGTGGTAGAATGTAAGGGCTGCGATTGGGGTGAATGGTGAAACTACAGCAATGTAGTCTGGACACTCATTTGATCAACTTGATCGAACAAACAACCTGTCACCCCCCACTGGATGGTGGGGCTGTAGGGGTTTGGGCACAACAGCCTGCAGATTGGTTTTGCATGAAGGATGCTTGTACTCATGGATTATCACTTATAGCTAAAAATGAAAAAAAAAACTGAGAGAAAGATGCAGGACAGTTATGGCAGAATGCATGATCTGGGATGGGGTGGGGGTGGGGGGGAAGGGAAAGGGAAATAAGCCTGAACTGAATTGGAAAAAATGTATGAAATGCACAAAGCATCAATAAAAATTAAATTAAAAAAATAAAAAGAAAAAAAAATGGTTAGAGAGATGTTGTCCCAGATACAAAGTATTTTAGAAATAATAATTAAAATACACCTTTGGGCTTTGCTAGAAGTTTACATAAATAGGACAGAACCCCAGAAATAGATTCAATTATATTTATAAATTGAATGTGTAACATAGTATTCATAACAAAAGATAGGGAAAAGAATATCCTTTTTTTTTTTGTCTTTCGGAGGCAGGGTCTCCCTTTAGCCCCAGCTGTCCTGGAACTCACTATGTAGACCAGGCTGGCCTTGTACTCACAGAGATCTGCCTCCTGAGTGCTGGGATTAAAGGAAGAATACCCATTTTAAACCCAGTTTCCAGCAAAACTGAGAACACAACAAACATTTTAGACCCATATTACTATAAACTAACCATGTCTCAAGATGAGTTGAATAGATAAGCATAAAAATAATATAAGATTTGTAATAATGCAAAACTGGGCATATTTGTGTATCTTAGAAAAAAATGATGCTCTCCAATGCATGGAAAAAAGAAAGTGCAAATGAAAACAGAGAAGGTTTATCCATAGTAAAGATATGAAGCCTATAGTGAAGATCACATGACTGGATGTGGGAATGATGAGGGCAGAAGTCCTGTGGGTTTGTGTTGGTAGGGACATTACAGAGGCATTCGGTCATAAATGAGGTTAGTTCCTGATTTATGTAGCCAGGGAGCAGGGTTTTATTGGAATGAGGCAACCATACAGATCAGAGGCAGACACAGTGGGTTCCAATAGCTTGCTTCTGTCTTGGGAGCTTCTAATGAGATGTACTGGGGCTTTGACTACTGGCACTCAGCTCACCCAGAGAGAAAGGGACTCTGTATTGAGAACTTCTCTGTGCCTCACCCTCACTCTCTTTATATATACAAGGTTTAAATCATCCTCATCCAGTGATAAATTACACAAAAAATGACTCACTTAAACATAAGGATGGCTTTACAAATATTGTGCCCTCCTGGTTCTTGAACCAGATTCAGAAAGTTCAAGGTCATGCCTTCATCCATCAGGCCAACTCTGATTCTGAGCCCCGGAGTCTGTGAGCAGTGTCTCTGGGACTTGCTTTTCAGGACTTTAGAAATCTCACTTCACTGTAAACAGATTGAAGAAAAACACACAAAGTATGGCAGGGAAGGATTAATGACTTTCTTAAAGGCATTCAGACTGGTAGAAAAACGATTACATTCTCAATAGATAATTGGGAAAAACTTATGTATAGAGAATTTTCTCATTAAAAACCCTAGTAAGTAAACAGCTAGAGAAATATTAACCTCATCAGAAAACAATGGAAGTAAAATCTAAATTAAAAAACCACACAGCTTTTATCTACTAAATGAGTAAACATTAAAAAATACAGATATAACTAGTTTTCATGAAATTGTAGGGAATGGGTTCATTCACAACTTTGCAGCCTTCTGTTTTAGTGTTTGAAAAATAGTCTGACTATGTGTCAGGAATCCAAGCTGAATCAAAACAAAACAAGGCAATAAAATCTTTCATGGACATTTGGCTCAGAATTCTTGCTCCTGAAATTTATCACAATGAAGTAAATCAAGAGAAGGGGAAAATGAACATGCACTAAAGCATTTATTCCATGTATAATGTTTATAATGGCTATATATATATATATATATATATATATATATATATAATAACCAGGAGACAACTAGGATTTAGACAGGAAGGGAGTACCATAAACTAAAATGACATAAGGTAGACCAGCATATCAGGAAATGTGGGAGATAATGTTAAGGAAGAAAGAAAATATCTATTTGGTCACCAGCTTTGTGGTATTTCATATGGCTAATTCCCTGTCAAAATACATAAAATGAAAGCAAAAATTATGAAGTAATTGGTAAATCAGTTTATCAGTGGTATCTTTTTTTAGATGACAATCAGTGGTGGATAGAAGATAAAAATGAGTCTCATTCTTACTGGGTGTACATGCAAGATCTGCTGCTGATCACTGGTGTGACTTGGGTAAATGATCACTTCTGGTGTCTTGGTTTACTCATCTATGAAATGGCTGTGTTACTATCAGCCCAACATATAGAGTTATGAGGATTGCATGAATTAATATATGTAAAAATTTTCGTAATACAGAGGCACTCTTCAATATTTATTCATTAGTGTAATAATTGCTTTTAATTAAATGTCAATGAGCACAAAGACTCCAAATTAAACAAAACAGTATTTTACTTTTGGTATATTTAGACAGGGTCTCCCTTAGTCCCAGCTGCTCTGTGAGTTGCTATGTAGACCAGGTTTTGGCCTTGAAGTCACTGAGAATCCACCTGTCTCTGCCCTCCGAGTGCTGGAATTAATGCCATGCGCCCATGCTGGCAACAAAACACTGTTTTTAGAAACTAGCATAATTCAAACATATTTGTCTAGACTGTGGTCAACTCTATTTTGACCATTTACATCATTTACATAACACATTGTTTCATGGTCGACAATCAGCGTATGTTCTTTGTTAAGTTTCTTGTGTGTTTCCTCAGCCTACTAACTTTTTATACTACGTCTCAGGAGTTGTTCACTGTTGTTGAGTGAGGAGCTTTTTCCTGCCTCAGTTATGAAACTCTGCTGATATGTCCATTCTAATAGTCAACACATGATAGGTGTTATTTTTACATTGATTGGAGCTCAGCTTCATATAAGTGATGAAATTGAAGTAGCTCATTTTAAAGATGGTATTTAAGATTCTAGAGGATCACAACAAGATCATAGGTAAACAGAGAATAGAACAACAGGTGTTTTGGACGAGTCTTTAAAAAATCAGGTCAAGGGGGCTGGAGAGATGGCCTAGCGGTTAAGAGCGCCGACCGCTCTTACAGAGGACCCAGGTTCGATCCCCAGCACCCACATGGCGGCTGAGAACCGTCTGAAGCTCCAATTCCAGGAGAACTCCAGTTCCAGGGGAATCCGAGACCCTCTTCTGAACTCCGCGGCGGTTGCACGACACGGGTGTACAGACTTGCATGCAGACAGTACATTCATATACATACAGAAATAAATAAAAAAATTAGTAAAAAAATCAGGTCAAGTTGGAGAGTTGGACCACAAAAATGTAGGCATACTAGCTGTTGGTCAATGACATGAGAGCATAGGCCCTGAATTTATTGGGGGCTTTGTTTCTTGTTTCTGATATGTCTGATTATACACTCTTGTCTAAGAAAAATCACTGGCTAACCTCATCTTCTAAGGACCCATGTATTTCCAGTCAGCCTATAGTGAAGTGTTTGTTCTTCTCTGACCCACTATGTGTGTGTATGTGTGCATTCGTGTATGTGTGTGTGTGTGTGTGTGTGTGTGTGTGTGTGTGTGTAGGTGGTACACTGTCTCCTAACCAGCAGAGTTGGTTGGTTTTCTGAGAAAGGTTCTTTAAGAAGAGGAAAACCACCTCATGCCTGTAATCCCAGCATTCTGGAGCCTAAGGCAGACTGGACCACGAATCCAGTCCAGTTCATCGTGAGCTACATATTGACTTTCAGTCTGGCCTGGTTTACATATTGAGACCTTGTCTGAATGACAAAAGTGGCAGTAACAACAACAACAACAACAACAACAACAACAACAATGACCACCACCAATACCACCACCACCACCACAACAACAACACAGGGGAAAATAGCATGGCAAGAATTCTTCAAACATGTTTAATGTAAAATGTGAAGTACTCTCCTCTCCTCCACTAGATTCCCAAACCATTAAGTATTTCAGCGACAGATGTTCATATAGTTCATCTATGTATTCTGAGCAAATGGCATGATTTCCAACATGCAGAAAGTGCTCAATACACATGTATTGAACCAAACTTTCAGATTTCTGATAGTTCTCTCATTACAGCAAGTGCTAAAAAATTGCAGTAAATTTTCTGACAAATGCCTGAACACTTACTATTTCAAACTGTTGATGAAAGAGGAAGACTGGTGCACGTAGGAGAAGCACCTCCAGTTGTGATTACATCGGCCCCTGACTTCTGTTCTCCTCACTCTGCGTATTCAGAGAGAGGCTCAGGAAACTTGAAGTAGGTAGAAATAATTTCAGGAGATGAGGGTTTATATGAAGTAATAGGTAAAGAATAGGTTTTGAAATATACAAATCAGTTTTGACTCTGTTTTATCATGTGCCATATATGCAAGCTTGAAAAAAATCAGAGTTTTCCAAGGCTCATCTATAAAATGAGATAATTTAACTCAGCTTTAAGATTAAGAATTTAATGAGACTGCAAAATAACTTTCTGGTGTGATCGAGGTGCTAGTAATTTAATCCTTTCCTCTACTCCCTTTCTATATTCTTTGAGACTTATTTTGAATAGAGTCCTAAGAGTCTTGATTTCTGTGCATGAAAGAGCCTATTTTGGTCTGCATATTTCATAAGAGAAGAACTTTCAGGGAAATGTGGATAGGATTAACTTCGTATGAAGCCCCCTATGGTTGACACATATGAAAATAACTGAAAATTATAAAAACCATAATAAACATCACAAAGGGAGAATAGCCTTTGAAATGAAAAAATGAAAATTGAAGAGAACGGGGTCTAATTATAAGATTATCTTCACCCCAAAGAGGAAGAACACATTTGCAGGATCCAACATTTACCACTGTTAGAGGCAGAAAACAAATACCAAGTACCACAAAGAGATAAGATTGAATGATGATATCCACTGGAGAAGACAGAAGTGAAAGCGTAATATCTATAAAAATATGCAGTGATGATGGATGACTGCAGCATATGGAATGCGGCAGAAATACCAAAAACAAGGCAGGCTACGAAGGGCAGGCTTGGAGCACTGGAGTGAAGATTTACATTACTTGCAAACTGTGATACAGTGTGATTGCATTAAAATATGTAACAGATTGCATGAGTATAGAAATTAGATTGAGATAAATCTGTTCATAAAAGGAATACTGTTGTGGGTTGAACTGGATCATTGTGTCCCTCCCTCCAATACCATCCATCAAAGTCCTAAATTCTGATATCTCAGAATGTACTATATTTGGAAATGGGGCATTAAAGAAATAATTATGGCTAAATGAGGTCTTGGGGTGTACCCTAATTCAGTATATTTGGTGTCCTTATAAGAGTAGATGAGGGCACAGACACACAGGGAAAACCATGCAAGACAAAGAAACAAGGTGACAATTTATCCACAAGCCAAGGAAGACCTCAGACTGAATCCTACATTGCCAATACCTGGATTCTGGACTTTTAGCTGCCAGAACTGTAAGAAGATGGGTTTCTTCCCGGTGTGGTGGTGCATGCCTTTAATCCTAGCACTTGGGAGGCAGAGGCAGGTGGATCTCTGTGAGTTCAAGGCCAGACTGGTCTACAGAGTAAGCTCCAGGCCAGCTGGGACTAAAGGAAGACACTGTCTCAAAATATAAAAAAAATAAAAAGCAAAAGAAAGAAAGAAAATGGATTTCTTTTGTGTAAGGTACTAAGTTTGTTATGGCAGCCCTAACAAATGAATATAGACACCAGAGGACAGAGTGAAGGGACAACCATGATAGAAATATAGGAAGGCGGGGAAACATGTTCTTGTTATGGGAAAGAAGAGCCTGTAAAGTGAGAGATTAGAAAAGTGTGGTATTCTATGAATATGCCTAGCCAATATTTTGGAGACATTTGATCCTAGGGCTAAGAATGCAAAAAAACAGAAACAATGAGATGACTACTTTATGTAAGTAAATATCTACATGATTAGGTAGCCCTAAGAAATCAACCGAATGCTAGCTATTATAGTTAAGAGTTTAATACAATTATAGCACATCAATCTATAATCTCTAGTGTTTCATATATATATATATATAATTTATTTTTTTTCGGTATAAAGGATAAATAACATTAAATTATTATAATTAAATCAGTGTAGGATATAAAAGCTACTTAAGGGAGTTTTAAATAGCAGGAGAATTTTAGAAAACTGGGGAAACAGTAATAGTTTGTTCCAGAGTGATCTTAGCATGCACACAACTGTGACATATTTTTCAAAAATATTTTTATTTCAGCTTTCATACATTTCATAATGAAGTTCTTATCAAATTTAGAGCCCTCCCTCACCCATGCCACCCCCACCCCCACTGGGCCTCATGCACTCTGCTATACATGCTAAGTCCTGCATTTTACCCAGATGTCCATTGGTGCAAGTCCATCCACTCGAGTCTATTCCGTCTATCTAGAGATCTTATGGAAGGTCTACTCTCCGTCACCCAGCTGTAATCAGCTTCCAACAGTTCTCAGGCTAGTGGTGCATTTCTCTTGCATCACTCTGGGCCCTTGTCTGATTGTGTTGGGGTGGGTCTTGTGCTGGACATCGCCCTTGCCACAAGTTCACACTAACAAGCTTCCAGTGGCCTGGAAGCCTCTGTTTCCCTATTTATAGTGAAATGTCTACATTTAAGGCTCACAGAACATAGTGGAACAAGGGGTGAAGAGAATGACACTGCATCCCGCAACTGTGATATCTTTTAAAAAATATTTTTATTGATTTGAGAATTTCATAAATTGTATTTTGATCATATTCAGACCTCCTCCTTCTTCACTCCCATTACCTCCCCCAAATAGAATTAAACATAACAGATAATTATAATATACTTTGTAAATTATAATTTAATATTTAGATGTTAGACATTATTAGGATTAAAGGTAGCAAAATTATGAAAGGACACATTTTACAGGTAAAGTAGATTTTAAGATGGTCTAAAATATCTATATTATATTAATATTTGTGAAAACAAAGATTGTCTGATTCGTCAGTGGTCAACAATTTTGACCACTTGATTAAGTGAAATTTGCATTAAAGCTATCATATTTGTATTTATCTTATTCCCTACTGTAGAGTGTGGTTAATTTCTTTTTTTTCTGAGTTTGAGTGATCTTTTCATTTAATTGTACTAGAAAAAAACTCTTACAGTGAGTGTGGTTAATTTCAAAGACCATAGAACCAAAATGCATAAGGTCTCATTCATCTGTTATCAAGTCTCTTTGGGTAGTTGCTTAATACTTGTTCTTCCATCTTTGCTCCATATGAAGGGAATGAGGGTGTTGTAAGGATTGATGAGCCTTAAAATGGGGCATGGTGATGAAAATTACTTTCATAGATTATTTGCAATAGAAAAATATAAAAGGAAAAACACAACTATATTTTAGTATAGGGTATACTTTAAGACTGAATTGTATTTCCTCTTCCAGGTAATATGTTAAAGCTTGTGTTTGATAGTTTCAGTTGTCTACTTGTTACACCTGGGTAGAGGGAAACTCGTTGTGGAACTTCCTTTATTGGATTGGTCTGTGACGATGTCTGTGGGGCATTTTCTTGATTATTGAGTGATAAGGAGAGCCCTGCCCACTGTGGATTGTGCCACCCCTGGGCAGGTGATCCTAGAATGTATAAGAACACAGGCTGAGCACAGGCCAGCAAAGTAAAATTGTAAGCAGTGTTCCTCCATGAGTCTGTGCTTCAATTTCTGCCACCAGGTTCCTGCTTGAGCTCCTGCTCTGGCTTCCATCAGTGAAGGAGTATACTGAAATCTGACATAAACACATATTACCTCCAGTGCTGTGACAGCGTTGACCATGTTGTTTGAGGGAAGATGGGAGACATGTTTGGAGCTTTGGGCTGGGCAAGCCATTTAGTTCTTAAAGCTTAATGGGCTGTTCTGTGGGATCTAGGAAGACAAGAATGCTGAGAGAGATGAAGATGATGGAGACCTGGGTTGTAAGGTTTCAGAGGGAAGTTCAAAAGTCCATCAATGTTACCAACAGAGCCACTTATATGATAGTTTGAACTGGGAATCTGTAGTGTCTGGTTGCCTGGGGCTAAGGAATCAGCTATGATTAACAAGCTCCTAGAACACCAAAGTGAAACCTTTACTCATTGTGACAATTGATGGTGATTAGCTGGGGCTAAAAAAATCAGCTGTAAGAAGAGACCAGCATTATGAGGGTGGACATGTATACATATTTTAGAGTAACATAAAGTTAAAATGGAAGAAGGCGAATCAAGAAATATGATATGGAAATAACACGCAGTTTTTTTTCAGAAGATACAATTTTAGTGTAGGTGTGATGTAACAGGCTGGTGTAGCCTTTCTGGGTGCTTAGTGACCATACTTAATACCCATACCAATTTGGCCAAGGGACCTAAGGGATAACTTTGTTCCTTGCCCTCAGAGGTCAACAAAGTCTCAGGGGACTATGCATGGGGGCATCTCTTGAAATGTCCTGAAAATGTGAGTCACCAGTCTTCCTGAGCAGGGAGGTCTTGGAGATCCACTAATGGGACTTCAGATAGTGTCCAGTCTATAAAGAGGAAAGTCTACTCATGCTTCAAAAAGAGAAGCCTGGTCTAGCAAGACCTAATTGTGTCCTTGAGTGGATGGAACTGGTGGTTGAAAAGCCAAAAGGAGCCAGAGGCTCCCCCACCCCCAAAAAGAAAAAAAAAAAACCTGAGTGACCCTTGAGGACCAGATCCTCAACTGACCTTCGTTAATCTGGGCTGTGTGGCCTTAAGCATCCAAAAGGAAAGTGTAACCAAAAATAAATAATCAGTAAAGTCTGAGAAATTGTACTTCAGATATAAAACTTGAGAATCCTCCAAACCTTCAATGCCAGATGGGGACTACAGAGATGTCCAGCTTGTGGACTGAGTGACTACTGGGATTTCAGTCTCTTCAGAGTGTAAACTGCCATTTTTGGACTACCCAGGCTGTGTCATGGAGGCCAGTGCAGGAAGATCAAGACAGGATTCATGCTTGCTGGATCTCATTTGGGTGACCATGGGGTGGGGAGGGACCCCAGTGTGGAGCATGGGAGCAGGATTGATGGTTGTTTGGGTTTGCCAAGGAGGAACCTTCAAGCACTTCCTTGGGGAAAACATGACATCTTTTAGCAAAAAAAAGAAAGAAAATCCTCCAACTCAGGTGATATGTGTATGTATGTATGTATATATTTATATATGTATATATTTATGTACATGTGTGTGTATATATATATATATGCAATACAAGTTGGAGGAAAAATGGAAATTCCATGTTAAAGTATCACTGTATTTTGATGCTTTTTTTGGTATCACAAGTTTCATTTATGTTATTTTGATGCTATGTATATTATAAAGTTCATTTTAAAATAAAAAAATAATTTTATACAAAAAAACGAAGAGACCAGCAACACTAAGGCAGAATCTTCTGGGAAGTATTTCCTGAGTGTCAGCACACAGAAGCTGTGGTATGGGGGGAATGGTGGGCTGAGGCTCTATCTCAAGTCGGAAGTAGGACCTGGTAATCTCTGTGACCCTCGTGGTACTGATTTTGAATGCATGAGGGGTCACGGAGAACAGCAGATACTTGGCACTGTAAGATGCTGTTATTGAAGGTGAAGCCTTAGTTGCAAAGGAGAGCCCAGCATATTGGAGATGTCAGGATCATAGGATGAACACCAAGGGCAGTAGCAGGTATTAAGTGGAGCTGGCTTGAGCCTGTATTCTGTGAACGGCAGAGCCAGAGCTGTTCAGGCCCTCTGGAGCCTAGAAGACTGCGAGAATCTCAGATATCAGATATTGAACTACATTGCTGGTCTTTGGTTTTGGTTAAAGTGTGGCTGAATCTTCCCCCTTTGGAATAAGAAAATATGTAACTTATATTTTGTTTTACAGACTCCCACAGTCAAGATACTTTGGATTTTTAAATAAACATTGACTTTTAAGGTGTTTGAATTTTTAAGGACAGTGGGACTTGTAAAGTTGCAATATGTTTTGTATTGTGATATTAATATTAACATGATATATTGGGGACAAGAAGTGGAAAGGTTATGATTTAATAGGGATGCGTTTGTGTGTCAAATTGAGAAGAGGTCAATTGCACTGGATGTCTTCAGTTGCCAATTTGACAGCTGGGTAGAGGGAGCCTCAATTGTGAGATTTCCTCCATTGGGTTGTTCTGTGGCTGTGCATGTGAGGCATTTTCTAGATTGTTGAGTGGTGTGGGAAGACCCATGTCACTGTGGGGAGTGCTACCCCTGGGAAAGTGGTCCTAGGTTGTATTAGAAAGCAGGCCGAGCTCAGGCCAGGGGAGCAAACAGTAAGCAGCGTTTCTCCACAGTCTGCCCTTCATTTCCTCCCTCCAGGTTCATGCCCTGACTTTTCTCAGCGATGAACTGTGACCTGGGAGATGTAAGATAAAACAAATGCTTTCTTCTCCTAGTTGGTTTTCATCAGTATTTTTATCATATCAGTAGAAAGTAACTAGGACAAAGCTCAAACAGCTTAGAATGTGACCTTATTTGGAAACGCAGTGGTTGAAGATGTAATCTAGCTCAAATAAGAACACAGTAGAATAGAATGAGACCTTAATCCAGTAAAATGGATAGCCTTAGAAGAAGAGAGGACAGATACACAGAAAGAATGCTATGTAAGATGAAGGCAAAAGTTGGAGTTACAAGCTGTAGACCAAGAAACAGCAAGGATTTCTGAAGCAAGGAAGGAACAAAGGGTTCCTGTAAAGATGTGAGAGGGAGCCTGGACCTGTTGACACCTTGATTTCTTTTTTCCCCTCGTGTGTGTGTGTGTGTGTGTGTGTATGCATGCATGTGCATGTGTGTGTGTTTGTGTGCACATGCTTGTAGGTCCATCTGCATGTGTGTAGATGACAGAGAGAAACATCAAGTGTTTCTTTTTGTTACTCTCCTTATTTCCTTAAGAAAGGGTCTCTTATTGAAACTGGAGAGATGGCTCAGTGGTTAGGAGCACTGACTGCTCTTGCAGAGGATCCGGGTTCAATTCCCAGCACCCACATGGCAGATAAGGACTGCCAACTCCAGTTCCAGAGGAATCTGACGCCCTCTTCTGACCTCCCCGGTATTGCATGACATGGATGCACCAACCTACATGCAGACGGTATACACATACACATAAAAAATAATAAATAAAAAAAATTAAAAACAAAGAAATTGGAACTGACTATTTTTTCTGGCTAGGCTGGAAACCAACAGGCTTCCACCCTTAATGCTGGGGTTGCAGGTGCATGTGGCCACAACACATTTTATGTGGGTCTTGGTGTTGCAGAGAAACTTACCTCTCAGGGCCAGAAGCACCCACTGCCCAGCAACTGCTTGTACAGTATTGTGCAAGCCTGCCCAGCCTCTGCCACTTCCAGGTTCCCCCCAGTACCTAAGCCAATGCAAGTCCAGAGTTCTCCAATCTTAGTTAAAATGAGAGAATTTTAATGGGGTTGCTTACAAAATAATGGCAAAGAAACACACACTCACTTAAGCCAGGCATGCAGCTGGATCCCTTGTCCAGCAGGGCCACCCAAAGTTCCTGAGTGGCTCCTGTGCCCTCTGCTCCCCATCCTGGTTGAAATGCAGAGACAAGAGAGAGTCCAGCTTCCAGTGGTGGGTCCTTTATACTGCTCTACCCCTGTCAAAGTCCCAGAATTCCATAGTTCTGTGCACATTGCATGCAGATTGTCAGCACCAGGGGAATACCCGCTGTGCAAGGAACGTAGCTCCTCCCACTCAGCTGCTCTGGGTAGTGAGCTTGTTTCAAAGAAGAAATAACCTATCCTACAGCTGGGCACCCAAACTTATGGCTTCATGCTTGAGCAGCAAGTGCTTTAACCAATGAGTTGTCTCTCAGCCTTTTTCCCAATGCCTACTGTCTAGATCTGTGAGACAGTGCATATTTGTTCTTAAAATACTTTTGGCTTTATTTTATATGTATGATGTATTGCATGCTTGTATGCAAGTTGCAATACAACTTGTTGCACATTGCCTGCAGAAGACAGAAGAGGGCATCAGATGCCCTGGAACTAGAGTTATGGACAGTTGGTAGTTAGCCACCATGTAGGTCCTGGGATTCAAACCTGGGTTGTCTGCAAGAACAGCCAGTGCTCTTAACTGCTGAGCCATCTCTCCAGTCCCCATATTTGTTTTTTAATCCACTTGGCTCACAGGACTGGGCAGCTCTAGGAAAGAAGCACAGGAGCTGTGCACACACTCCTTTTTTTGTTAGTATTTGGGATTGAATATAGGGTCTCCTGAATGCTAGACAAATGCACTACCACTTAGCTAATATATCTAACTCTGAATATTGTTAAGGATGTGAAATAGTGTTGATAATATCCTAGTAACTGAAATTCAGGTTGTGAGATAGAATCTGAATGCTCTTGACTCCTATAATAAAAAGCATATAAATACATATATGTATCTGAAAATTGTTCTCCATACATTATAACATTAAAACTGTTTTCCTCTGATTAGTGATATTTTGGAAACTATGTCCTTCTTTATATTTTCAGAAATTATTTAAATTTTATAATGGTAAAAAAATCTATGCATGCTAGATTTTTGGAGAAAATCCTCCTTTATAAAAATGAATGCCATCAGGATTGGTTTACATAAAATTTTAGTTTATGGAGCTTGGCACAGCCATTATCAATTCTGGCATATAAGAAGCCTAACATTAACAAATCAGCTCAAATGCATGCAACATGGGAAGCTGGCATATCTTCAGGATGTATATAGGATAGTGCGCTAGGTGGCCACACTATGCCATAGCTGGCTGCTCTCATCTGGGATCTGGGCAAGGTTTGTGGTGAATACAGGTGATTATGAAGCTAGTGGAGACCCATGTTGTGGCCTGTTCTGGTTTGGAAAAGAAACTTGAGTTATAAAGCTTGAGTGCCAAGAGTTGTTTTTTTTTTTTTTTTCCCAAATCCCGGAACTTCTAACACAACTATTATTAGAAGTAGTCACAGAGGACTTAGGTTTGCTTGCATACCTATCTAAAGAATATTTTAAATTATATGTAAGGGTAATCCTAAGTATCATAAGGTTTTAAATTTTTCTCTATTTTTGAGAATTTCATACTTGTATACAATGAAACATGAATACATCTACTTCCTGTTTTCCCTCTCTAGCTCTCCTCATAGCCCCCTAAATGTCCCTTCTGAACTCAAGGTCTTTTTATTTGAACTCATTGTTTTTAGTTGGTGCCGTTCATGTGGACTGTCTACCAGAACATGGAAAATCTGCCGGTGGTCACCTCCTCAAAACAGAGTGATTCTGGGATGGGGAGTTGGCTCAGCGGTTAAGAGCACTGGTTGCTCTTGCAGAGGACCTGGATTCAATTTCCAGCACTGACATCATGGCTAACAACCATTGTAACTCCAGTTTCAGAGGGTCTGATGCCCTCTTATGACCTCCATGGGCATTGCATGACATTGGTGCACTTACATACATGCAGACAATACACTCATATACATAAAATAAAAATAAAAGAATATTTCTCCCTTCCCCTCATGGAAACTAAGCAACACACTACTGAATGATAATTTGGAATCAAGAAAAAAATGGAAAGAATCATAGAATTGAATGAAAATAAAAACACAGCAGACCCGAGTCTATAAGAAATGATGAAGGCAGTCCTAAGAGGAAAGTTAACATCCAAAACTTAAAATTCTTTCACTTATGGTTGGGCTTTTAAAAGTGTACCTTTTCAGAGTTTCTGTTTTACTTATACTTGGAATTTAGACATATTTACTTTAGATGAATTGAGCCATATCAAAGCAGGTAGTTTTTAGGGTCTTTTTTGGACACATCTAATTAGAAGCTTGTTAAGGAGCCACACAAATGCAGAGTGAGGCAAGGATCATTTGAGGTGAGCATCACCCTTGGAGGCGTGAAACAGAGGTGGCAGAGAGGCATATGCTTATTGCTATTATTCAGTTATAATGTATGTTGACACCTCATGAGTGTCCTCCTTCCCTCAGGGCAGCTAGGAGCTCTTTGATGCCACAAAGAATGGCAGAAGCAAATGAGGCAGCAGATGGCCACATTTTGCTAACAGCACAGGCCCGTCCATAACGGTCACCCAGAGCAAGCTCATCTCTGCTTTGTCCAAGGTCTCCTCCTGATAGCGATGTTTATGAGAATGGCATCGTAGAGTTGCAAACACTTGGTTTAGTTTTATTAGCTGTAGTCGCCCCATTTAGAGGAGCAGCTGGCCTTGGGCTTCCAAAGTTTTTCAGCTGCCCAGTTTCTTGAATTCCTTTTCATTTGCTTCCTGATGAACCCTTCCCAGTTAAGTGCACCCTTTGCTTGTACTCAAGCCCCTTAATATCTATTCTGTCCTTGAAGAACTCCCAGTCATCCTATGTTATACAATGCTAGCTTATTACTAATGCCTTCTGTCTGTGCTGCAGGATTTACTAATGGTGCTGTCATTAGGATATGAAGAGAACCCCATTCACAGCCAAAAACCTCATCATCACCCAAACCATTTTGTTCTAGTAGGTCATACTGTATTATTCATTCTTCATCTTTCTTTTTTAAAAGTTTTTTTTAAATATTTTTTATTTATTATTTTTTATGTGTATGAGTGTACTGTCTGCATGTAGGTTGGTGCGCCTGGCCTGTGTCATGCAATGCCGTGGAGGTCAGAAGAGGGTGTCAGATTCCCCTGGAACTGGAGTTAAGATGGTGCTTAGCCACCATGTGGGTGCTGGGAATCGAACCCGGGTCCTCTGCAAGAGCAGTCAGCGCTCTTAATTGCTGAGCCATCTCTCCAGCCCCCTTCTTCATTTTTCAATAACTAAAACATCTAAACACATTTCTTCTGAGCTGGCCACTGTAAGAGGCTTATGTGTTAGTGATTTCTTCAATCACAAAAATAACTGTTTAAGGTAGACACTATTATTATCCCTATTTTGTAGATGGAGAAATCAAGCCTGAGCTAATATGACTAAGAACACAAAGGTGAGAACTGGCAGAACAGGATTTGATCCCAGAAATTTGACTTAAAAACTGAGCTACTTACCTAGATACATATTTGATTTTTGGTTATTGAAAGACAAGGACACTCTCTTCTAAATATATTATTGCAATGTGTCATACTTCTATTAACCAAATCACAGGATTATACTTTTGCAAATCCCTAAACAAATCCATCCATATTTTTCAGCTTAAACTAATATATATTTCTCCGCTTATATAGTTGATTAGGAAAATTGCAAAATGTGACTGTACTACCAGAGACAGCTGAATGGAAAGACTAACAGGCCAAATGAGGACTTTCTAATCATATTGCTAAGTTCACTGAAGGCGTTTGATGAGAATCCAAGGGCAAAAGATGAGGTAGGAGGTAGGGTAATTCCCTGAGAAGAGAGTACAGATAGAGCAAACCCAATAACCTGAATGCTGGGTGGCACAATGCTTATGTGTCTTGCTTCTTTTCAACTTTCTCAACTGGTAATGTGTATACATGGATGAGAACTGTCTACAGCCATCAGATAGGAGATATGAAGGGGGACACACTTGCTCTGTCAGGAAAATACAAGGAGAAATACACCTGCCAATGGACTTAGCTTGCCAGTTAGATTGTCAAATAGCTTGAGGTCCTGTATGCATTTTTTTTTGTAACATGTGGGGCCAGAATTGAACCATTTGATAGCTGATGTGAGGATATAGTTGTTAGTCAAGACTGGAATGATTATTCTTTAAGATTTTTGTCTTTCTAACTCTTCCAGCCAGAGAGTGGTACTCCTGTTTGTTCCTGGACACATTCCATTTATGCTGTATCTTTAATGTGTATTATAGGTTAATGGCTCAGTATATTAATACATTATGATGTGCTTATATCTTACAAGCTACTCCTTATCTTGGCATAATAATACCTTATGGGTTTTGTCTTTTGAGCTATTATCTTATTATACATACTTTAAAATTCTTGAGTTCCATCCACTCTACAGTATCTGTTTTGTTTATCTTCCTAGAGGAATTGAGTATTCTTAAGTAATGGAACAAACACATTATGCAAGCACAATAGATTTTTCTTTCTTACCATCAGCTAATAAGTAAGAAATATTTAGATTGAATGGAGTTTCAAACTCAGTACTAAAGTAAACTTTACAAAAACAAGACTTTTGGATGGGTACAATTTTTGGATGAAAGCATTAGAAAAGGTTTTGGAACAAGAAAATTGAATCAATGATTAGTCTCTTTATATTGGTTAGTTTGTTCTTAACTTTTTTAATATGTGTGAGTTTTGCCTGCATGTACACTATGTGCATGCAATGCTCATGGAAGTCAGAAGATGGCTTTGTATTTCCTGGAACTAGAGTTGTAGATGCTTGTTGGTCACATGTAGGTACTGGGAACAGAACCCCATTCTTATGTAATAAAAAGTACAGTTGAGCCATTTCTCCAGACCTAGTTACTTTGTTTTGAACAGCCTCACATCAAGCCCTGAGAACTTTCACCCTTAGCAAGAGCAGCATAATTGTTAGAGAAGATTCTTGGGATGACTAGGGAAAACTGTACCTGGAAATCTGACAGTAAATTTGAGTAGTTTATGAACACTCTTTTCTCTAGAATATGTCTATAACAAATTAGTTCTGGCATACCATTTTCAAAGAAGAAGAAACCAAATTAGTTCTGGACATGACTGTCTTTACAAGCTACTGATTCTGCCATGTTTGCAATGAGTGAAGCATGAAGGTGAAAGGTAGAGCATTTATATAATGGAAAAATCCTTTGAAGCTTCCTCAGGGAATCTGGTTTACTGAGAATTCCAAATTTTATATATATATATATATAATTTTTTCAGTAAAGGATCTTATATGTGTCTTTATCTTGGTAAATGTAGAAAATGCCACTTTGATGATTTATCTAATTAAAGATCAGAGCTTATGGAAACAGTAGTTAATGTATGCATGTGTGAAGTAAGAGATTTGAAGATTTGAAGGTTGACAGTTAAGGCTTCCAAAGAGTGAGGATTTAAGCTCTTAAGTTTTTCATATGGAGACTGAATCATCTCAGATATTAAAAAGGAAAGAAAGCAAAACATTCAGGATCTTTCCTTAATAGTTCTTAGAACTAGAGCATATTGCTCTCTGGATAGCAATTTCTAGCACATTGTTCCACTGAATTGCCAGGAACAGTGATTTTAGGTGTGAAGTTATTAACCATCTCAGGGGGCTTATCCTTTAGGATAAGAGCACCATTGGAGACTAGAATGGGAGAAGTGACTCCAGGAGTTAAAGGTTCCTGTGGACAAAAACATATAGCCACACATCTTTTGCATACAGGCATGATAAGTTTGCCTCCTTGCTCTGCCCTGACTTATTCCTTATTCAGTGGAATATGTGTACAGTCAGATAGAACAACAAAAATGACATTGACTGCTGTAAGCAACTTTAGCCTAAATCTTTATAAACATATCACATCTGTGAGAATGGGTAATTCTTTGGTATGGTATTTGAGGTTTTCATTGAATTTCTGCTCTTCAGCCAGAGAGGTATGGATTAAGTGCTCAGGCATGTGGTGTCACCACCGAAATTTGTGGTGGGGCCCACTTATCCTGGGATGACCCATGTGGAAAATACATGCAGGAAAGCACACCACATGTATGCAGGTTGAGGTTCAAATGCAGAGAGAGATTTTATTCCAACATGTCTGCTTAAATATCCATCATGACTCAATTCATCACTACACCCCACCCCATGGGTGTGGCCAGGGAGGTACCATTGGCTTAGAATCCAACCCATCTAACTAAGCTTTCCCACATCTCACCCTTTTAATTTTTTTTTTTTAATTTTTCTGAGAGGCAGGGTAGCCCATGGGTGAGGCTAACAACCCAAAGGAACCTGAGTTTTAAATAGCCAGCTGCTCAAGCCTGTTTTGAGTGCTAGGCAGTGGGGGACAGGTCAGACCTGAAACTTTATTTTCACACTAAGGCCAATTAATATCAAAAATCACATACAATGAAATAAGCTGATTGTCAAGCATAAAGCAATGAATCGTCAAGTAACACTTCATTGTAAAACCATATAGAAGTATCTAAGTTCATATTTTGAACAACCCAAGATTCCCCTAGTCCAATGGAAAGCTTGTAGCACAAGCATGTTGATTAATAAGATTCCAGTCTATATTGCTGAAAGTCATCACGATTTCACTCCCAATCTCTCCACACTCCTTACATTCTACCATGCCTCCTTCTTCCGCAACCATTTGTTCCCTAGGGCTTTAGGAAAGGGGCACAAGTGGGTGAAAAAAGCAGTCTATATTTTCTCTTGGAGATGTCATTTTGACTCTAGTCCTGTTTCAGGTGTTTTTCCCTTCATGGATTGACAGCCCTTTCCAGTTTTTTTAATCTTTTTAATCCTACTAACAAGCACAAGCAATTAGATGTACAGGCATTTAAACAATATTATTAATGGCAGCTAAGCTGTGAGCAATAACACAGAGTTTGGATGGTTATGCTAATCCACAACCTGTGGTTCTCTATAAAACATGACAAGTTTCTTACTGTGCCTAATAACATTACTCCTAACATAGAGGAACATAAGCTTGTGGCATAATGCTCTCTGCTATTATTATTCATCCAGGAGAGAGCCTAATAGCCAATTAAGTTTGGGATATCATGACACTGGTCGCCACTGTTCGCAGTAGATCTTCCATGGCATGTTGAAGTCGTAGCCTGATAACTGACAGAGGAGTCTTGCTTGACTCAAAGAGACCAATATTTTGCTTTATTGCATTAGTGGCCTTTGGTAACCCTCTCTGGCATTTCAGAGGCCAACTGTACATTAGCAAGTGACGTCTCAAAACATTTTTTCATGCTTACACCAGGTCTTTGACAACAGGGACTTACCACCTTTCTCCTTGCAGATATCCCATTTTTATGGGCAAAAGGCCTTTATAATTTTGGGGGCTTGGATCCCCTAGCTAACATCTCCTTGGCAGAATAATCTATTGCTGATATCAGAGCTCTCCTGTATTAATATATTTTGCTTAATTACACAGCTTATAAAGACTTTCCTATTATATTTGGCTCTAAATAGAGAATTATCCTTTCACAATTCCTATGTCTATCAGTCAATTAAAGAAGGTAGTTATACCCGTTTTATAAGAAATTACCATTATAACAGTTGGCTCTAGTTTACAGTTAAGGAATGACTTCATTACCATAATGTTTTTCTTTTTCCTATAAAAGGGGAGATGTAGGAAGGTTTCTCAGCATCTGGAAGGTAAACTTCATTAGGGCACATTATAAACAGTTATCCCAAATAGAATTCAGAGAGATGCTCAGTGTCCGTGACTCAGGCAATCTGAGGTTCCTTTTTCTTTAAAGTTCAGATGGGTCAGCCTCTCTGCTGGCATTTCCCAGTCCATCCTGCATAGCCAAAAGTTGTACGTTTTCAGGCATTTAGGTTGGTGTTTTTACCTGTGGTAAATCTCCTCCCATTGTTAGTTTCAAGACCTCAAAGTCGAAAATTTATCAAAAGGTTTGGAATAAAGAAGGAATATTATACCAACTCCCTCTTTTTTTTTTTTTTTTTTTAATTTTTATGTTTTGACCTATAGATGCCTAAGTTGTATTACACAAACCCATAAACAGAACCAAGGTGTAAGTTTTCATCAAATTCACCCAAACAGTTTATCATTGACTGCATGCTTATTTGGGAAGTGAACTTAAACTTAATTTCTTTAAATTGTCCTATGAGTAAAGGAAAAATGTTACAAGGTGATACTGTATAACCCAGAAAAATATAGAGACCATTTGTGTACCTTAACCCCAAAGTTATTGTTGGAAATTTAATACAGATTACAAATAAAACAATTAACATTTTATATTTCCAATTAATTCAAATGTATTACCATTTTAAACTGTAAACCTTACAAAGTGGATTTTAATATCTTTCTCCAAGCTCTTGGCCTTCTCCAGGCCTGGCATGAAAACCTGCTTTAAAGATTTTATAATATCTAGCTCTTAATAAAATTTTCCTTTACAGTTCTTATGCCCATCAGTTAATTAAAGACTGACTAGATATGTCCCATGAGATGTTGTTACCATCATAACCATCTTGATATTTTTTTTTTGTTTTGTTTTTTTTTGTTTTTGTGGGAGCTTCTAGGAAGCTTCCTTTGTCACGAACAGGTGCAACGCAGTCCTGCTAAGGGGAGAGGGACACACAGTACCCACTTTGTGAACATTGTGGGGAGCTGGCCTCATTGCATAGAGGTCAGTCGGTCACTTCTGTGACCTGACCGGAGAGGTAACTTCCTACTCGGGTCCTTAGCCTGTGACAACGAGACACGTTTCCCACTCTTGGCCGAAACTTTCCACCTGCCCAAGTCCAGGACAGGAATTTCACACCAGCTTCCCAGGTTGGTGGTCCACAAAGGGAGCCTTTTTCCAAACCAACTGGTCACCCAAATGAAATGCAGGCCTCAACACCAGCTACCCACTGGTCATCTGAACAAAATGCAGGCTTAGCCTGTATGTGTGCAAAAAATTTAAAAAGAAAAATGGCGGCTGCGAATTCTGCAATGATGTTAATTGGAATTCAATTTTTTTTATTTTTTTAAATTTTTAAATTTTTATACCTTTTATTTTTTATTCCCAAATACCCAAAAACTTATTAACACTTTAATACAATGAAAACCTGGTTGTATCTTTTAGATGTTGAAAGGGCGTAACCAGTAGGTGGCAGTGTAGATCCATTATTTTAAAATTTTTAATAGATATCCATAACCTTTGTTGAAATTGAATTATGTTTTGGTTGTTTAATATAAATTTGCGTCTTGAGAAGGAAGGGCCACGTTCCAACTCAGAGGCAATGTTTTTGCTGGTATCATGGCTGTTAACATTAAAATATACTTAGAACACAAGTACACACAACCATACACATGTGTGCGTGCACATACATACATACATAATAAAGAAAGTTTTGTTAGGTTGACCTGTAAGAGAAGAAAGCCACATTATTGTTTGATGTTCAATGAAAAACATGAAATTTTTATAATTTGTTATAGGGTTATTTTTACATAATTAGAATAAATGTCCTAGTAATGCATGAAATAGATGAGATCCATATGCCACCTCTTAGGCCCATTTCCAACCATTTGCCTTTAATGAACTATACCTAAAGTTTACTATTCTTTCCCTACCTGTCCCTTCTGGTTAATTACTCCTAAGCTATCCCTCTGCTAAGCCTAATGTCCCTATGCTATTTACAAATCTAAAGATTGAGGATTCCCAAAAGTAGACAGGCCAAAGTTGTTCGTAGTTTTGGAATGATCCATCTTGTCTTGCTATTAAGGACTTTGGAAGAATAATAATTATCCATAATCACAACAATCACAACCATTATTAATTATTATTTATTATCAATAATTAGTATTAACCATTATTAGTCACAACAATCATCAATTTTGAATAATTGTCAATAATAATAGCCAAGAGCAAGTTACCATTAGACTGAATTTTTTCAATTATTTTTAATAATTATATTCAATAACAATAACTATAACTATAACAATTACTAATAATAATTAACAATAATCTATCATTAAACTGAATAATATGTATACTATAAACCCAATTAAAATTGTTCACACTAAGGGGTATAAAACAAATGTTTTTTATGAATTGAGTCTATTTTTGTTTATAGTCAGCTAAATAGGTTTAAACCTGTAGGATTATAATGAATTAAAAGCAGGAACTTGCATTCATTCACACATACACACAGCTTGAAGATGGGTTTAAAGAAACATAAAACAGTTTTATTCAAAAAATTTCTCATTTAAATTGAACCAAAATATCAATTTACGTTGTTAAAGAGACTTTTACCAATGGTCCTTTAAAAAAAGACAATTTATCAGAGCAAGTTTGTTTTGTTAGAACTTCAAGGCCTATAAATTTTCCTAGAAATCCATCTATCTTGTTTCTAAAATGCTGAAATCAAAAGGATGTTACCTAAATTCAAAATTTAGTGGGCTTGATTTAGATACCATGTGCTGAGTCTGCAAGTTGGTATGCATGCACAGCAGGCAGGCTTATGGCTCCAGGCCAGAGCTCAGACCACGTGTGATCTAGAATTCTGTGAGAAGAGATTTGTAAGGTGAAACACATTTAAAAGGAGCAAAATAAAATTAAATCAACCATATCTAGGGTACCCAGGGGTTAAGTGAAAATATTACACTTTAAGTTAAGCATGCTGAAATGGATATGAATTACTGTTAGCCAAATCCCAACCTTGGATCTACAAATAGCCAGCAGGTTTTAGCTAAGAAGAGTTAGATTTAGAGAAATCCCATAAGAAGACAAGAGAGCAACACACTTTTATCCAAAAACAGATTTTGTATACAAAATTTAAGAGAAAAGTGGCCAAGGCTTGAAATTATCTGGAAGATGCTCTTGGAGGAGGGCAGTTCCTTGAAAGGCCTTAATTTGCAACAGAAAGAAGTGTGCTCAGGTTGAGGAGAGCTACCAGGAGAAAATTTACATATGAACAAGTTAAGATTGGAAACGAACTTGAGAAGCCTGAGGAGCGGGTTCCTCACAGCAGGAGTCTTTCTTTGGGGTGGTGGAATTTAAAACCAGACAGTTTTTCAGACCTGTAGAATTATGAAAAATTGTTTTTAAGGCCAAGCATAACTGCTAAGCCTTAATATTAAATTCAGCCTTGAGGTCACTGGCTTTTATAGCCTGCAGGAGTGATCATTCCAGGAGGCACATGCCTGGAAGGCACTGGGTGCTCCCACTGAACCAAATCAGAGCCAGGCTCTCCACATGTACAAAGCCACATGCCCTCAGACCACTGTCCCATCCACTGAAACCAGCAGGAAAGATAGCTCCACCACAACAGATAAATATCAGGAGAGAGATGAGAAAGAGAAGAAAAAGGCAAGATTTAGGGGTATGCATACCTAAGCTGTCAAGGTTTCCTCTGCTCCACATTGGGTGCCAATTGTGGTGTCGCCACCAAAATTTGTGGCAGGGCCCACTTAATCCTGGGATGACCCATGTGGAAAATACTCGCAGGAAAGCTCATCACGTGTACCGCAGGTTGAGGTTCAAATGCAGAGAGAGATTTTATTCCAACACGTCTGCTTAAATATCCATCATGACTCAATTCGTCACTACACCCCACCCCATGGGTGTGGCCAGGGAGGTACCATTGGCTTAGAATCCAACCCATCTAACTAAGCTTTCCCACACAAGCATAAGTAGCTAAAGAAGTATTTTGTTGATGGAATGAGACATCTACATTAAGATGTGGTCTAACTAAGCAGTGTTCTTACCTAACCACACATGTCTTTCTATGCCACATGAAAGGTTTGTGCACTTGATATCATGATAAAATAGATAGCACCAAGTGGAGCAGAGTTCTGATAAGCAATACAATTTATCACAGGTTTCATGTACAGTATGCTACCAAAGATGCTCTACTCTTAAATAGAGGCTGATAATATAACAGTAAGTCCCATGCAGGATTTTTCACTCTGTGACAATTGAAAGTAAGTAGAAAAGTAAGTGAAAGATAGTAGTAAACTACAAAGGCATATTTCCCAAATGAGATGACTTCAGAAAGGGCATTTAGTGTTTAGAATTGTGTAGGCTGCTAGTTGTAGTAAATAAAGCAGGGACTATTTGGAGAGCAATTAGCAACAAAGTTTCTAAATATTTGTTTTAAATTTCTGAAGCAACTATTCCAAAAGAGTTTGAATTGGCATGTGATTAAAACTACCATAATTCCATTAAATTAAAGATAAACAATATCATATATTAATAATCTGCTGGTTAATGTTGGAAAAACCTGAGTTGAGATAGTCATGTCAGTTGTGGAAAAGATTTACTTCCAGGTTTTTTGGCATTCAGATTCAATGGAAATGGGTTAGGTTACATAGCTCCCCTTGTTTAATAATGAGAAATATGCTGGTATCTTAGGAGACAACTCTTATCTGGCACTGAAGTCTAAAAGGAATTTATTGCATTGATCTTGACTTAAGGGCTGTTAAGCTCCATAAAACCTCAATCCGCTCAATTGTGCTTATTAAGCTTTATTAACTTCATCTATCTTACTTATTTAAAAAATTCCCTACCATTTTATATCATTTTCACAGACTTACAGGCCACTTAAATCTTATATAGCATTTGGCACAGTGCAAACAAAATAGAAGTTTGCAGTATTGTGGGCAGGTTATTCAACTGCAGTTTTTAGATCTCAATGTAGTACATGTGTGTTCACATTTATATTTGTGAGTGTGCATGTGTGCATGTCATGGCTTAGGTGTAGAAGTTGGAGGAAAATCTAAGTTGTCAGGTGTACACCTTGTTTGAGACATGGTCTCTTCTTTCCTTTCTCAACTGTGTATGTCTGGGTAGTTGACCTGGAGTTTCTGAAGATTTTCCTGTCTCCACCTTCCATATTTATATATTAGTCTGGGATTACAGATGTGTACTGCTATGTCTAGCTTTGCATGGGTTATGGTATTTTGAACTCAGGTCATCATGTGTATGTGGCAAGCATTTTACCCTCTGAACCATTTCCCTGGGTCTCAAGTGAAGTTTTTACAAAATGTATACAATCATTTAGTATGATGATCCTTTGTAATCATCACTTGATAAATTTTCACATGGAACCTTATTTGGTAAAGATTCTGTTAGAACTTCTTAACCTATGACCGTGGCTATTTAATTTTCTTTTTTATTTTTATTATTATTTTTTTTTTGTCTTTTTGAGACAGGGTCTCCTTGTAGTCCCAGCTGTCCTGGAACTCACTCTGTAGACCAGGCTGGCCTTGAACTCGCAAAGATCCGCCTGCCTCTGCCTCCCAAGTGCTAGGATTAAAGGCGTGCGCCACCACGCCCGGCTTAATTTTCTTTTTTAAAATAATGTTTTTATTGATAGTTTGTGTATTTCAGACATCATTTCTCAGTTAAGTTTAGACATAGTCCCCTTTCCCTTCCCCCACCCCACCCCAGATCATGCACTCTGTCATAACTATCCTGCATCTTTCTCTCAGTCTTTTTTTAGGTTTGAGGAATTCACATTTTCCTCCTTTAATTTTGTATTACTCTAAAATATGCATACATACTTCCCACTCATATACAGTAATTACAGAGTCTAAAAGTAAGTGGTGGATTGATGCTAGAGCCTGTTAAGAGATTTATATTATAACACTATTGTTGCTTTCAGATAATTAATAAATTAAATAGGATGAGTCTTGCAGGTATATACCCAGGAGTGGCATGGCTGGGTCAAGTGATAGGCTCATTTTGAGTCTTTTAAGGGTTCTTCACACTGCTTTCCATAATGGTTGTACAAGTTTACATTCCCACCAGCAGTGGATGAGTGTTCCCCTTTCCCCACAACCTCTCTTAGCATTTGGTGTCTTTTGTGCTCTTGATCTTAGCCAGTCTTATCAGAGTGAGATGATATCTGAGAGTGGTTTTAATTTTCATTTCCTTAATTATTAATGATGTTGAACACTTTTTAAGATGTTTCTCAGCCATCTTTACTTCTTCACTCATGAAGTTTCTGTTCAGCTCTTTATCTTTTGAGTAGGTCATTTGTTTTCTTACTTCTTTGTTTTTTGAGTAGTCTATATGTTCTTGAAGTTAATGCTCTGTCAAGTGAATCACTGGTGAACATTTCCTCCCACTCTGTGGGTTCTCTCTTCACTTCCTTGATTGTTTCTTTCATTCTCCAGAAGCTTTTGAGTTTGATGAGGTCCCATTTGTTGACTCTTGACCTTATTTCCTGTGCAGCTGCCGTCTGGTTTAGAAAGTCTTTTCCTACACCTATGTCTTGTAGGTTGTTACTAACTTTTTCTTCTGTCACTTTCAGAGTTTCAGGTTTCATGTTGAGATCTTTGATCCACTTGGAGTTTATTTTTCTGTACAGGGTGAGAGGTAGGGATTTAATTTTATTCTTCTATATTCTTCTATAATGATTCAGTTTTGCCAGCATAATTTGCTGAGGATGCTATCCTTCCTCCATTGAGGTTTTTAGCCCCTTTGTCGAATATGAGGTGGCTGAAATTGTATGAACTCAAATTTGGATCTTCAATTTTGTTCCATTGGTCAACAGGACCAATACCAGGCTGTCTTTATGACTATGGCCCTGCAATATAGCTTGAAGTCTGGTAGAGCAATCCCCCCCTGTATTGCAGTTTTCATTCAGGGTTGCTTTAGCTATTTGGGGTCTTTTGTTTTTCCATATGAATTTAAAGATTTTTTTTCCAAGTCTGTGAAAAAACTCATGGGGATTTTGTTTGGGATTGCATTGAATCTGTATATCAATTTGGGTAAAATGGACATTTTTACTATACTAATTTTTCCAATCCATGAGCATGGGATATTTTTCTGTCTTTTGATATAATTTCCAATCTCCTTCTTAAGGGGTTTAAAATTTTTTCGTTCTGTTAATATATGTTCCCTTTCTTCTAGATCTCCCATAAACGGACCTCCATTATATTTTCTTGACTTCATTTAGAATATTGAATCCTTGTCATTTATTTTCTCCAAATTTGCCATAAGACACTATTCCTTTCAAACATAGTGAGGGCTGTACAGACTATCATCAAGATTATCTTGTGTAATTATGTTGTATGTGTGTGCTTATTTATGTATATTCATGTGGAAACCAGGGGTCATTATGAAGAGTCTTGCCCTGTCACTCTCTGCCTTGTTTTTTTGAGATAGGGTCTCTCACTGAAGCTAGCAGTTTCTGCTCTACTGGCTGGTCAGCAAGGCCCCGGGATCTACCTATCTCTGTTCACCAATGTTGGGGGTACAGATGTGTGCTACCATGCCCAACTTTTACATCGGTGCTTGAGATTTGAACTCAGGTCCTCATCCTTGTCCAACAAGCACTTTACCTACTGTCTCCCCAGCCCTTCACCAGCATCTTTAATTGTATCATACTTATGCTTCTGCTGAATCCTACTCTGTGGAATATAGAATCAGGATTGCTGGCTGCTCTTTGAGTTAACTTGCTGTTCTCCTGACTCTAGATGCCATGGAAGAAGCCATACGGATGTATCCCTTTGCCATGATATCCTGCAGTCCTAGTTCATTGAAGCCTTGCTCCTTTTTCCATTAGCGTCTGCTTTTCCTCCCACCCCCTGTCATTCCTACCTTTAATAGAAGGCTTTTAATTTTTCTACATCAAAAAAACAAAACCCCTGAGTCTAGGAACATGATCTTCACTTCCTACGATTTTCCCTCAAAAAGTTTTTACTACCATTTCATCCATACTTTTTTGTTTAAATACAAGGAAGCATCTACTTCTGTATTCTATACTTGTGTGACCATAAACTGCATGTTTCTGTCCTTCTGAATTCATGTGCTAAAAGACTACCTCCAAGAGTGATGGTAGTAGGATGAGGGGCCTTGGAGAGTAAGTGAAGAGACAAGGTTATGAACATGAAGCCCTCATGAATGGGGCTGGTATGCTTATCAGAGGGACCTAGGAACCTCTCTTGCCTTCTTCTACCGTGTGAAGACACAATAAGATGATTACCTGTAAAATAGGACATGGTCTTACCAGATGGAGTCTGGTAGTACCTTTGTCTTGAATTTCTTAGTTTCCAGAATTTCTGTTGTTTATGTCTTATAATACTTTGTTATAGCAGTCCAAATAAGAAGAGATAACACTAAGCTCTACACTGGCCTCAGGATGCCATCTTTTACTTCCTGTAAGCATTTGCTCTATTGACTGCTACCTCTTCTGACTCCTCGATATTTTTTTTTCCTTTGAGGGGATCTCAAATGTCTTTCTTTCTGAAAGCACTCATAGCAGCAGCCACCCTTGGCTCAGCACAGATCTTACTCTCATTTCATGTCATTCCACTTTGTGGAATCTTTTAGATTTGCTGTCAGTTTCTTTGAGTGTGTCTTCCCTCATGAGCTTGGGATTTCAGCCTCTACCAGTTCCATAAAACTGCACATGAACATCCACATGACAGCATCTGGTATGCTAATTCCAATGGATACTGTCTTTTACTTTTGTGATTCTCCTTCTATCTCTCTGGCCATTATAATTTTCTTCCAGTGTCTTTCACACGTTTCTGCTATATAGACAAATGTCCTGAGTTCTGATATTATTCTAGATGTTTTTCTTTTTTGGTCTTTTTGAGACAAGGTCTCCCTGTAGGCCCAGCTGTCCTGGAACTAGCTATGTAGGCCAGGCTGGCCTTGAACTTACAGAGATCCACCTGCTTCTGCCTCCCAAGTGCTAGGATTAAAGGTTTGTGCCATCACCGCCAGCTCTAGATGTTCTTGATAGATCTCACATATCTTCATGATTTCATCTGTCTTTGTTTATTGGGATGCAGAGGCAGACTAATTAGACCTATAACATTATGCCTGTTTGAACTACTTCCTTATTAGAACGTACAGAACAAGGTAGAAGCAGTTACTAGCTCTTTCTGGAAATATCTGAACACCTATTGCAACAGAATCATTTTTTTTTCACATAAATTTATTTTTATTTTTTTTAACAAATCTAGACCCGTGTTCCCGCCCATTCCCCCACCCCACCAGAGCTCATGCATTCTGCCAAACATGCTTTTCATCTCTTTCTCAGTTTTTCTCAATATTCTCCATGAGGAAGTTGACTGTTTTGAGCAGAAGTTCACTGTTTCAGTCAGTTCTTTGATGCAGTCCTTTCACAACAGAATCATTTTAAAATGTCTAGCCAACTCCATTCCAGAATTTCTGTGTCATTATGATTGGAATGGGGTTTGGGGATATATGCTGTCAAACCTCAACTAACTTCAAGGTATGTTACTGAGACTTCTTATGTTAGGTACTGTGCTTAATTAGGAAAGCCAATATTTCATCATGTCTATATTACCTAGTTAATGAGTAAGCTTTCTAGAAGCTGGGACCCTATAGGCAGGATCAGAACTTTCTTTGAAATTCAGCTTTGAATGTGTTTATGACTAATAGAGTTAACCAAGCATTAAGTTCTGTCTCATGCGGCAATAGCAATGTGGGGGCCTAGAATATTTATAGATCAAAGATTAGTGGATGGTGCACCCCACAGATGTCCTCTAACAGAGAATTGCTGACTTTGAGCAGTGCTCAAGGCTGGTTATGTTTAAAGTGCTAACAGCATGAAAGAAGTTATCTCTTGTAGCCTGGTTAGGTCCTCCAGACAGGTGTTAAATGGTTTTGCTTGGCATGGTACAAAGCTCAGCTCCTTCCAAGTTCCCAGAGCACCTAGTTCCATTTGCAAGTTTGGGGGAGATGAGTTTCATGTAGAAACTACACCTGATATCTGAAGGCTCCCTGTGCTTCTCATTCTCTCCTTCTTGTGTTCTATGTCTTCTTTATTTCCTTTCCATTCACCTTCCTTCTTTCTGCCAGGAGCTACCTATACTCTCCTTGTTTGATGCAGAGAGCTAACCTGCAGTATACTTTTTGTTTAATATAATTTAGGATTGGAATTTTGTCCTTTCAAGTCATTTTAGGTTTCTTTGTGAAGAACCAAGGATGACTGGGAATAATCAAATTGTTTTGGAGTCCTTAGTTTTATCTTTAAAATTCATCTGAAATATTGTCTTAAGTAGTACTAACAGTCATAGATACAGTAGTGTGTGAAATGGACTGAATTGTGTTCTCTCAAATTCGTATGGTACAATTTCAACACCCAGTAGTACAGAGTAACAATATTTTACTTGAAGACAGTCTTTTTTGTTATATTTTTTCTTTTTATAGTTCTGAAAATCAAACCCAGGGGTGTGTACATGTTATATGGCTCCTATTGAGCTGTTTTCCAACCCTAATGACAGAGACTTTGCCAAGTAAAAACAAGGTTATTCTGGGTTTGGCCTTAATCTAATATTCATGCAGTGAGCACAGCATGTGAACAGGAAGGCAGTCATTCAGAAGCTGAAGAGAGAAACCTACAAGTGTTGCCTCCTCACAGCCCTCAGAAGGAACAAACCCTGCTTTCCTCTCCCAGAAATGTGAGACAAGACAATGTTCTTCTGTTGTTTAAGTCACAGGATTTGTGACACTTTGTTATGGGGATCCTAACAAACCAATACCAAACCAATACAATATACCTCATTCCTTACCAGCACACTAAAGCGAATGATCCAGGTCTGCAGTTTAAGCAAAAAAGAGTTTGGGATATATCTGTACCAAAAAGTAAGAATATGAGACTTTCAGGAAAAGTTATGATACCTTTTAAGTAAGGGCAGTTACTTAGTATAGAGTTTCCATATTTTTTTGAAAGGAAATAGTTTTTTATTTTGTTTTGTTTTTTTCCATTTTCATATTATTACCATTATTAAACTTTTTCCATAGGTCACACATCATTTCTCGATCAAATCTAGAGTCGCTTCCCCTTCCATACCCCCTATCCCACTGAAGTCCCTGCTCTCTGTCATACATGTCCTGCATCTCTCTGAGTCTCTCCAGAGTTTTTTTTTTAGTTGTTTTGTTGTTCTCTCCAACTTGTATTGCTACATTATATATATATATATAATTAGAGAGAGAGACGATATATGCAAGTAGTTTTCTTATACTATTATCACTACTTAACATACATCATACCATGGCATACACTTAGTATATCACTATGAATTGCGGCGACTTTTTTTTTTTTCTTCCTTAAAAGGTGTTATGTTTTCCTTACGGAAGTGCGCGAAGGTTCCCTTGGCAACCCCACACCTCAATCCTGCTCTCTGCTCCACTTGGGGTCTTTCCCTCCCATGGTCCCCCAAAATGAAGTCCAGTAAGAACGCCTGTCTTGATCCCCCTGCACTGAGCCTCCATGATACAGCCCAGGTTATCCAACAATGGCAGTCTACACTCTGATGAGGCTGACATCCCTTAGCTGTTTAGTCCATAGGCTGGGTATTTCAGTAGTCCCCATTGAAGGTTTGGAGGATTCTTGGAGAGACGTGAGCCCTCAGTCCATATTAGGAAGTTAAAAATCTGTGTCTCATGCTTTTGAGGAGTGCCAAAAGTGGTGGCAGCCACGGAGTAGATGCACTTGTCAGTTAGAATTGGAGATAGACCAAACAACAGTACTCTCTCTTATTCTCTTTTGTCTTTTTTTTTTTTTTTACAAATCTAGTTTCTATGTCTGCCAGTAGTTTTCTCTGGTCTTATGCATTTTTTGTATCTGGTTGCTTACTATTCCTTTTGGATGCTAAAAGCCACACAGTCGCCAGTAAAATTGTGTCAAGGTCAGTTGAGGATCTGGTCCTCAGGGGTCTCTCAGGGTTTATTTTTTTGGGGGAAGAGAAGGGATGGGAGGCCCCTTGCTCCTTGTCAGCTAGGAAATAGTTTTTAAAGAGAGTATAAGGAGCTGGGTCAATAGCTCAGTCAGTAAAAGGTGCTTCCCTTGTAAGCATGGGAATATGAGTTCAATTCCCCAAACATTTTATATTTAAATCATATAGTATATAGAATATATATGATATATATATAATAATATATAACACCACAAACACTGGATCTAGTGGCACCTATCTGTGATCTCAACACTGGGAAGACTGAGTCAATACTTGGTGGCAAGTCTCAGGCTAGTGAGGGACCCTGCCTCAATGACACTCTTGTTTATCTTCTGGTCTCCACACACATATTCACATATACATGTGTGTGAACACACACACACATGCACACACATACATGTACATACACACAGTGTGTTACAAGGGCTGGGATTATAGATGATGGTCAAATGCTTGAGTAGAAAGTGTAAGGTCCTCAATGTAATCCATGACACCCCAAGAAAAAAAAAATTAGAGAGAAGTACAGAGATACTTTATGGTTTCCCTCTCTCTCTCTCTGTGTGTGTGTGTGTGTGTGTGTGTGTGTGTGTGTTGGGGGAGAACTGGCTCCTGTTCCCTTTCCATTTTACCCTCTCTTTGGATAGCCTGCAGCTTTAACCCTGTAAGAGACTGTGAGAATGTTATTGGCAGCTGCTCTGAGTCAACTAGAAGGAACTCTGCCTGAGGGATTAATTAGAGTCTTTTGTGGGTCAGGATTTGTGCCCATTACAATGAGTTATTTTTGACCTATAGGCAAATACCATTTCTTGGAAAGTGATTATTTATATATGCTATAATACAGAATGGTAGATCAGATCCTAGTTGGGGAAGCCTTTGGGGGTGTCTATAAAACATGAAATGAATACCATAGGGGAAGAATGGCTTACCACCGATTCTTCTGAACTTGTCTTTCCCTAATTCCTTTGTCTTGAAATAATGCCAGGAGCAACTATATCCCCAAATCTGCATTCATTATTGGTCCTATTGGTTAAGCCTTGGGCTTTTCAGTGAGCTGTGTATTGCATTAAAAACTGCTTATAAAAGGATTTACATTTAATGAATTTTGGTGCAGCCTTTCTGAGCTCTTTATCCTATCCTATCTAGTCTGGAACTTCCTCCTTCAATTATGACAGCTTTCACATTTTCAACCTCTTCCTCTCTGATGGCCCACTCCTTGTAGTTATTAGAAATGTTCAATCCTTGCCCGTTTTATAAAATCCTAAAGTACCCTCTGATGGCCTTGCAACACAGCTCAGCTACCTGCATCTATAATGCTATTCCTTCCTAGCACCAAGTGTAGTTGATGTCAGGGCCTGGGTGACCATCTGTTGTGGGTAGTGTGTTGTTTCTGATCTTTCTAGGCTTTCATCATTCCATTGCCTTCAGCTTTCCATTACAATTGCCTTGAAGTGTTTTGCCAGGAACTCTAAGTCTTGGAAGGTCAAATCTTCACACCTGCTATCTTTGCACTGAACTTAAAATACATCTCTAACAACATCAGGAGACCAGAGTCTCTTCTATTCATTTAAACTGTTTCTATGTTTTCTCTTTAGATTGTCTAATTTTGTTAGTCTATTTTATTCTTAGACTTTTAGAAATGGTCTCTTAAATCTTCCTGCTTTAAGTTAAATTATCTTGCAATTCATTTTTTTTTAATTTTTATTTATTTCTGTATGTGTATGAACGTACTGTCTGCATGCAAGTTTGTGCACCCGTGTCATGCAATGCCGCGGAGGTCAGAAGAGGGTCTCGGATTCCCCTGGAACTGGAGTTCTCCTGGAGTTGGAATTTCAGACGGTTCTCAGCCGCCATGTGGGTGCTGGGGATCGAACCCGGGTCCTCTGTAAGAGTGGTCGGTCGGCGCTCTTAACCGCTAGGCCATCTCTCCAGCCCCGCAATTCATTTTCATACACAATTTTAATTGACAAATTAAAATGACAAACTAGTTATGTATAGTATATAAATATATTATAATAAAATTATAAATATAATTATACAAACTGTATATGTACATTGTGGAAAAGCTAAATCAAATTAATTAGCATATATATTATCTGCTATGCTACCTGGCATGCTTGTCATTTAGAAGACTTCTAAAATCTATTTATACTAATCATGGTCACCATGTTAATCCTCTTGAATTTATTCTTCCTCTCGGATTGCAAGTTCTTATTCTCCCCAATCCCTTCCTCTCCTCTCCAGCCTCTAGTAACTCCCATTCTCCTCTTTATTTTTGAATTCAACCTTTTAAATTCCCCATATAAATGAGATCCTGTGGCAGTTGTTTCTGTGCTTGGTTTATTTCACTTAACACAATGCCCTTAAATTTCATCCATGTTTTCACAAATATCAAGCTTTCTTTCTTTTTCAAGGCTGAATAGTATTAATTGTGTGTGTGTGTGTACACGTGCATGTTTACATATCACATTTCTTTTTTCTTTTTCCACTGATGAATGCCTAATTTGATTCTGTATCTTGGCTATTTTGACTAATCTTTACTGAGCCTAGGCCTGTTGATATTTTTTTAACATGCTGAGTTCATTTTATTTGGAAATATTCTCAGCAATCTGATCATTGGATCATTTTGTGATTCCATCCTTAATATTTTGAGATGCCTCCATACTGTCTTTCTGTAATGGTTGTGTTACTCAGATTTTTTTGTTGTTACAACACATGCCTGAGAAAATAAAGGAAGAAAGATTTATTTTGCCTCATAGTTTCAGAGGCTTCAGTCCACAATCTCTTGGATGTGTTGTTTCTGAGACAATGATGAGTCAGAACATCATTGCAGGGAACACATGGCAGAGCAACGTCCTGCCTCAGGGTGCAGGAAGCAGAGAGAGGAATAGGAAGGAATAGGAATCCTGGAACAGGATATGTCTTTAAGGGCTCTACTGCCTCATATCCCTCATTTCCATACCTCTACCACTTTCCAATAGTTTATTGAAGTTTTGAATTCATTAACAGATCAAGCCAGTGATGAAGATAGTGCTTATGAACTAAACACTTCCCGAAAGTTTCAATCTGAACATTGCTTGTACTGGGGACTGTTGTAGTTTGCTTTTCTGTTGCTATGACAAAAAATAACAAAACCTAACTTGGAAGGAAAGAGTTTATTTCAGCTTTTAAGTTGCAGGATACTACCAAGGGAAGCCAAGGCAAAATTTCAAGACAGGAACCTGGAGGCAGGAGCTAAAGCAGAAACCCCAAAGGAATGCTGCTCACTGGCTTGCTCCCCTGGCTTGAGTTCAGCCTGCTTTGTTTATGCAACCCAGGACCACCTTCCCTGCGATGCCAGCTACAAAGGGCAGCAGCTATATCCACATCACTCAGCAAACAAGCAGAGGCCTCATAGACATGCCCATAGGCTAATATGATAGAAGTTGTTCCCCAGTTGAGGCTCACTGTACTCAGGTGTATCAGGTTGCCAATAGAAGTTATCCAGCACGAGCACCATGCCTTCAAAACTTGAGTCTTTTGGTGGGGGCAGAATTAAGACCATGATAGTTTCCAGACTAACTTAGATTCAGATCTTCAAGTCCTTGCTTTTACATTAAACTCAAAACAAGTCTTTGGCAACATCTAGGAGAAGCATATTTTACCTCACTAAAAAGACTTCTATTTGTTTACATTATTTCTATATTCTCTCCTTCAGATAGTTTTGTCTTAAGTTTGTTAAGTCCCCTGTTTTCTTTCATTTTTGATTATATCTTTTGAAAGGATATAAGGTGGTATCTTATGGTTTTAATCCTTTGATGATTAATGATGTTGAGCATTTTTCACATCAGCCTGCTGGCCAAATTTATAGTTTGTAATGGTTTGAGTGTAAAATGTCCCCCATGTGATCTTTAAGTACCCCGTCTCCAGCAGGTGGTATTTGAGAGATTGAGGGGCAGTATTTATGGAGATGGTGCCTAGATGGCAAAAGTAGGGCTGTAGACTTGGGGCTTAAGGTTATAATTGGTTGTGGTTTTGGCCAAAGTCATTCTCTCTGTCCTGATCAGCTGAGATATAAGCAAGCAGCCTCATAATCCTGGCACCACAGTCATGTGCCACTCCGAATTCCATCAGGCCTTTCCTATCATTGTGGACTGTACCCTTTCCAATCATGACCCCAAATAAATCCTTCTTATTCTTTTTTTAAAATGAATATTTGTACATTTTGTACAATAAAATATAATTTTTATTTAGACCCCTCCCCCCATTCACAGCACCCCATAGACCCTCCTGCTGGATTTCATGCATTATGTCATATATGTAAAGGCCTATATGGTCAAGTTTTTATACTCAGATGCCCCTAGGTACAAGTTCATCCATTGGAGTCTAGTCAGCCTATCTAGTGTCACTCCCTTAAAGAATGTCAACTCTCCTTCACCCAGCAGTAAATCAATTGCCAATATTTCCTTGGCTAAGGTTGGGGCCTATTGCTCAATTCCACACTTCTATGCTGGGTGTTTGTCTAATTGAGTCAGTGTTGATATTGTGCATACTGTTACCATTGCTTCAAGTGCATATGAGCAAATTCCCAGACGTCTGTTTACTTATGTTCATGTGTCAACCCTGGCTGGCTCTTAGAATCTTTCTGCCCCTCTTCCATAATGGTCCCTGAGTCACATATATGGATGACGTGTAATATAGGAGTCCTATCCAGGGAAACACACTGCAGTCTCCTTTTCTTTACACCTTGGCTAGTTGTGGTCTTCTGTGTGCATGGCACTCTGTTGTATGAGGAAGCTTCCCTGGTGAGTTGAGGGATGTAATAGTATTCTTTCAACTCTCTGTTTCACTATGTTCTTTGAGCCTTGGATGTAGCGGTCCCATTACAGATGTGTTATTTAGGGTGGGGCCTCTCTCAGACACATATGCTCTGTGTGTGACTGGTTGTGGAACTGTGTAATAGTCTCCATCTGTTGCAAAAAAGAAGCTTCTTCTATGAGTGGTGTATGGTATACTTCTCTGTAAATATAAGGATCCATACTGAGCATATAGTAAGAAATTTCATTTGTCTAGAGATATGACAAAGAGGGTTTTCTCTAGTTTCTATGCCTCTCCAAACCATGTGTATTTGGCTAGGTTTACAGTGCCACACATGAGTTCCCTTCCATTGAGGGGTCTTTAAGTCAAATTAGAGAGCTGTTTATAACCCCTAAGACAAAAGAACCACTACTACATCAATACAGTTTGCTGTGCCGGTCATTGTGGTTATTGGGCTTTGAAGCTGGAATTGGCCCATTGATTGATTTTTCTCCCTTAGTGTCTTGCATAGAATCCTCTAAAACTATGAATGCCAGTCCTCAGGGAGGAGAATTCCAGGTCAGTTCTGGGTCCTTTGCTCTAAGTCCTGTGTTGGAAGCATGTCCAGTCTTCAGGAATTGGGTCTTACCTTCAAGTTCTGGGAGGTAATCAAGGGCTGGGGCGACAGGGCTTGTTATTTTGGGAGTCTCTGGACTACCCTGATCAACAACTCAGAGGGAGGCTTCTTCTGTCTGGAATTGTGTTTATTTTTATATATCCTTCAGGTATGCATGTGCACATATGTTCATATATTGTATGTGTATTTTTCAGGGGGTTTTGAGTTTATACATTTCCCTCTGTTTTTTTTTTTTTTATACCACTCAAGATTTATTTATCACCACGTCTGAACTCCCTCCTCCCTCCCCAGTTAAATTACCACAATTTTGCCCTTGATAATATTCCCCCCCACACACACTTTGACTTTGTCTATCTCTGCTTCCTGTGGCTGGGTGAATATTCAACTTTCTACTCTGGTTACTGCTCCTGCTGTGTGCCCCACCTCTTCCCCACCATGATGGACTCTTCTCCCTGAGAACTGTAGGCCAAGTAAACTCTTCCTTCTATCAGTTGACTTGGTCACAGCAACAGAAAAGTAACTAAGACAGAGGTCATATAAAAAAAGTCCTTACCCAGAGCAATGTAATGAAACTCTTTGTGTTTTCCTCTAGTTAGCTTTTAGATTCATTTCTTTTCTTTTTCTCCCAACGTACAGTGGAGATTCATTTCTTATATTTGTCTTTAATTCATCTTTTTGTTATCTTTTTATATGGTGTGAGACAAAGCTCTAAATTATTCTGCACATGGATAATAAATATTCCCTATATTTACTGAAAAGAATTTCTTATTTCATTCTATATTCTTAGCAATATTGTTAAAAAAATCAACTTACTATAAGTGTGTACATTTATTTCTGGGCTTCCTATTCAGTTATATTACTTTATGTATCTTTTTAAAAAAATACTTTTATTAATGATGTGTGTATTTCATTCATTATCTTTCATTCCAATTTAGACACATTCCCCTCTCCCTTTTATGCTAGAACCTTGCTATTTCGATCACCATTTACTTTTGATATTCTTTTAGCTCTTTATTATATTAATTCTTAACGCTGAAATCCCTTTTACACTTGTTGGATAAATTACACCTTCTTTGAAATGGACTTATCATCAGACAAGCTGGGATCTACAAAGATGGACTTAGAGGGAGGGGCTAAGGGCAAAGCCACAGCCAGAGTCCTGATTGTGTTTCCAATACTTGCTGAGGTGCAGGTAATGCTGGGAAGCTGCCAGTGCCATGTTGGGTCCAGGGGCATATAATAAGCCTGCCATGCAGGGATTGGGGTCACTGTCATTTTGGCATCATGGGCAGAGGACACGGAATCCATGTAGGGACTCTGAGTGGCCATGTTGGGAAAAAGAGAGTCACTGCTTGACATGTAAGACATATATATAAGATACTTTTCTTGTTGCTAGGCCCTGATACATCACTAATCTGATGATTGGTTTAGAATTGTTTGCAGTCAAGAGCATCATAATCTGAGGGAGAAGCTGGGAGCAAGGACTACATGAGTGATNACTAAGATTGGAGAGTCTGCTCCTTCCTTGCTTTTCCTGGTAACCAGGGAACCGGTTGGTAGAGGCAGGGTGGTACACAATGTGCATGGATACCCCAGGAGGAATTCTTTGTGGTGACACTTGTTTATCAATGACCAACCCTTTGTGTCTCAGCTTATGACTTTACTATATTTAAATTATTTTTTCTAATTTAGTGTCCTCTATATTAGTTTTTTTCTTATTTCCCATCTTTTTATAGTCTCATCGTTCAGTGTTTTAAACCTTTCTTATTTTTCAATCTTTACTGTGTTTTATTTTGCTGATTTTTGGTTATTATTTCTGACTCACTTCTATTTTAAAAGTGTATTTTTCTCCTTAATTTGATATTTTATGTTACATATTTAAATTTTATTTTTCTTGTGCATTATAGTCATCAAACCCCTTTCATGATATTTGTCTACTTTTCTCTTGCTCTTTTTTATTTTAAAATATTTTGATTGATGCTTTGAGAAATTCATGCAGTATAGTATCCTATTCATTATCACAATATATTGTGATCCTATTAACACCCTCTCCCCACGTCCACTTACACCTTACTAACCCTTCAACCTCATGCTCTCTATTATTACTTTTAAAGGTCTATCAAGTCTAAATTGTGTTCTCCAACACAACATAACATGAGTTGTACATCAAACATGAAGAAGTCAAGCTGATTCTGATCTTGATACTCCAGATCTACTGGTTAGCTTTCGTAGTACAGGCACATACTATGCATGCTACCAGAGGAGAAAAGTAATCATCAGCCTTACCTGCCTGTGAACCCTGTGAGCTACAATAATGACTGACATAGCAAGAAATGCCCACTGGTCCAATAGTGGCACGAATGTTGTGGGAGTGACCACCCACTTTCTGGTTGAATTCAAGTCCTTCTTCATAAGATGGGGCCCAAATCTGGAACTATTATGTTCTATTTCTTAATTTATTTTAGTTTTTCAAAAATTCTGGACATACAAGCATTTTTCTGGGAATAAAAGTTGGGATGGGCATTGTTTTCTCAGCAATCGTCAATTAGATGGTTTTCTCTTGTCTCTGTGGCTCTTTGAGGTTTCCGGATTCCCCCTTCTCCTCCCTGTGTTGTTGATTCTCTGAGAACCGTCGCCTCAATAACTCCAGTGTTTTCAATGGCAGGGTTCCTATCTACCCATGATATGATCCTTTGGTGGGGGGAGGCACATTTTATATTAGAATGAGAAACATTGTCTGTTTTTCTTGTATCCCATATTGTCCAGTTATTATTAGAAGCCAAGTACTTCTACATCCATCCTTCTCCATTGTAGAAGACATTGGGACCACTAAGCTGCTCAACAACAAAGCACATTACTTAAAGAAGAGGCCTGAGTTTGCTTAAGGAATTTCTATAAGAACAACCTAGAAGGAGGCTGCACAGTGAGACTGTTAGGTTTTAGCAGTCTGTCCTACCTTGGCTTGCTTTGCAAGTGGAGTTTAACACCCTGGCCCTCCTGGTGTGTGGGAGAACTCTGTTCAAGTGATACTTCTTCCATTTGGACCTTACAAGGAACTCTTTGCTTTGATCACTGGACGTTTTCTTTCCTTTTCTTCCTTTCTTCAAAGCATGAAATCCAAGGATAGATAAATGAAAGTAGAACTCTCTGCTCTCTGTTTTGGTTGGACCAAGAAGGAATCATAATCTGGAACATACTCTTTAAAAATAGAATGATGAGGTCACTTGAAAATGATGCTATATGAGGAAGAGTTGAGGGAATGGGTTAGCCTAATTATAAAAGGAATTTAAAGGAAACTTGCTTCCTCTTGGCAGATATCCTTAGGGCTGCTATGGAAGAGGGGTTTGCTAACTGGGGCAGAACTGGATGCAATGGGTGGAATTTACAGGGAGCCAGCTTTGGCTGTGCTCAGGGAGAAAAACAATTCAAATAGGAAAACTGTAAAACACATAGCCTGCTGCTTCAAGGTGGACCACAACAGCCTAACAGAGCCACTGCTGGTGGGAGGGAAGGTACCGGTGATTCTTTGGCCATGTGTTCATTTTTGTCTCCTGCCTTAAACTGTATAGCATATTAAAAAAGCAAGTTTAATTGTGTGATTTTTAGGGCAACATGATATTTTGAGATATATGTACATACATATATATGTATAGTAAAATTGTTACAGCAGTGAAACAAATTAACACTCCCAAATGACCTTAATAGCCTGTTTAAAATAGGGTGTTTTTATTAAATGGGTGTCCCTATCTGCTTTTACTTCCTTTGATAGTGAAAAAATATTACCCTTGCTTACATACCATTGAGATGTTGGTAATTATTCTCATATTTATTGGGATTAATTGGGTAGAGGTTGCTGTCATGCCGGGCAGAAGTATGAACCTTGGATTAGAATAACTTTAGACATTAATTCTCAGATTTTCCAGAGATTTACTTAACCCCACGTTTTTAACTCTTAACTCTCCTTAAGGAAGCTCCTCCATGCAACAGGAGACCAGGAACCCAAAAGGGGCTGAATGTCCAAACCGTGATTAGGAGTCTAAAGAATGTGGTTCCATGGACAGCTTGCCTATATTCAGCTTCACCCACCCAGGGCTCAGGGAACACTGTAGAAGAGGGGGCAGAAAGATTGTAAGAGCCAGTGAGGTAATGCAAGACCAACCAGAAATGAATCCAATAAGCTCCTGGGACCCAGTTCATGTGAACCTACAGCATTGGTATTAGCATGCACAAGACCCATGCAAGCTCAGCTGGACAAAAACCCAGCACAGAACTGCAGAAATGGGTAGCAGAGCTAACCTTGGGTGAGGAAATATTGACAACAGATGGTGGTCAGGTGAGGAAGACCTGGCCTTCTTTAGATAAGAGACTCCAGATAGGCTAACTAGAGCTCTGGGGAGGAGCTGGTACTGAGGAGTGAGGGGGGAGAGTAATTTGGCACAATGGACTTTAACACGAATGACAGAAGATGTGAACTTGGGTGGGGGGAGTGTGAGGGAGGGAGGGTGCCAAGGGAGAAACGGGTATAATGGTGATTAAGACTGACTGAAAAAATGCGTATGAAACACATAAGAGATTGAAAAATAAAATAAAATGAGGTATAAATAATGCATAATAAGATGTGCAATCTTAAGCCTTTGGTTTGAGTTTTGATAATTGTATACAAGTCACAGCCACTTTCTGCATATTCCTTTATGATGCTTCATGATTTATTCTTCCCTACCACAGCCCTATTGACAAGCTACTTTCTGAACCCTGTAACCATTGATCAGATTTCTCTGTTCTTGGGCTTCATATAAATGGACTCACACAAGATGAAGTCATTTGTGTCTGACTTTCTTCACTCAGCCCAGTATTTTGGAGGAGACTTATCAAGTATGCTGCTACAGGAATCAGTAGCTCCTGTGCCTTGGATTTTATATGAATACATAATTAATATATTCTACTCTCTGAAGATTTTATTTCTTAAAATTTATAAGAACAATGCCAAACATTCACAAGGACTTGGGATTATGTAAGTAAGCTTCCTTCTGACTTTATTTCATGGAACTGCCATAGTTTTTTTGTACCTCGCTCTTGAAATAAACAGGAAGATAAATGATATGTAATGTAAAATGCTAATGAATATCTAGTCGATGGTAAGTCTTCAATGGATGTGAGAACTCTGATGAGGGCAAGTTATGATTTATCTCATTTATCCCAAATACATTTTTGTCTTAAACATAACCAGAGTAGTAGAAAGCAGTAGAATGCTATGGAAATCCATGAAGGCTTAACAAATACACAACCAAAAGATTGTCAGAAGAATTCCAAGTAATTTACAAAATCTATTGAGATTTGCATAGAAATTGAAACAGCCCTTCCCCAATCACCTGTAAATGTAGAAAGTTATATTTCTCTCAAGATGAAAAGGTGAATAATTGTTACTGTTTTTGAATAGCTAAATGTTAAAACTTCCTTGCTAGGTAATAATAATTAAAAATCCTTTTCATCAGCTTTATTGAGATATTAATGACATGAATTAGTGGAATATTTGTAGTTTATGCAATTTTGCACATTTTCATATATTTCAATGCAATGATTACCCTCACCACAAGCACACCTATGGATACATTTGGAGTTTTTTTATTGATGTTTTGCATATTTCATACATCATTTCTCAGTTCAATTTAGACACATTCCCCTTTCCATGTCCTGCACTCCACTGCTGTTCCTGCATTCTGTCATACATGTCTTGCATCTTTCTCTCAGACTTTTTTTTTCACATTTTCCCCTTTAATTTTATATTACTTCAAAATATGCATATGTATCCTCCACCCATATCCCGATATTACAAAATCTGAACATAAGTGGTAGGTTAATTCTCAAACCCATTAATGGATTCACCTTTTAACCATGCTGCTTTAATATAAAAAAGAAATATAACATAGATGATGCTCAGTTTGCTTTGCAACTAGGGATTTGGTGCTAGCATCCACAAATGAGAGCCACCATACATTGTTTGTTTTTCTGAGACTGTGTTACTTCACTTAGTGTAATATCTTCTAGTTCCATCTATTTGCCTGCAAAGTTCCTGATGTCATCTTTCTTTCTAAATGTTTACTTGTGTTCGTTTAAAATTTTTCTCTCCTCCTAACATGCAAATGACAGAATGTATGAACTCCAGGGCAGGGGGTGGAGGCTGTGGGAGGGTACCAGTGGAGAAGTGGACATAAAGGCGATTAAGACTGACTGAAAATTGTGTATGACATACACAAAAATTCAATAAAAATGAATTAATTTTTTTTCTCACCTGTCCTGTTTTCCTTTCCAACTTCAACAAATTGATCATTTTTCTGTCACTAGAGATTAGAGAGTTTTAGGAAGGGGAGTTCCAGTAAATTGTGGTACATTTTTAATATAGTAATTCTTTCAAAAATCACATGAGAAATATTTATATAATATTAGGTAAATGACATAAGTTTCTATAGAATCCTCTTAAAATACACACAAAATGACTTTCACTTGTACAGAAAAAATGAAGGTTACATTGAAATTAGTTATTAATCGTTATTTATGAGGGTATTATAATTATGGGATCATGAGTAATTTAATTTATACTAGTCTTTATTTTCTAAATCTAATATAAACTTTTTACTTGATGATTTTCACTGGAAATAGTTAAGAATGTGTCCTCTGAGCTAAGGAAAAGTATGAGATAAAGAAGCATTTGTTCTGGAAGTGTTAGAGTGCCTTAGATACTAATATAATTTCTCTGAGTAATCATGTTAATAACTATGGTATGTAGTAAAATAATTCCTATGCTCTCTGACTGCTCATCCTTCTGGAACTGAATTGAAGGCATTATGTGAGCTCTCCTGGTTATGAAGGTCACAAATCAAAAGAAATACAGGAAAAAGGGATTAGAACAAAAAGAGCTAGAGCCAGAACTCCACATCCCATAATGAACCCCATAATTTGACAAATGTAAGCGAGTAAAAATGGTACTTAATGAATTAAGGATGAGTTGATCTTCACTCTAGTTGGTTAGGAACAAAGCATTATTTTGTGAAATATGAAAATATTTAGCCAAAAGAAAAATGCGCATATAAATTAAAACAATTTGTTATGTGTAATATATTTTTCATAAATAATGTCCATAGTAAAAGATAACTTTTTTCTTCTTGAGTACTGCATAGGACTTATAACATGTACAACATAAACAGAGATTGAAAAGTGTATATGTGTTTATCTAATTTAACTCAACAAAATAGTAATTTCCTATTATGCGTTAGTAGACCTTCTGAAAGATACCAAAGGGAGCAAAAATGTCCATTTGTTCTCAAGATATTATACATTTTATTGCATTATTTGGGTATGAATTTTGGTTTTAAACCAAGTATCTATTTTGAGTCTAAGTAAAATAGTATTTTCACCCATATAGGGATGGTAGAGGAAAATGACAACATAGATCAATACAGTTATGACATCATGATTAATGTCTGGGTCACTTATTAAAAGAATATATCCTACTATATATACATATATATATATATATGCAGATAATTATACCTCTTTCCCATTGATTTTTAATCTAGTGTCCATTTTTGGTGGATGGACTATTCTTTTTTTATTCTTATTTTTTAGATAGACTATTCTATGAATGCTTTTTCCCAAAGAAGTCATAATTTATTATCTTGTATCCCCATTTCAGAATGAGTAAAAATGAGCTGAGACTGATTGAAAAGAATCTGGCAATAAGTCAGAGACTCCTACAGCAGGTAGTACAGTTCTTAACCAAAGTTTTGTATCAGTGATAGTAGATTCAATATAATATTAATGTAATATTCACAAGGGCATAGGTTATAGCTTGCATGATTGGAAGGGGGTAAATTGCATTTTCATTGTTTTGTGGTAGAAAAGTGTGTGAATTATTGCTATGGGTAGTTCCAGTGCACATGAATACCTTCCTTATCAAATTATTGTTTTAGAAGTTTATAAATGTGGTTAATATATATCAGAAACAATGCATATTATGAAAGTATAATTGTGCAATTAAATACTTTATCCCTTGTATATACTTAGAGGCTATTATTTTTCACAAATCATCTCACTTATTAAAGTGGATACAATAGAAAATCAAGAAACAGTAACATGATATTTCAGAAATGTTTTAAGAAATATATTTCAAAGTTAAAAGTATTAATGCTTCCTGAGAGCTTAATTGTATTTAAAAGTACATGAAATTCTGATGAGTTACATTTTTCCCTCCCCCAAACCTTTCTCTAATGTAAATGCTCTTTCATATAAAACTCCTTAAGCAGATTTTGGCATCTTTTAAAGACCATTCACTATCATAGCATAATGCAGGCTGCAAATGTTTTTCACTCCATTTGAAATGTCTCTGTGGATGAACACAGATCTTACTGAGAGTAGCAACTGAATGCACTATCACTGCAGAAGGAAGCTAATGTCTCTATGAAATAAGATAATGAGCTCTTAAATTTTATTGAGCTCCCAAACCTTTTTTATAAAGATCAAAATAAAAACTTGGAGTAAAAATAGTGATGCATAAATGTCCCTTAATGAGTTTATATTTAAGTAATGATCTGACAATGTTCTTAACAGTACTGTACATTGATACACATACAGAAATAAATGCCGGGCGTGGTGGTGCACGCCTTTAATCCTAGCACTTGGGAGGCAGAGGCACGCGGATCTCTGTGAGTTCGAGGCCAGCCTGGTCTACAGAGTGAGTTCCAGGACAGCCAGAGCTACAGGGAGACCCTGTCTCAAAAAGACAAAAAAAAAAAAAAAAGTATATAAACATATATGTTATTATTCAAGTTGTTTTGTCTGCCACCTAATCCATTTTAGGAATAGGTAAAATACGTAAGTATATATTGAGTTTTTATTTATTTTTATTTTATGTGTATGTGTGTTTTGCCTGCATGTATGTAAATCATCCATGTGTGTAATGCCTGTGGAGGTCAGAAGAGGGCAGTGAATTCCGTGGAGTGGGAGCTAAGAATGGTTGTTCCCAGCCATATGGGTGCTAGGAAGCAAACCCAGGTCCTCTTTAAGAGCAGCCAGTCCTATTATTATTATTATTATTATTAGACAGGGTCTCCTTGTAGCCCCAGCTGCCCTGGAGTTTGCTTTGTAGACCAGGGTGGCCTTGATCTCACAGAGATGTGCTAGTCTATGCCTCCCATGTACTGGGATTAAAGGTATGTACCATCATGCTCAGTCCTAGAAGCCAGTGCTCTTAATTCCTGAAATATCTCTGCAGCTCCCATAAGTGTGTTTTGTGTGTGTGTATGCACCTGGAGAGTGGGGGGTGGGGTGGTGGCATTGTATATCTTCCTCAATCATTTCTCTACCTTGTTTTTGAGACAAGGGCTCTCACTGAATCTGGAGCTCAGCAAATTGCTTAGATTTGGCTGGGCAAGCCCTAGTTCCTCCTGTCTGTATCCCCAGTGCTGGGATTCTAGGTGTGTGACACCAGGCTGGCTTTTACATGGGTATTGGGGATCTTAATTCAAAAGTGAACCATCTCCTAAGCCTCTCAAGAGTAATCTTTTTTTTTTTTTTTATTTCTGTATGTGTATGAATGTACTGTCTGCATGCAAGTTTGTGCACCCGTGTCGTGCAACGCCACGGAGGTCAGAAGAGGGTATCGGATTCCCCTGGAACTGGAGTTCTCCTGGAATTAGAGTTTCAGATGGTTCTCGGCCGCTGTGTGGGTGCTGGGGATCGAACCCGGGTCCTCTGCAAGAGCGGTCAGTGCTCTTAACCACTAGGCCATCTCTCCAGCCCCAAGAGTAATCTTAAACATGTACTTAGAAGTCGTTTACTGAAAATGGTTAAAATTGAATTTCTAAATTTTTAAGTTGAGCAGATATCTTAAGTGTGAACAGTATGATTTAATAACTTGAGATTGTTTTTTTAATGTTTTTGTTATTAATATTTTTTTGAACAGGGTTCTCTCTTTTTTATTTTTTTTTTTTTTTTTGGTCTTTTCGAGACAAAGGGTCTCCCTGTAGTCCCAGCTGTCCTGGAACTCACTCTGTAGACCAGGCTGGCCTTGAACTCACAAAGATCCGCCTGCCTCTGCCTCCCAAGTGCTAGGATTAAAGGCATGCGCCACCACGCCCGGCTGACAGGGTCTCTCTTTAGTCCCAGCTGGCCTGTAGCTCTCTATGTAGACCATGGCTGGCCTTGAACTCACAAAGATCCACCTGCCTCTGCCTCCCTACTGCTGGGATGAATGGTGTGTGTCACCATGCCTATCTTGAGATTGTTTTTTAAACCTGTCTTTGTACATAGTAAGAAAGTACTAATAGCACCAAGCCATACCCCCAGATTCTACTTTATTTATTTATTTATTTATTTGCTTATTTATTTATAGTCTCACCGTGTACATTAGGCTGGTCTCCAACTCTATTTTTATTTGTATTTTTTCTGTTTTATAAAATAATATTTTTATTGATTCTTTGAACATTTCATATGATATATTCTGATCATATTCAGAGCTGCTGTCCCATCTCCTCTTAGATCCACCCCATCTACCTATCCTCTCACTTCATGTCCTCTATTACATTTTTGAAAAATTTTCCTCCATTTTTATTGAATTTTTATGGATTTTATATAATATACTTTGACTATATTTAGATACCCTTCCCCATATGTACCCCCTTGCTACCCTCCATCGAATTATATACATTAAAGTGCAGGAAATTCATGCATACACCAAGGTCTATAGAGTCAAGTTCGTGTCCTCAGTTGCCTTCAGTGTGTTCTCACACACTGGAACCTGGTCAGTCTATCAAGAGCCTCACCCGTAAACAAGACTGACCCTTTCACCCCCAGTGGCCATCGGCCAGCAATTCTTCAGGTAGAGTTGAAGTTTCCCACCCATTTTTCACTTTCATGCTGGGATTTGTCTGGGTTGAACTTATGTGGGACTTGTTCATGTTGTTAGCAGTGCTGTGAGTTCATATGAGTAACTGACCAATTGTCTGGAAAACTCTGGCTCTTAAATCTTTCTGCCCATCTTCTGTAATGATCCCTGATCCACTGGAGGCAGAAGTTTGATATTTTATTTATGTATTTATTTAAAATTTTTTGAGACTGGGTGTGCTGGATAGCTTTAGTGTCAACTTGACACACCTGGGTTGAGGGAGCCTCAATTGGGGAATTGGCTCCATTGGATTGGCCTGTGACCACATCTGTGGAGTATTGCCTTGATGGTCAAGCAGTGTGGGAGGGCCCAGCCCACAATGAGTAGTGCCGCCCTGGGCAGGTTGTTGTGTAGCTATAAGAAGGCAGGCTGGGCATGAGCCAGGGGAGCAAGCCAGTGAACAGCATTCCTCCATGGCCTGTGCTTCAGCTCCTGCCTCCAGGTTCCTGCCCTGAGTTCCTGTCTTGGGCTCCCTGAGTGAGAACTGTGACCCAGGAGATGTAAGCTGAATAAACCCTTTCCTCCCCAAGTTGGTGTTGGTCAGAGTGTTTTGTCACAGCAATGGAAGACAGACTAGGACACTGGGTCTCACTATACAGCCCTGCCCTGGAACTTACTGTGTAGACCACAATGGCCTCAAACTCACAGAACTTGACCTTCCTCTGCCTCCCAAGTGTTGGGTTTAAAGGCATTCCCCATCATGCCTAGCTGGTCTCCATCACCAAGTCCTGCTTGCCTCCACGTCTTGAACTTCTTGTCTCATTCTTACAAGTGCTAGGATTTCAGGCATATACAACTACACTCAGAACCTTACTTTATTTAAAAGAATAATTACCAGGCCAGGCATGTTGGTGCACGCCTTTAATCCTAGCACTCAGGAGGCAGAGGCAGGGGAGTTCAAGGCCAGCCAGGTCTACAGAGTTCGTCCCAGGCCACCTGAGGCTATAGGGAGACCCTGTCTCAAAAAGACCAAAAAATTTACAATTTCCTGCAAAGCTCATGATGTCATCTTTTTTTTTCATTTTTTTTAATTTTTATTGATGCTTTGTGTGTTTCATACATCATTTTCCAATTCAGTTCAGGCATATTTCCCTTTCCCTTCCCCCCATCCCACCCCACCCCATCCCAGATCATGCATTCTGCCATAACTGTCCTGCATCTCTCAGTTTTGTTTTTCATTTTTTAGCAATAAGTGATAATTTATGAGTACAAGCATCCCTCATGTAAAACCAATTTGCAGGCTGTTGTGCCCAAACCCTCACAGCCCCACCAGACATCATGCTGAGTGAAGTAACACAGTCCCAGAAAAACAGACGAGTGGTATCCCTCATCTGTGGATGCTAGTGCCAATTACCTAGTTGTAAGTATTTTTTGTGCATAGCCCCTTGAGCTTTTGTCCAAAGCAGTTTCGAGTGATGCATATTGGAAATGACAACAACAACAACAACAATCAGCAAGAGACCCTGCATTCAAAGAACTGACTGAACAGTTGAACTCGGCTCCAAAACGTCAACTTCCACATGGAGAATATTGAGAAAGACTGAGAAAGAGATGAAAAAGCATGTTTGGCAAATGCATGAGCTCTGGTGGGGTGGTGGGGTGGTGGGTGGGGGGGGGGGGGGGACGGGTCTAGATTGATAAAAATATATAAATTAAATAAGTAAAAAAAAGAAAAAAAATTACAATTTATTGAAAAACTATTCTTTGTAATTAAAAATGAATTGTTTTTCTTTCTAGACATACCCAAAACATCCATTTCATTCATTCTACTCTGGCTCGTTTGGGAATGATAATTCAATTTGTAGATTACTCAGGCCTCCTTCCCTTGTGCAGTAGCTGTGCTCCCCTTCTGTTCATATCAGTGCTTCTGCATCCTAATGAGGGGTGGTGTGGGAAGGAACAGGCGTTTAGGTGAGTCAGTGCCTTCTTCATTCATCCTAGGAAATGTTTTGCTCAAAAGCTGTTAGTTAAAAATAAGGTTTTTGATGTACTGTTGATTTTAATTCATGGTATGTGTGTCTTTCATTAATTTAGGAAATGATAAGCCCAGAAATAATGCCAACAGAGGGTGCGAAAAGCTTTGAAAGCAGACACAGTGGGGTTCAAACCCCACTTATGCTGGGGCAAGGATGTTTAATATATTAGTCTCTACTTCACCATCTCCTGTTGGATACAATACCTGTTTGGTAGAATTCTTAGGAGAACTTATAAAATATGATGTAAAGTATTATATATCACACATGTACCACTTTATTAGAATGTGTCTTTCACGGTGCACAGACCTGCATGCAGAAAGTACATTCATGCACATACAGAAATAAAATTTTAAAAAAAGAAAAAAAAAAGAAAATATTCATCCCGGCGTGGTGACTCACGCCTTTAATCCTAGCACTTGGGAGGCGAGGCAGGTGGAATCTGGTGAGGTTCAAGCCCAGCCTGGTCTATGGAGTGAGTTCCAGGACAACTGGGGGCTACAGGGAGACCTGTCTGAAAAAAGAACCAAAAAAAAAAAAAAACCCAAGAAAAATATTTAATGTCATATAGCCTCATTACTTGAGTATATTAAGATAACTAAGTATACTGTGAAAATATAGTGATCAGAAATACAAGTGACCAGAGTTTTAATACATTTATGTCATAACCCATTATTAATAAATTCCATCAAGCTCAGGTCCCATCACATCGTAAAGACCTTATCAGTTTTATTTAATGAGTCACATCAGAATTAGGAAGCAACCATGAGAGAGGTTAACGTGGACTGCAGTGATCCCTCCTTCCTTTGGTTGTGCTCACTCTCATAGTAATGCACAAAGTCATTCAGGGGATGAGCGATTTGGTTCTGTCAGTAAAGTGCTTCCATAGAAGCATGAGGACCTGAGTTCGTATCCCCAGAACCCCCATGAGAAGCCCCGGTGGTTTTGTAGGACTGTAATCCCAGCACTAGATAGGCAAAAATGGGGGTATCCTTACATTGGTTAGGCATGGATGGGAGGATCCCTGGAGTCCTCCTCTCACCTAGGCTAGCTGAATAGTGGGTCTAAGCTTAGTGAGAGACCCTATCTCCGAAAATATGGTGGAGTCCAGTAAGCACACGTCCTGTCTTGATACCCCTGTACTGGCCTCCTTGATACAGCCCAGGTAGTCCAACAATGGCAGTCTATATTCTGACAAGGCTGAAATCCCCTTAGCTGTTTAGTCCACAAGCTGGGTATCTCAGTAGTCCTCGAGCACTTCCTTAAGGAAAACATGACATCTTTTAGTAAAAAAAAGTCCTCCAATTCAAGTGATATGTGTAGGTATATAAGTTGATATATGTTGTTGTATATAGACTATATATTAGATAATAGATATAGATAATATATAAGGTATACTGTAGCAATATGAGTTGGAGAGAACAACAAAAGAACTGAAAAAAAACTCAGAAAAAGATGCAGGACATGTAATGGCAGAGTGCAGGGACTTTGGTGGGGTGGGGGGCATGGAAAGGGAAGTGATGCTAGATTCGATTGAGAAATGATGTATGACTTATGGAAAAGTTTAATAACAATAAAAAAGCATAAAAATATGAAAGTGACCAAAGAAATGCACCCATCATTGATTTCTGGCCTCCACACAAAATTTACACACAAGAATCAAAGCACTCACTTGTGCATACACAGATGTACATGAATCTGTGCACACTCACAGATACAGAATTTCAAGTTATGTACACTTCTTAGACTGGATGTAATGTCAAAATTGCTTTAGTTTAAAAAAATTTTTTTAATTTTTTACATATGAGTGTATTGCCTGCACGTAAATGGATCTGTTTCATGCAGTGCATGCAGAGGTCAGAAGAGGGTGTCAGATCCCCTGGAACAGAATTACAGACAGTTGTTAGCTGCTATGTGGGTGCTGGGAATTGAACCTAGGTCCTCTGCAAGAGCACTGTGCTCTTATCTGCGGGGCCATCTCTCCAGCCCTGCTTTATTATTTTTTAAAGTGGAATGTTTAAATGAATTTCAGAAAATATTAGAAAACCTTGATGTTAGACATTGAGAAATCATACAGAAGCCTCTGACAATGCTCTGACAAATGCTTGGATTTCTGTAAGATACAGTTATTGCTTGCATCACTGAGATGGTATCTTACTGCTGCCCAATCCTATTCCCAGAGATCTCATGCTATTTAAGACAAAAGCGATTTATAAATTAATTTATACTCAAGTAAACTAATATTTAGTATAAATCTATTAAGAAAAAATAAGTATGTTGTGGTGTATTTAAAGTTATTTTTTTAAAACACCATAGAACTCTGAACTGCTTAGTTCTTTTCATAAGGAGACAGTTGAATTGTTAAATGGGTTTGCACAATGAAGCAGGATGAGGGTAGTGTTGACTGAGAGACTCAGACAGAAAAGATGATTTTTTGTACCATCAACTATTTGAAACACTGAGAGAGTGCATTGAGTTCTCTAGATAAGGAGCCAATGCAGAAAGATGAAGAAAAACTAACCAAAGGGACTGAATATGGTAAGGGGACATTTGAGAAGTAAAACTCTTATTTCTGTACTACATATTTATATGGAGAAGAAGAGAAGACATTTTCTCATTCTCGATAGTGATCCATGAAACACAGAACAAATGATTAACTTAATTTTTTTTTGGTCTTTTCGAGACAGGGTCTCCCTTTAGTCTCAGGTGGCCTGGAACTCACTATGTAGACCAGGCTGACTTTGAACTCCCAGAGATCCACCTGCCTTTGCCTCCTGGTAATAACCTAATTCTTAATCACTATAGTGAGCATCATTCATAACAATCTTACTTTCATTAATAAATTTAGCCTCTTTTTTCTCCTTTTATTTTCCATTTATCCAGTTAGTCCTATAACTCAAACTATAGCTAACCTACACTTTGGGTCGTTTATTAACTGTCTTTTACAAATGTTGCCAGATTTCATCTTTCATGATAAGGTGTTACAGTAAATCTGAAAACTTACTGTTATCCTAAGTGCATATTGGATAGGATTATACTCAATGAAAGAAGGAGGGTATGGTTAATGACTTAGGCAGGAGATTCTATCTAAATCATGGTCCATAGAAATACCTGTGGGTAGGTCTAGGGAGAAAGACAACAGTAGCAATTAAAAAAAAAAAAATAGAGGCAAGACTGGGCTAGAATTCAGCTGCTTCCTGATTTTGTTTTAAAATTATTTTTTATTTTATTTATTTTTGAATGTGTATAAATGTACTGTCTGCATGCAAGTTTGTGCACCAGTGTCATGCAATGCCGCGGAGGTCAGAAGAGGGTGTCGGATTCCCCTGGAACTGGAGTTCTCCTGGAATTGGAGTTTCAGATGGTTCTCGCCGCCATGTGGGTGCTGGGGATTGAACCCGGATCCTCTGTAAGAGCGGGTCGGCGCTCTTAATCACTAGGCCATCTCTCCAGCCCTTGCTTCCTGATTTTGACCTGCATACTAAAGCTGTTTCTTTAATGACCACTTAAGTTAATTAAGAAAATGCACTTAGGGATTGAAATTTACGCAAAGACCACCAAAGGAGTGAAATCAGCAAGGTCAAGAAAATGAATTTCAGGCAAGTCAACTTTAGAGAGCTTAAATAAATGATAAGAAAATGACCTGTGAGTGGAAACTACCATGACAATTACATTATTTCTTCAAGCAATGTTTTTTTTTCAACAAATGGCAAGACGATAAAAAGGAGAGGATGAAACTCAAGTAGTTACACATTGATGCATGTTTGAAATGGCCAAGAGTAAGGATTACATAGGAGTACTAAAAAATAGTGTAAAACATAGCCATAATGGTTTATAAGGAAACATACGGAAGCTGGAAGGTGACATAAATGAAAAAGGGCAAAATGCCCTCTGGTATATGTGAGTAAAAAGGAACCTGGGGGAACACCTCCTTATTATTGGAGGCAAAAAAATATGAAATAAAGCACAAGATAAAATAAACCACAATGGAGAAACAAGTTTAGCTGTTAAGAACATTTTCCTTCAGAGTAAAGTATAGTCTCTTATCTGAAAAGGGAATAGCAAACAATGTGGTAGTTGAAGGATGGAGAAACAAACTAGACTTGTCAGAGAATTGATCAAAGATCATTTAAATAAACAGGTCCTGATGACTTTCAAAATAGAATGTGAATTATTGATGACTCTACCTTTTAGGTACTAAAAATAATATATTTTTGCTAAAGTAGAAAAACTATCCTTAGTGAGTTTCAGATAACTGTGAACTGTCAGTGTCTCCCTCACCGTGCCTGTGTGGAAAGGCACAGAATAGAAGTTTAGTTTTTGTTATGAGTAGTTCAGGATCATTATTTTAAAACTACCTTCATTTTTATAGCTCTTTTCTACTTTTCAGTAACAATAGTTTGACTCTCTATTTTCCTGTACACGGGAAAAATACTTATATTAATGTGACATTGGATTAATGAGAATTATAGACCTGTCTGATGTGGGAACAGCCACCCTGTGCCCCAAAGCTGCCATTGACTCAGAGCACAGAAGAATGAACCAAAAGATAAACTCATGTCAGCAGTGTCACCTTTAAATTATGATAATTTTATTTGGTCAACTAAAGAAAATGTGTATTAAAAATTACTGAATCTTTCCCTTATAGGCTACTTTTATTTATTTTTTGCATCCATAGCATATGTCCCTTTATTTTAATGTTTATTCAGACAGAGAATTCACAGCAATCCTGCCTCAGACTTCCATGTGTCAGAATTACAAATGTGAGCCACCATACCTAGCTTTTTCTTTTCTCTGTTGGGACAGGCTTGCATGTACCCCAGACTATCCTTGAATTTGCTAAGTAGCTGAGGCTGCCTTGACTCTGGGAGCCTCTTGCTTCCCCTTTGAATGACTGGGATTACCACACATAACAGTCCATGCTTTTTTTTTTTTTTCCTCTTTTTTTCTTTTTGTTTTTTTAACTAAGATCTCAGCTTTTATGTCTGCATTACAGTTTATCTGGTCTTATTGATTATTTCTGTTTGTACTTTCCTTCTGGATGCTTAAGGGCACACAGTTAGCCCAGATTAACCAAGGTTTTCTTTTCTTGAGGTCAGTTGAGGATCTGGTCCTCAGGGGTCTCTCAGGGTTTTTTTTTTTTTTTTTGGAGGGGAGGGTGGGAGCCCCTTGCTCCTTTCAGCTCCTCATCCACCAGTTCCACCCACTTGAGGACAAAATCAGGTCTTGCTAGACCAGGCTTCCTTTTTTGAAGGATGAGCAGACTTTCCTCTTTATAGACTGGACACTGGCTGAAGTCCCCTTAGTGGTTCTCCAAGATCTCCCTGAACAGGAAGACTGGTGACCCACCTTGGCAGGACATTTTAAGAGATGCCCTCATGCATAATCTCCTAAGACTTGGTTGACCTCTGAGGGCAAGGAACAAAGTTTATCCTCCAGGTCCCTTGGCCAAATTGGTATGGACGTCAGGTATGGTTGTTAAAAACCCAGACAGGCTAGGTTGCACCAGCCTGTTACATTGCACCTATATTAACATTATATCCTTTGGAAACAAACTGTATGTTATTTCCATGTCATATTTCTTGATTTGCACATTTTCATTTTAATCCCATATTACTCTAAAAGACACACACATACCCTCCATCATATACTAAAAATCCAAGGTCTGAAAATAAGTGTTAGGTCAGCTCTAGAACCTGTGTAGGGATTCCTCATACAAGAGCACAGTTGTCTTTAGATAGTGAGGAACATAATGTTAACATTGCTCATTTTGTCTTACACCTAGGTACTTGGTACTAGCATCCACAGATGAGGGATACCATTCGTCTTTTGTTTTTCTGGGACTGTGTTACTTCACTTAGCATAAAATCTTCTAGTTCCATCCATTTACCTGCAAATTTCATGATGTCACCTTTCTTTACCACTGCATAGTACTCCATTGTGTAGATGTATCACATTTTCTGTATCCACTCATCGGTAGAGGGGCACTTATGTTGGTTCCAGCTCTTCACTATTGTGAAGAGAGCTGCAATAAACATGGCTGTACATGTATCTCTGCTGTAGGAAGAGTCTGATGGATATATACCCGGAAGTGGTATGGCTGGGTCAGGTGGTAGGCTCATTTTGAGGCTTTTAAGGGTTCTCCATACTGCTTTCCATAGTGGTTGTACAAGTTTGCATTCCATCCAGCAGTGGATGAGTGTTCCCCGTTCCCCACACCCTCTCCAGCATTTGGTATCATTTGTTTTCTTGATTCTAGCTGGCCTTATTGGAGTGAGATGATATCTTAAAGTGGTTTTAATGTGCATTTCCTTAATTATTAGTGATGTTGAACATACCCAAGTTAATATACTGATTCAACGCAATTCCAATTAAAATCCCCAGGACATTCTTCACAGGCTTGGAAAAAATTTTCTTAAATTCATATGGAACAACAAAAGACCCAGAATAGCCAAAGCAACCCTGAGTGAAAACAGCAATACAGGGGGAATTTCTAAACCAGACATCAAACTATACTACAGTGCTATAGTCATAAAAACAGCCTGGTGCTGGCAGAAAAACAGACCCGTAGATTAATGGAACAAAACTGAAGATCCAAACTTGAGCACATACAATTTCAGCCACCTTATATTTGACAAGGGGGCCAAAAAGACTCAATGGAGGAAAGACAGCATCTTCAGCAATGGTGCTTGCAAAACTGGATCACCACTTGTAGAAGAATAAAATTAAACCCATACCTCTCACCCTGTACAAAAATCAACTCCAAATGGATCAAAGACCTCAATGTGAAACCCAAAACCCAGAAGGTGTTAGATGAAAAAGTTGGCAGCAACTTACAAGACATAGATCTAGGAAAAGACTTTCTAAAACAGACAGCAGCTGCACAGAAGATAAGGTCAACAATTGACAAGTGGGACCTTATTAAACTCAAAAAGTTTCTGTACAGCAAAAGAAACAACCAGGGAAGTGAAGAGAAAACCCGCAGAGTGGGAGGAAACCTTCACTGCTGATTCATCTGACAGGGCATTAATTTCCAGAATATATAAACTACTCAAAAAACAAAGGAGTAAGAAAACAAATGACTGACTCAAAAGAAGGAGTAAAGAGCTGAGCAGAGACTTCAGAAGCAAGGGAATAGAGACGGAAGAGAAACATCTTAAAAAGTATTCAACATCACTAATAATTAAGGCTACTTTTAAATGACAGAATAGAAGATGCAGTGCTATATTTTATAATGGCATGGTTTCAAAGAATTGACAAACTTAAATGAAGAACTACAAAATGTATTCATCATTTGTTGGGAAATGCTTACATTTTTAAATTAGCATACATGTTCTCTTATGATATATGAGAATGGCACAACTCAATTCCATGTTTTATATATATGAGAAAAATGTGGTATTTGTCCTTTTGAGCCTGGCTCATTTTGCTTAACATAATGATTTACAATTGTATTCATTTTCTTGAAATATCATGACATCATTTTCCTTAGGACTATATAAAAATTCATCATATATATATATATATATATATATAATATATATATTCCACACATTTTTCCTCATCCTGTCATCTGTTGATGGACAACTATGCTGATTCCATTTCCTGTATTATGAACAGTGTAGCAGTAAACATGGGTGTGCAAGTATTTCTTGGTATGTTCACTTGGGTGTATGCCCAAGAGTACTGTAGCTGGGTCATATGTTAGTTTTGGTTTCTGTTTATGGAGGAGCTTTCATACTGAGTTCCATAGTGGCTGCCTAAGTTTAGATTCCAACCAGTGTTAAATAAATCTTCTTGTTTCTTCACATCCTCACCAGCATTTGTTGTCATTTGTTTTCTTGATGATTGCCATTGGGACTGGAATAAAATGGAATATGAAATCAGTTTTAATTTTGTAAAGGCTTTGTCTCCAGGGTAGCGATGGGAGATGCTGTGGTCCTTTCAGAAGTAGGGTATGGTGGGAAGTCCTTAGGGCATTGAAGCTGAAACCCAGGCAAGGATTGTGGTTCTCCAATTTCTCTCTCTGCTTGGGTTGGAGATCTGTCCACTCTGACATGTGCTCTTGTTATGATGGACAGCCATGAACAACACTTACCAGATGCCAAACCAACTGTCTCACATGATCTTGGAGATTGGAATCCTCCCTTCTCAACCAGAAAACCTATAAACTAAACATATCTTTTCACTTTGTAGGCTAGCTCATTCAGGAATTTCATTAGAGTAGTGCCCAGCTGACTAACACAACTCTCTGCTTTAAAAATTATCACCTACTCTTCATTGACACCTGAACTGCCATCTTCTCTGAGGGCTTTTCCCAGTCCTTCAGACACTCTCTTCATTTGTACCACAGGCATCTTAGGGGACCTTACTCAAGCAATTTATCTTATGCTCTCTTGTATTTGATATGAACGTATGTCTTGTCCTAGTCATGTCCCTGCTAAGTGTGAACATGTATAAACACACATATACCTCCATTCTCAACACACTCTAATTTTAGATTTCCACAAAACAGGGGTATATATCTGGCCTGCCGTTATGTTCTCCATTGTGGCCAAGCATACTGATTGAGCCTTTGAACTCTCATTGCAGGAGTTGAGTTGTTACTCATTAGAGACAGTAGAGAAGCTCACAAGCTCAGAAGTAATTAAGAGAAACAGAGTGCAGATATTCAAACACAAAGTAACCAATCAAATTTATTGGGTTCTGGGGAGTACTTTCCTAAGGGAGGTGTATTGAGGCTGTTGTAGGAGGGTTATCTTGATTCTCAAATATTCTCCCCCAGTCCCAACTGCATTTTGTACCCTTCATTTTTCCTGTCATATGAAAGATGAGTTATATTTTTTCTGCAAATAATTAGAAGATGTGCCAATTGGATCAATTTCTAGGACACATTTATTTGGATCAACCTAGTGTTCTTTATGTAAAAAAAGTTTCCAAAAAGAAGTACCATATTTAGTTTGAGAATTTTATATTAACATAAATGATATTTCTCCTATTTCTCCTATTAAAGCTACCATTCTGGAAAAGCATATTTTTACTTTTAGTAAATTACATGGACTAAACTTTAAAAATGTCATTGTTGATCTCAACCTTTTTAATATTGAGAAATTTCAAACCAGAGTATTTTTGCATTTGCACATATAAAGATACTCATAATTACATATAGAATAAATGAAAAAATGAAAAAAAGAATAAATGAACTGGCTAAATGTGTGTTTCTAAAACTCTTATTTTTTGATTTTTTTAATTTATTATTTTTATGTGTATGAGTGTACTGTCTGCATGTAGGATGGTGCACCTGTGTAGTGCAATGCCGCGGAGGCCCGAAGAGAGCATCGGATTCCCCTGGAACTGTAGTTAAAGACGGTTCTTAGCTGCCATGTGGGTGCTGGGAATCAAACCTGGGTCCTCTGCAAGAGCAGTTGGTGCTCTTAACCGCTGAGCCATATCTCCAGCCCCTCTAAACTCTTTTAATCAATATTAGTTAGCTTACAATACTGCCATGCTAAGGCCTTAATGGAACAAGGGTGGTATATATTCATAAGGAATTTGGGTTCTGAGTTTGTGTGCCAGCCACCCATCACTAGCTCATAGATTAGTTAGCCACTGTGAACCCATGATTTCTCAATTATAAAGTGCAGAAGCTAACATGTAGTTCAAAAGTTTTTGTGAGGATAAAATAATTATTGAAAACAGCATATACCAGGCACTTAGTGATTTTTCTTTTTTTGAAATACTTTTATTGGGACTGGAGAGATGGCTCAGTGGTTAAGAGCACTGACTGCTCTTGCAGAGGACCCAGGTTCGATTCCCAGCACCCACATGGAGGCTAAGAACCATCTTTAACTCTAGTTCCAGGGGAATCCGACACCCTCTTCTGACCTCCGTGGCATTGCATGACACGGGTGCACCAACCTACATGCAGACAGTATACTCATACACATAAGAAAATAATAAATTTAAAAAAATTAAAATACTTTCATTGATGATTCGTGTATTTCATACATTATCTTTCAGTCCAATTTAGACACATTCCCCTCTCCCTGCCCCCTACCCCACTCCAGTTTATGCCTTCTGCTATATAAGGAACAATAAAACATAAAGACTGGGTTAAAGAACTGACTGATACAATTAAATTCTGCCCAAAACAACAAGCCTCTACAGTGAAAAACTTTGGAAAGACTGAAAGATGCAAGACATGTATGAATTGATATGATTAGTAATGATGTTAATGTTTGTCATGCTATAATTTGATATAATAGTGTGAGCAACATGCAAAGTGGCAGAATCATTAGTTTTATTGTGTTCATCTTATTGTTTCAATAATATGTTAAATGCTTAGGCAAAGACACAGACTAATACAATTTGTCTTTGATTCACTGGTGTTCTATATTTATAAAGGACTTTTAACTTCAAAAGATAACTATAACAGGGGCCTAATTTTCCTGGAAAGTAGTCTCTTTATAGCCTCCAAATTTTCCCTTAAGTAATATCAAAACTCAATGATGAAGTGTCTCTGCAATATTTTTATTTTCACCTATTAGAGTGTATGACTTCAGCATTTGGCTTAGTATAACATCAGCAAAATGTCAAGAATTCTAATATTCTTACTTTTAGGATTAAACAATTTTATGACTAAAAGAAATGGACTTAAACAAATCAGTGAAGAAAATGAGGGTCCACGTGGATTATCTGATAAAGATAATGAATAGATGACACAAAAAAGTGTCATAACCATAAGAGAAAGATCATGCTCTCTATTAAGGGATGTAAAGATTTATACAATTAAATATCTTTTTCATTTCTTGGATATTAGAGATAGGAAAACTTTTAGATAACAGAAATTCAGGATCTAGTGATATTGGTTGTTCATGTAAAATATTACTCTCAGTAAACTTTATGCAACTTTTTCATGGGCAGCTAGACAATGTGCCTCAAGAATGAGGACCCTAAATTCTATCTTTGGAAATTAAATGGGAGAAAAGAATACAAATATTGAAAGATATATGTAGCAAACCATTTGGTCTTAACACTACAATGTTATTTAGAACTAATGCTCACCATCATTGAACTAGTTAAGTCAACCATTTAGTTATACATGTATTGCAATATATGTAAAATTATGTACCACTTGGAAATTCTCACAGTAGTGGTAATTGAGAAAAAACAGAATATAAAATTTTGAGTATATCCTATTTAAAGTTTTGTAAAAACATGCATGAAAAATATTGGAGGAAAGCTCAAATAGTAGTAATGATTACCTAAAAGAAATGTTACCATAATTTTTTTCCTACATTTTGCAAATTTTCTCTGCTATAGTTTTATTTTATAAAAAACACTTAGAATAAAGTAACAATAATATTAAGCAATTTGCTCTTCATTGAGATTAACTATTCGGTAAATATATTCTGTATGGTGGACAAGTTTACCTTGCCCTCCAGAGCAAAGGCTGAATATTTAAATATCCTCCCCTAGTGCTTAGATTCAGCACTAGGGGAGGATAAAGATGTCAGAGGTTAATACAAAATCTGATTGGAATAATTTATACAATGAAAATTCATGTTCCTGTTATTCTGGTGCTTATCCTTAAAAAAAAAAGGTTAAGGATATTTTTAAAGGCTAGGAACGACAGACTTAGTAATGAAAGCCTGATAAGAAAAAAAGTATTTTGTATACCAAATATTTCTAGCTTGCATGGCCAACATTATAAGTGCAATTAATTTAACTTGATCTGTAATTTATCATACTGTTTTCCTGTCCAAATATATGCAAGATAGAATTGTAGTTAATCTTGTAAACTTTTATTAAATAAATGGAATAGAATAAAACATGCTATATATTGTTTGGTAAATAAGTCATAGAATGATGGGAACTTTTTGGCTTATGGTTTTCTTGAAGTTTTTGAATATATTTTTGTTGAGTTTTTTGGTATTTCATATAGTAGAACTTAATTAAATTAGATCCCCTCTCTCATTCTCGTCCTCCCCTATCACCCCCCTACCCCCAGATATCATTCATTCTGCCATATATATTAAGTCTTATCTGGTCAAGCATTCATATCCCGATGTCCTTTGGTACAAGTTCATCTACTGGAGTCTGCAGCCTATCTTGAGATCTTAAAGATGATCCATTCTCCCTCTGACAGAAGTAATCAGTTGCCAATAGGCTAGGGTTACAGACTGCTGCCAATTTAAAATGGTGGAAACTTTAAAAAAGCTTTTAAAGACCTTTGAGCCAAACCCAAAGGTTACCTTTTCAGTGACCTTTGGAATAATCTCCTTAAGTTTCTGTGGAATTTATGGTTTTGTGACTTCTCTGTTCTCTCTGCTTCCTACATTAATAACATTAAAGTTTACTGTGTAGTAGACAACATTGTAAGTGCTCTTCAGGTATTACTGTACTAAATAGCCACAGACGCCTTTGGCAGAGCATAAAAACATGATCTCCATTTCATAAATGTGTAAGCAGAGACCCAGAGAGGCGATGCGACTCTTCTAGGTCACTTAGCAAGGTCTTTGATGAGGTCAAAGTGACTAGGTCACTCTAGTCACTTATCAGGTCTTTGATGAGAATTCAGCTTTCTGGTTTCAGGGCACAGATGATTCATCTTATGGTGTCCATCCTTGCAGAGAAGGGGTGCCAAGAACATCCAAAATTTAACAGTAGCATGAAAAGTGCCAGACATTTCTATGGGGAATCTAGAGTGAGAGTGGCTGGCTTTCTAATTAGGTGGTGGTAGAGAAGAGTCCTAGAGAATTCGGGATACCAGTTGGATCAAACACAACTTTTTACCATATACTTCAGTAGCACAGACAGGTCCAGCAAGGTCTTACTAATGGAGGAAAACATCAGTCACACTGATAGCAAAGGAGGCAGCAGCACTGGTTTTAAAAACAAGGACTTTGTGGTGCACGCATTTAATCCCAGCACTCAGGAGGCAGAGGTAGGTCGATCTCTGTGGGTTCAAGGCCAGCCTGGTCTACAGAGCGAGCTCCAGGACACCTGGTACTAAAAGGGAGACCCTGTCTCAAAAATACCAAAAAGGGGGTAAAATTACAAAGAAAAAGATACAACCAAAATAACAACAATAACCAAAAAAAAAAAAAAAAAAAAAAAAAACAACAAAAACCAAAGACTTTGTGAGGGGGATATGGCTGATAATTTGATCCTCCATGAAGCTTTGGAGCTTCTCCTCCTGAACTACATTTCCCTAGCTGTAGGGCTAATACTATCCCATCCATAATTGATTGTAAAAGGACTTGATTAACCATACTGCCTATTCATTACTCATTCAGTAGTTAAATGAAGTGAAATGTATTAAGGGCTCATAGCACAGTGCCCAACATGAATGCCAGCCCAGCATAGGGCTGACATTGGTTTTTATGAATAGTGGTGCCTGACCAGGAAAGCAGTGAGCAGCCAGGGCATGCTCAGGCAGATGAAGTTTTCCTTGTGAGGTCACTTCAACATATGGCAGGGCACCAACCACTTATCTGGGTAACCTGGGGGTAATTACTAAACCTCTCTGAATCTCCATTATTAATGTATTAAATGAGGATAATGGCATTGACTTTGCAAGGCTTTGATGGGGATTAATGTCAGATAAAAAGATCTTTAATCACTTACCTACTTTCTTTTTATTTTAGTATTTGAGGCCATTTAGTAAATGTTCCCTTTAGAAAAGTCCTTGTCTCTGATTTCTTCAGGTTTCATGTTTATTGCTGTCTTCTTTCATAATTTGTTTTTTTTTTCCTGGCTACCCAGTGGGATGAGATTATAGAAATTTTAATTCCTCGAGGTTTAGAAATAACAGAAGCTCATCAAAGAAATTATGCTCCGGAAAACAAAAGGAAGATAGAAAGAATTTTATAAAGCAGAATGTAAGATGGCAGGAAGAGATATTTCTATTGGTTTAAAATGAGGCAAAAATCAAGTAGCAGTAGGCATCAGCACTGACATTTCAGAGCGCAATGAAATATTTGCCAAGGCACCTGTGAGATAATTTGTCATTTTAGACTTTTAAAGTAGAAGTCAAGAAAGCAGCAGTAAGCAGTTGGCTGACTTGGAAAACTGATTGGGGTTCTCAAGAGAATTTGTTATATTTGTTCAGTGCAGGTAGACTTCTCCATAAGAACCTTAAAGGGTCATATGTTGTGAAAACATTTAACTCAGGAAGGAAAAAGAGTATCATATTAATTACCTTTTCAATTTTTTATGTCTAACATAATGAATTACAAGTGTTGCAAGAGACCGAGTCTCTCAATATAAACTCTTACCTGTAACAAAGATTATATATAGACCTCAGACCTCACCAGACAGATGTAGCTGACCCTGTGATAAACTTTCCTCTCTACCCAGGTGCTTGCTTGCTAGGTCTACATGAGAGATGGTGAGTAAGGAAGCAACACAAGGTCTACTTCAAGGTACAGTGAGAAAAGAGGCAGAAATGAGGAATTACAGGATGGCAAGTTACTGTGGATACAAGGCAGTAAGTGCTACATTACTGTTGTGAGTGGTTGAGGTCTGGGTGTTCCCAGGTTCTTAGCCTCAGGAATGAAAAAAAAAAAAAGTCCACATAGATTACAGAGATGCAAGGGGATTTTCTTCAAAATAAAGCGATAATCCAGATCAGGAATACACTGTCAAGAGTGACAGTGTGCGACATAAGTGAACATACTCAAGGGCTCTGATTATTGTTTGGGACTTGCTTTTACGAAGGGTTCAAGAGAAGAGAATTTAATTGCTAAGGGGAGTAGCAAATGTATTTCTCTATTTTGATTGAAGGATTAGATTATATAACCATTTCTGTACTGCATGTCCCTTTCCATAATGTATCTAATTTTAATCATATGCATACCCAGTTATGCATAGTCATAAGATGATGAACAGGGGCATTTCCCTAAAAGTTCGCTTGGAGACAGTTATGTCTTACTGCACGTGCAGCCGAAACTGTTCCAGCTTGAATTTCCATCCTCGTTCCTGGGGCATAAGCAAAAAATGATTCAGCAGGCTCTGAGTTTGATGTTCCTTAACGGAGCAGTAGCTTACTTTTTTGGATCAGGGTCTGCATACATCTGGAAGTTGGTGGAGGCCCTAGGTTGCCAAAGTTTGCTAAGTGCTAGGAGAGGGGTTTGTATGTGTGCAAGTATGCATGTGTAAAAGTTTTAGCTGCCAAGTACATTATTATTAGAAAAAGGTGTATGCCGCCTTTAATCCTAGCACTTGAGAGGCAGAGGCAGGAGGATCTTTGTGAGTTCAAGGCCAGCCTGGTCTACAGAGTGAGTTCCAGGACAGCTGGGGCTACAGGGAGACCTTGTCTCGAAAAGACAAAAAAAAAAAAAAAAAAAGAAGAAAAGAAAAGGTGTGTGCATAGCCCAAACACGTGGATCCCTGTTGCTTTCCTGCCAGGTACTGATGTACAAAGTACTTTGGGAAGTTAAGTTTGGGAAGGGCCATACAAATGTAAAGGTCAAATGCTGTATTGAATGAGGAAAATGATGGTGAGAAGGTGTCAAAGCTCTGGACCATCTAAGATGAGAACTCTGGTATAGTTTAATACTTCATCTGGCTACATGTGAGTGGGAAGAATGAAGAAGGATGCCCTTGGAGATCAGTCCTGAAGGTAGGAAGAGGACCAAACAGTTTAATATTCACAGACACCTCATAGAGTACAGGAAGAGTGAGGAGATAACATCAACTTACAGCTAGCAAGGGGGAGGTCAGGTAGGCCATGAGCATGCAGTCATTAGGAGGTTGCTCATTCCGGCGAATAATTCTAGAGATGGAGAGCAAGCCAGGCTGCTCGGGGAAGGTGAGCAAGCAAGGCGGGCCGCAGGGACTTCACTGTTCGTTCTTTCCCAAGGAAGAACAGAAAGAAGGGAACTAACGTTTCAGGGGAGGGACAGTGCGTGCGTGCATGAGTGTTGTGTGTGTGTGTGTGTGTGTGTGTGTGTGTGTGTTTCCATACGAGAAAATCACCCTTAGCTGCGTTTTGAGAGTCAAGTCAGGAAGAAAGGAGCATTTGAGGATACACATAAAGGAAAATTCATGGAGGAAGTGTCCAGAAACGGTAGAGAAACTTGGAATAGAGAACAACAACAAAAAAATGGGCAGGCTCCTTTGTTTCTTAGAATTTTTAATGGAATGTTTGAGGATTCCATACAGTACATTTTAATCTACAACTTGTCACATGCAGAGAATAAGTATTCTAGAGATACCCATCCCCAAATGGCATATGGATTTTTGAAGAGGGAGAATCTGTTTCCAACAAAGGCATGAAAAAAAGACACAGGGCGAAGGTGAGAAGAAGGAATTGGACCTCTTGGTTTTGGAAACTTTCTTGACTGGGGTGGGGGCAGCAATGGTAACCTTCTATCCTAGATCGTTTTCCTATTATCCATATCTGTATTGTCTGGGATCAGAATTAGGGAACTACTTACAGGGTGAGGAATGCTGTGCTGTAATCCATAACAATAATTTTATTTTTATTTTTTTTTTATTTAAAAAAAATTTTTTTTTTATTATTATTTATTATTTTTGTTATGTGTATGAGATGTACTGTCGCATGCAGGTCTGTGCACCCGTGTCGTGCAATGCCGCGGAGGTCAGAAGAGGGTCTCGGATTCCCCTGGAACTGGAGTTCTCCTGGAATTGGAGTTACAGACGGTTCTTAGCCGCCATGTGGGTGCTGGGGATCGAACCCGGGTCCTCTGCAAGAGCGTCGGTGCTCTTAACCGCTAGGCTATCTCTCCAGCCCCATAACAATAATTTTAGCAAGCTTAACTAAAGTGTACTGTGGAAAATGGAAATAATACATTGACAAAAAATCAAAAGCTGCATATGTTAATTTCTAAAGTTTATTATGTTCAATTGAATGCTTTACCATTTTTATCTGCAAAAATAGCATTTCATCTGACTATAATGTCAAACACATCAAATGTATCAAATGTATCCTTCCAGTGGACACCAATGAGAATACTGTCCTTGGGAAGAGCCAGAACTGACATACCTTCAAGTCAGAGAATGAGTCTTAGTTCCATCACATATTCACTGCATAACCCTGGATATATTACTTTATCTCTGTGAATTTTGCGCTATCACTAAAAATACAGTAATGATAGTGTCTACCTTATAATATTCCCTTAGGATTAAGTGAGATAATTTACATAGTTGTTAACAACTTGCCTGGTAGACAGTATAAACATTCAAAAACTCGATAGTGATGTGAATAATAATAGCAATAATAATTTAGAATCTACACAGCTTTGTGAATTTTGTAGCTACGTAGTATTTGTATTACAAGCTGTATCTAATGAAAAATACTGGAAAGGTGGGAGTTAGTATACACAAAGTCTGATGATGTAGCTTTTAGAAGCCCTCTGAAGGGGTTAACTTCATATGACTCCCCTGGGTATGTAGAAATTGTGATGCTGTTGCAATCAGTGTGTGGATGATTGTTCTGTTTATAATAGTAGTAATGCTGTGGAAGCTCCTGAATTGAAGGGATGAACTAGGATTCTGAATTGTTTAATGGCCAGTCCTATGCAGTATGCCATCGTGGCTCATTTTTCTATTCCTGACCTCAAGCACTTCATATTCTGCCTGAGTGTCTACAGAGGTGGCAATTAGTTTTAGGAAGACTTCATTTCTGTTATGAAATTTCTTTCTTCAAATTCTTAGGTTTTGAGTTTATTTAACTTCCATTTACTCTGGTTTAGCAATTAGAAAATGAGACTAACAGGAGCTTTCCTTATACTTCAGGGCTACCCTGAGAACAAATGAGAGAAACTGTAGTATTTGAACATTAGTTAACACACTTTTAATTACTTTCTGCTCTTCAAAGATATATAATTGAGTAGGGAAAGTGGCTAGCTACATGGTCATACTGCAGAGGGAACACAGTGGAGAGGCTTGTAGGTAGCTAGTAGGGCCCTTAGTGCTAGATTATCACTGGGAACTTCTTAGGTGAAAGGGACCATACGTAAGCTTGTATTTTCTTTTTACAGAGATTTCTTTAAATCCTTTGCCCATTCCTTGTCTTTATATTATTATTGAGTTACAATGATTCTTCATATGTTATAAATACTAGGCCTTTATCAAATACATGAGCTCCAAATATACTCTCCCATTCTGTAGGTTTTATTTTCCCTTTTTTTAAATTTTAAAAAATTTATTTATTATTATTTTATGTGTATGAGTGTACTGTCTGCCTGTAGATTGGTGCATCCATTTTGTGCAATGCCGCGGAGGTCAGAAGAGGGCATCGGATTTCCCTGGAACTGGAGTTAAAGATGGTTCTTAGCCACCACGTGGGTGCTGGGAATCGAACCCAGGTCCTCTGCAAGAGCAGTCGGTGCTCTTAACTGTGGAGCCATCTCTCCAGCCCCTTCTTTTCCTTTTTATGCTGGCATCATGGTGCAGTTTGGATCTTACATGTCTCCTGGGCTGGTTCCTGCTATTCAAACAAAGTTGCTATTTATTATTTCATTCCACTTCAATTTTTCTTTTTTTATTGATATTTTGTGTATTTTGTACATCATCTTTCAGTCCAATTTGAATACTTTCCCCTCTCCCTGCCCCCCACCCCAGTTTATGCGTTCTGCTATACATGTCTTGCATCTTTCTCTCAGTCTTTCCAAGGATTTTTTTCTGCAGAAGCTTGTTGTATTGGGCAGAATTTAACTGTATCAGTCAGTTCTTTGACCCAGTCCTTTTGTTGTTGTTGTTCCCTCCCCTTTATATTGCTCCAAAATATGCCAATATAAACATCACATATGTATCAAAATTATGACCTCTGAGAATAAACTGTATGTTAATTCTAAAATATGTTTTGGCGTTCACATTTTCCCTTTAATTTTATATTAATCTAAAATATGAATACATATCTTCTACCCATATCTGGGAATTACAACGTCTGAAAATAAGTGGTAGGTCAATTGTAGAGCCCATTAAGATATTCACATTATGGGGCTGGAGAGATAGCCTAGTGATTAAGAGTGACGACCGCTCTTACAGAGGATCCGGGTTCAATCCCCAGCACCCACATGGCGGCCGAGAACCATCTGAAACTCCAATTCCAGGAGAACTCCAGTTCCAGGGGAATCCGACACCCTCTTCTGACGTCCGCAGCATTGCACGACACGGGTGCACAAACTTGCATGCAGACAGTACATTCATACACATACAGAAATAAATAAAATTAATAAAAAAAGATATTCACATTATAATAGTACAGTTGCTTTCAGATAATAATAAATATAACAGTAAGATTGCTCAGCTTGCCTTTCATCTGGGGATATCGTGTTAGCATCCACAAATGAGGGAAACCATTTGCCCACTTGTTTTTCTGAGACTGTGTTACTTCACTTAGCTTAATGGCTTCAAGTTCCATCCATTTACCTGCATAGTTCATGATATCATCTTTCTTTACCGCTGAATAGTACTCCATTGTGTCGATGTACCACATTTTTGTCATCCACTCATCTGTAGAGGGGCATTTGGGTTGGTTCCAGCTCTTCGCTATTGTGAAGAGAGCTGCAATAAACATAGCTGTGCATGTATCTTTGCAGTTGGATGACTCTTGTGGGTATATTTCCAGGAGAAGTATGTCTAGGTCAGGTGGTAGGCTCATTTTTGAGTCTTTTTAAGGGCTCTCCACACTGCTTTCCACAGTGGTTGTAGGAGTTTACATTCCCACCAGCAGTGGATGAGTGTTCCCCTTTCCCCACAACCTCTCCAGCATTTACTGTCTTTTGTGTTCTTGATCTTAGCCAGTCTTATTGGAGTGAGATGATATCTTAGAGTGGTTTTAAATTGAATTTCCTTAATTATTAATGATGTTGAACACTTTTAAAGATATTTCTCAGCCATCTTTACTTCCTCACTGATGAAGTCTCTGTTCAACTCTTTACTCCATCTTTTGAGTAGGTCATTTTTCGAATTTCTTTGTTGTTTTGAGTAGTCTATATATTCTGGAAGTTAATGTTCTGTCATATGTATCTCTGGTGAAGGTTTCCTCCCACTCTGTGGGTTTTCTTTTCACTTACTTGATTGTTTCTTTAGCTGTACAGAAGCTTTTGAGTTTGATGAGGTCTCATTTGTCAACTGTTGACCTTATTTCCTGTGTAGCTGCTGTTTGATTTAGAAAGTCTGTTCTTATGCCTATATGTCTTATAGGTTTCTGCTGACTTTTTCTTCTATAACCTTCAGGGTTTTGGGTTTTATGTTGAAATCTTTGATCCAGTTCGACTTCATTTTTGTTCAGGGTTAGAAGTAGGGTTTTAATTTTCTTCTTCTACAAATGGTGATCCAGTTTTGCCAACACCATTTGCTGATGATGCTATCTTTCCTCCTTTGAGCTTTTTTGGCCCCTTTGTCGAATATGAAGCAGATGAATTTGTATGAGCTCAAATTTGGATCTTCAATTTTGTTTCATTGGTCAATGGGTCTGTTTTTGTGTCAGTACCAGGCTGTCTTTATAACTATAGTACTGTAATATAGCTTGAAGTCTGGTGAAGTAATTCCCCCTGAATTGCACTTTTCACTCAGGGTTGCTTTAGTTATTTGGGGTCTTTTGTTTTTCCATATGAATTTAAGGATTTTTTTCCAAGTCTGTGAAGAAGCTCATGGGGATTTTGATTGGGATTGCATTGAATCTATATATTAATTTGGATAGAATGGACATTTTTATTATATTGATTTTTCTAATCCATGAGCATGGGAGGTCATTCCATCTTTTGTCATCTTCAAACTCCTTCTTCAGGGTTTTAAAATTTTTGTAGAGGTCTTTGATGTCTTTGATTAGGTTTATTCCCAGATATTTTATCTATTTTTTTTGAGGATATTGTGATTGGGAATGTCTCCTTATATTACTTCTCCAGTTGCTTATTGTTGGTCTGAAGAAAGGCTACTGATTTTTCTAGATTCATATTTTCAAATGAAAAAAGTTTTTTTCTATTTTTTAAAGCTGTAATAACCAAATTTGTTTGTGACTGTCCATTTCTGCTAAGTTTAATTATTTGATTCCTTGAATTTAGTTTTATGAACATATGTTAACCAAGTAAATTTCTAGCTATGGAAGCAAGGGGAATCCATTTTTAAAAAGTTGTAAATGTCTATTATATTGTGCATCTTATGTTAGGTAGTTCTTAAAATATGGGAAAAAACTGTAACCGTTGCCCTCAGGATGTAATGACAGAGTTGAAGATTCTAATGCACCAGACAGAATGAGTTACAAGTCTCCAAGGAGAATATGGGCAGCATAGACTGAATATCCTTTTATGAAATGTTTGGGAGAAGTGTTATATATTTTCATGTGTCAGCTTTTGGGTGGATTTTGAATACTTGCATATATAGAATAAGATATCTTGGGTGTGGGAGCCAAATTTAAATACAAAACTCATTTATGTTTCCTGTGTACCTTATGTATATACCATAAGAGTAATTTATTATTATTATTATTATTTTATTAATTTTATTTATTTCTGTATGTGTATGAATGTACTGTCTGCATGCAGGTTTGTGCACCCATGTCGTGCAATGCTGAGGAGGTCAGAAGAGGGCATTGGATTCCCCTGGAACTGGAGTTAAAGATGGTTCTTAGCCACCATGTGGGTGCTGGGAATCAAACCCGGGTCCTCTGCAAGTGTAGTTGCTGCTCTTAACCACTGAGCTATCTCTCCAGCCCCACCATAAGAGTAATTTTACACAATATTTTAGTATGCTGTATTTTGACTGTGACCTGCTACATCAAACCTGGTGTGGAATTTTTCACACAGGCATCATGGCTGTGTTCATAAAGTTTTGGATTTTGGAGCAGCTCCAATTTGGGATTTCCAGATTTATGGATGCTAAATCTTCATCTTATGGGGACCTGGTTAAAGAATTGCTTAGAACATATGGAAAACTTCATGAGAGACAGAGGAATCTTAGCTAGATCTTGACAAGTCAATGGTGGTATTAAAATGAAACAAATGGCAACATGCGAAATTATACAAATTTTCCAAGTAACACAGATGTCTAAAGGAGATGCAGTAGGCTGGAAAGGGACATAGACTGCTGTCTTATGATGGTTAGGGCTGGAGAGATGGCCTAGCGGTTAAGAGCGCCGACCGCTCTTACAGAGGACCCGGGTTCGATCCCCAGCACCCACATGGCGGCTGAGAACTGTCTGAGACTCCAGTTCCAGGAGAGCTCCAGTTCCAGGGGAATCCCACACCCTCTTCTGACCTCCGCGGCATTGCACGACACGGGTGCACAAACTTGCATGCAGACAGTACATTGATACACATACAAAAATAAATAAAAATTAAAAAAAAAAGTATTGTGAACTGGACAGGATCTAGAATCACCTAGGAGGGACATCTGTGAGCATGCCTATAGAAGATTGCATGGATTATGTTAGTTGAGTTGGGAAGACCCATCTTAATTGTGAGTGCCATCATTCCATGCTCTGGGATTCTGGCCTGAATAAACGGAACAAGCCAGTTGAGTAGGAGCACCCTGATGCTTTGTTTCCTGAATGCTTTCGCAGTGTGTTTGCCCATGATGGACTGTACCCTCAAACTGTGAGCCAAAGCAAACCCTTCCTTCATTAAGTTGTTTTTGTCAGCTATTATATTGCAGTGAAAACTAACCAGGGTGAATCTTTATTTAGAGTTCTGTCCTCTTCTGGGAGACTTTAGAAATATGTTTTATTCTTTTTTTCCATTTTTAAATTTATTTTTATTAAAGTCATGTGCATTTCATACAATATTTCTTAACCGAATTTAGTCCCATTCCCCCTTCCTTGACCCCACCCTGCCAGAGCTCATGCATTCAGTGATACATGTCTTTCATATTTTCCTCAGTCTTTTTAAAAATTTTTCAGTGTAGAAGCTTACTATTTAGGGCAGACGTTTACTGTTTCACTCAGTTCTTTTTTGTTGCTGTTCCTTCCAGATTGTATCACTCCAAAACATGTATATATATATGCATTTTACTCTTTTTTTATAATGCTTTCATTGATGTTTTGTGTATTTCAGACATCATTTCTCAGTTCAGTTTAGACATTTTCCACTTTCCCTTCCCCCCACCCCACCCCAGATCATGCACTCTGCCATAACTGTCCTGCATCTTTCTCTCAGTCTTTTTTATGTTTAGGAATTCACATTTTCCTCCTTTAATTTTATATCACTCTAAAATATGGATACATACTTTCCAATCATATACAGTAATTACAGAGTCTGAAAGTAAGTGGTTGATAGATTCTAGAGCCCATTAAGATATTTACATTATAACAACATAGTTGCTTTCAGATAAACAGAAATATAGCAAAGATATTGTTCAGCTTGCCTTTCTTCTGGGGATTTGGTGTTAGCATCCACAAATGAGGGAGACCATTCTCCACTTGTTTTTCTGGGACTGTGTTACTTTACCTAGCATAATGGCTTCAAGTTCCATCCATTTACCTGCAAAGTTCATGATGTCATCTTTCTTTACCACTGAGTAATACTCCATTGTGTAGATGTACCACATATTTGTCATACACACATCAGTTCAGGGGCATTTGAATTGGTTCCATCTCTTTGCTATTGTGAAGAGAGCTACAATGAACATGGATGTGCATGTATCTTTGTGGTAGGATGAGTCTTGTGGTTATATACCCAGGAGTAGTATGTCTGGGTCAGTTGGTAGGCACATTTTGAGTCTTTTAAGGGTTCTCCACACTGCTTTCCATAATGGTTGTAGGAGTTTACTTCCCACCAGCAGTGGATGAGTGTTCCCCTTTCCCCTCAACCTCTCCAGCATTTGATGTCTTTTGTGTTCTTCATCTTAGCCAGTTGTATCTGAGTGAGATGATATCTGAGAGTGGTTTTAATTTGCATTTCCTTAATTAAAAGACTTCACCAGTGAGGAAGGAAAGATGGGTGAGAAACATCTTAAAAAGTGTTTACTTTTTAAGTCTCTGTTCAGATCTTTACTCCATCTTTTGAGTAGGTCATTTGTTTTCTTACTTCTTTGTTTTGTGAGTAGTCTATATATTCTTGATGTTAATGCTCTGTCAGATGAATCGCTGGTAAAGATTTCCTCCCATTCTGTGGGTATTCTCTTCACTTCCTTGATTGTTTCTTTCACTGTACAGAAGCTTTTGAGTTTGATGAGGTCCCATTTGTTTACTGTTGACCTTATTTCCTGTCCAGCTGCTGTCTGATTTAGAAAATCTTTTCCTATACCTATGTCTTGTAGGTTGTTACCAACTTTTTCTTCTATCACATTCAGGGTTTCAGGTTTTACATTGAGATCTTTGATCCATTTGGAGTTGATTTTTGTACAGGGTGAGAGGTAGGGGTTTAATTTTGTTCTTCTATAAATGGTGATCCAATTTTGCCAGCACCATTTGCTGAAGATGCTATCCTTCTTCCATTGAGTACAGCTTGTGAACTGAGCAGCTACTGGGATTTCAGCTTTGTCAGAGTATAGACTGCCATTGTTGGACTACCCAGGCTGTACCATGGAGGCCAGTAGAGGAAGATCAAGTCAGAACGCATGCTTACTGGACCTCATTTGGGTGACCATGGGAGGGAAAGACCCCAGTGTGGAGCACAAGGGCAAGATTGATGGTTCTTTCAGCTTGCCAAGGAGGAACCTTCAAACACTTCCTTAAGGAAAACACGACATCTTTTAGCAAAAGAAAAGAAAAGAAAATCCTCCAATTCAGGTGAACTCGAGTGGGGTGGGGGGCACGGAAAGGGAAGTGACTCTAGATTTGATTTAGAAATGATGTATGATGTATGAAAAAACTTTAATAACAATAAAATAAAATAAATCTTAAAAAAAGTTTGAATGGAATTAGTCTGCATGGTGCATAATGCTGCTCCTAGAAGATATGTTATTAAAGGAAACTCTCAGTGCAAGGCCCAGGTCACCTCCCTGTGACACGATTTTTATGGTGATAACCAAATTGTTCTCTTGATTTGATTTGAAACCTGTTTCACAGGAGGTAATTCATGCCTTCTACTATGAACATGCCCAAAATCCATGGCTAGAGAAGCCGTTGACTTTAGGGGGAGCCTATCATTGGTGTTTTACCTAATAGTCAAATGGCCTTCTAAATAAGTTTATATCCACTGATTTGTGCTGCTTTCAACCTTGGTATGAGAAGCATATAGCAGAGGGTAGTGGTTAGTGTAGAGACTCATAAGTGTTTAAATTGCTGAAAATATGTGACGGTGAGTACTCAGATATAGATGGAATATTGATATTGCACCCCTGCTCAAAGGCTCAGGGAATGTCACAAAGGAGGCCTGAAAGAATGTAAGAGATGGATGATGGGGAGGACTGCTGTGAAAGGCTGGGCTCTGGATATGACATGGCTGTAATACATATGAACTCACAGTAGCTGTGGTTGCCAGCACAAGACCTCCATAAGATCAAGAGAGTTAAAAATTCCATCATAGAGTAGTGAGTATCTCCTGAAGAGTTAATCGATGGCTGCTGAATGAGGGAGTCACTTTTCTTCTGGCAGGGTGTCCATTGGTAGGTAGGTTATCATGCCTCTGTGTATGACCCCACATATGTGCACATATGGGTAGCACTAATTAGACTTGGATTTTTTTAGACTAAATGGTGTTGAGAGGGCATGGGAGATGTGTTAGGGGTTTCAGGGGGAGCTGGAGAGTGGACATGGGGGTGAATATGATCAAGATACATTGAATAAATGCATGAAATTTAAAAAGTACATTCTGAAATTGTCCCTTCCAACATAAAATTCAGAGAAATATGCAAAAGAAAAATTATATCATTAAATGTCTGACTTTGCTGAAAGAAGAATGAAAATAAAATCAACCAGAAAGTTCCAGTAGTACAAGGGAAATTTTTCTCACACAAAATAAGGAATCACAAAGATGTAGATAAAGCTTGCTATGTGTAATGATACACCGTTATTTCACATACACAGTTTGCTTTGGAGGAAGTAGGATAAGAGAATCATTTGAAAAGCCCTCTAAATGAAAATACATGAAACATAAAGGCTGGTCCATGTCTTCACATTTATATAACAAAACAAATGCTTCTAAACTAAGAGTGGACAGTTATATAGTTTCTACTTGGAGATCTTTTAAGTAAAGATTAAAAATATTAAAGCAAAGAAGAAGAAAATGTAATGTGTCTTATGACAACCTGGAAAAAGTATAATGCTAGGCCAGCAGGTTGGAAGACTGACTTAAAGGCTTTTTATTTCAGAATGCTGCAAAGATATAGACAAAATGATTCATAAGTTCCAGAATCCCTCTAATGGGATGAAAGAAGGTGGAAAGACAAAGAAGGAGACAAATAGAATAAAGAAATACAAGTTTAGTATTTCTTATCAGAAATTATTGGGACCAAAATTCTTTCTGATTTATTTAACTTTGGATATTTGCATACATTTAACGATATATGTCAGGATGCAGTTGACATCTAAACATGAAATTCACTTATTATTCATATATGTCTTGCATGAATAGACTGAAATGGAATTTTATTCAGTAGTTTTAGAACAGAGGCCATGTGTCAACAGCCCAACACATAAGCTCAGGTATGCACCTGTCACATCCTGGGGCTGAAAACTTTTGACTTTTGGAGACCTCAGGATCAGCTATTCATATTAGGAATTTCTAGATTATTCGAGAGAAAGAACTGAATATGTGAGTGTCTTGAAATACTTGGTAGATGTCTGTGTAAGGATCATAAATATAAAAGCATCAAGGAAGATCCAGGAAGGGAAATGGGAAGACTTTGTATCTGTTGAATAGAAGAAGAAGCAGAAAGCCATGTGTGGTGGTTTGAATGAGTGTCCCCCATAGGCTGCAAGTATTCAGACATTTGTCTCCAGTTGGTGGCTTTTTGGAGGGCTTAGAAGGTGTGGCTGTGCTAGAGGAAGTATGTTATTGGGGGCAGGCTTAGTGAGTTTAACAAGCCTCGTGGTCTACAGTTGCTCTCTCTCTGCTTCCTGTGCTCATTGTGAGATGTGACCCTCGGCATGCTGCTCCAGCCCCAGCCACCATGCCTCCTGCCACAATGGACTCTAATTCCCTGGAACCATCAATCGTAAGCTCAAATAAACTCTTCCTTTTATAAGTTCCTTTGGTCATGGTGTTTTATCACAGCAACAGAAAAGTGATTAATACAGTTATTTGGTACCAGAGAGTGAGCTGTTGGCTGTGAAGAACCTGACCATGGGGATGCTTGGAGAAATGTGGAAGACTTTGGAACTTTGGGCTAGAAAAGCTGTTGATTACTGTAAGCAGAGCTTAAGGGGTCATTTTAGTAGAAGCCTGGAAGAAAGCATGGCTGCAAAAAATGTAGTTCCAGAGGAAAATAAAGACTTAGGCAGCAACTGGGATATTTTGATAAAGAGTCTGGCAGCAGTTTGCCCATAGCCCAGATGCTTGCCTGATGCTAAGTTGAAAAGCAATGGACTGATGACTTTGGAGGAGGATATTTCAAGACAGCCTAATGTAGAAATGGTGGTGTGGCTTTTAATGGTGAATATTATACAGATCTACAGTGAAAAAGAGCAAATGGGGCAGAAGGAAATGCAGAATGTACAGTTTGGATCTGAAAAGTACACTAGTAAGATTAAAGGTGTGGCCAAGACTTGTGAAGGAGAGGGTCCCTTTCATAAGAAGACTAAAGTGATTAAGGAGAGGCCTGGAGATTTACAAGTAAACAAAAGAATCAGTACCTTCAGGGCAAGACCACACCCAGCTAATCCTCCAGCTTTTGAAAGGAAAATACTGAAAGCATTTTCTACTCCAATAAGTCCAGGGAAGAGAAAAATTGCAAATGTGGTTAAAGTAGGAGAGATTCCATCCTGAACTTGCAGCCAGATTCGGCAATTTCATTCACGTGGTGCTGGCTTTAGAGGCATGAAGTTTGCAAGAGTGAAGGGGTCATCAGTTCTTCCTCCACGGTTTCAGAGAGCTGCCAAGGTCAGGCAGAGTGCTGCAGGGGCGTCCCTGAATAAAGAAGGCCCTGATAGGCCATTGCGTGAAGCTGTGACTGTGAAGCCTGGTTGGCAGCGGAGACCACAAGAAGACTTTCGAGATGCCAGACCTGTGAGATATTTGCCAAGGAGAGCTGCATACAGGGAGTGGTACCAGCCTAAGAAAGAGATGTATGTTGCAAGCAAAGCTGGAAGAGCTAAGCCATCTAAGCCCTTTGGAAGTCAAGTCCCAGAAGTTGCATGTGGAGCTACTGGACTTGGAGTTTGCCCTGCTGGTTTTTGGTTTTGTTTCGGTCCGGTATTTCCTCACTATGCCTCTATTCCTCCCTTTTGGAATGGGAATGTGTATTCAGTTCTGCTGTACGTTGGGAGTGTGTAATTTGTCTTTTGATTTTACAGGAGCTTACAGTTAAGAGATTGGCCTGAGTCTCAGAAGAGACTTTGGACTGTAGACTTTTGAATGGCATTGAAACTGGTAAAGACAATGGGGACTTTTAAGGTTTGACTAAATGCATTTTGCATTTTATATGGTCAGGAGCCTATGGGGGCCAGGGAGTGGAATGTGGTGGTTTGAAAGAGTGTCCCCCATAGGCTGTAAGTATTCAGACATTTGTCTCCAGTTGGTGGCACTTTTTTTCGAGGTCTTAGAAGGTGTGGCTGTGCTAGAGGAAGTACATTATTGGGGGCAGGCTTAGTGAGTTTAACAAGCTTCGTGGTCTACAGTTGCTCTCTCTCTCTCTGCTTCCTGTACTCATTGTGAGATGTGACCCTTGGCATGCTACTCCAGCCGCCATGCCTCCTGCCACAATAGACTCTAATTCCCTGGAACCTTCAATCGTAAGCTCAAATAAACTCTTCCTTTTATAAGTTCCTTTGGTCATGGTGTTTTATCACAGCAACAGAAAAATGACTAATACAACATGGATAAGACATTTTCTTGATTCAGAGTTGCTAGAGAAATATCTATATGGAAATGGTTATTCGGTATCAGAAATGGAAAGTTAGGGACTCCAGAGGAGAAGCAGGTATGAGAAAGCAGAGGCCACGTGAGGAGGCTGAACTCAAGAACATGATGGAATGGAGAGTATGATGTGGTGGGAAAATCCTATTGGATAAATGTTTGTGCTTTGTGTCTAACTTTACTAAAGTTGGCTGTGGTACAAAGAAGTCTGCTCCATTAAAATGTTATCACAATATAAGATGAAAGATAATGCATTTTGTAGGATCTAGTTCTTTTTGTGCTTTGTATTTGGATTGTGCTGTTTAGTTTATGTTTGATATGTCAATTGACCATTGTGGTATTTGGTTATTAGCTAATTCCAAACTTTTACCACTACTGGAATGATCAGAGTTAGCAGAAAAGAGGGAAGCTCCTTCTCTTGTCGAGTTGTTCTTTGGGGTATGGAGTCATGTAACTAACACTTCCATCAAGCTATGGACATGTAAGTACAATATAGTTTTGGTGTTATTCCAGTAAATTCTGGTGTGTAAATGTGAGAGAAAAATGTAAATATCCCAACCGTATAAAATATTTTTCTCAATACCATCCTGGGCAGTACAATGAACAGTCATTCTCTAATCAGAAAACATTAAAGTACTAATATAGGATTGCTTTATAATATTATTCAGAATGGTGTTTAATTTATCCATGGCCTAACAAAGACATCTTTTACCATGTAGCCTGGGAATATACATTATCACAGTACCACTGCATATAATAACATTCTTAGATCATTTTATTTTGGTAAATTCTTCCCAGCAGATGTCATGAACCTTTTATTATCAACAATTCTTTATTCAAAATGGTGTTTCCTAGTAGAGGTGTTTTGGTAGAAAAGTTTAGGTGCATGATCTGTGAGTTCTCAAATATGTATAAAATTGGAGGATGCGTTACGGTCTTGTTGACATTCTAAAATACAAGGTTTGAGTTCTGGAAAATGAAGTTCTCAGTGTTCAGAGATGAGAAGAGGCACTAACTCTTCTGCTTCACTTGATATAGTGGGTTCCACTTCAAGTTGACCTATTCACAGTTGTGGGGTACAGTTGCTCTGTAAAGCTTTTTTCTCAAGCTTACTTTGAAAGTCCAGAAAGCATCCATGAGAATTATCTTGTTCATCTATACAACATGTACATATGTCCTTTGTCATGTATACAACAAATCTGGCTATATACACATATAAAAGATTTTCCTAGCATTCTTCAGCATGGGGCGTTTTAAAATTTGCAGGAACATACAGCTTCTAAGATTCTTGATTTCCTTATCTGTTATTTTCTAAAAATGCCTGAAAAATTATTCACTTTATTTTCTCACTTTTCCAGATAATAACCTATTTTCCAGCTGTTTTTTATGCTAATATGATACCTAGGGTTCAAGATTATAAACCTCCCATACACTAAAGCAAAGGAAGTGGGAACTGTCAAGTTTAGGAGGAGGGGCCCTTGAAGGAGTAAACAAAGAACCTTAAATCAGTTGAGTTTCCTGTCTTTCTGATTTGATCTGCATTTCTGGCAAAGGTGAAGCTAGGCTTCCAAAAGCAGATTTGTGGTACTAGTTCTTTAAAAGTTTGCTATGTTTGGGGCTGGAGAGATGGCCTAGCAGTTAAGAGTGCCGACTGCTCTTGCAGAGGACCAGGGTTTGATCCCCAGCACCCATATGGTGGCTGAGAACCGTATATAACTCCAATTCCAGGAGAACTCCAGTTCCAGGGGAATCTGACACCCTCTTCTGACCTCCACCGCATTGCACGGCATGGGTGCACAAACCTATATGCAGGCAGTACATTTATACACATAAAATAAATATATAAAATTAAAAAATTTGCCACGTTTATCCAGACTAACAGAATTTTAACGCTATATTAGGTAGAATCACAAATGCATATTTCATGTGGTTTTTTTTTAGAATTGAGTGAAGTTCTTCAACCAGATATTTAATACTTACTTTATCCAATCAAGTCGTAACATACTGATTTCAGCTCAAGTTAATCCTCTTACCTTATTTTGTTTTATAAAATATTTAATATGTTGTATCTCCTATTAATAAAAACCTAAATTTTAAGCTTAGGATAAAAAATTGGGTTGATAATTTAAAAAATATACAGAGCACAAGTTATCTTCCAAAGTTCTTTCAAGGAAAATGTGAGCAGAACCACTTTCTTGGAACACCTGGGACTGAACCAGAGGTCAGTCAGAAGGATGCCCCCCAGGTCAAGTTAATCACATACAGTCACCCAAAACAGCATGGGTGAATTTGATGAAATCTGTGCCTTGATTCCATCCTATAGGTATGTATAATACAACTGCCTTCTGGAGACTCATGGGTCAAAAAACAAAAACCTAAAAAAAAAAGGGGGGGGATACAGATAGATATGAAACCTTTTTGTCAGAAACCTTGCAATTCAAATCTTAAAACTAACTATGGGAAAAGATTTGTATGTTCCAACAGGTCAAAATGTCACCAACTTAACGGCTGAGAAAAAAAAGATACAGCTTTGCACTGAGTAGGATGTACCAGAAAGTGCCAACAGAAAGGTTGGCCCATCTGAACATTGAAAGGAAGAAAAGCCTCAGATTGCTACAAACATCAAACCCCTCTGTTGCTCCTACTTGTAACAACTATTTATAATGATTCCTAGTGAAACTTACCTTCTAGGTGCCACAAAGGCTTTAATACGAGAGACATTCTTACCTCCCCCCCATAGAACAAGGAGAAATATGATGATGATGAGGTGGTTCTCCAACTGTAAATTGGAGCCAACTTTTATAGAGGTAATCTCTTATAAAACTGGTAAAACTGCCTTCTTTAATTGACTAATAGACATAGGAACTATGAAAAGGATTATTCTCTATTCAGAACCAAATATAATACTAAAGTCACTTTAAGCTATGCACTTAAGCAAGATATATTAATATACAGGAGCTCTGTCATCAGCAATGGATTATTCTTCCCAGGAGATGTTGGCCAGGGGATCCAAGCCCCCACAAAAGGTAAAGGCTCCTTGCCTCTAAACTGGGATAACTGCAAGAAGAGAGGCAATAAGGCCCTGCTGTCGAAGATCTGACGTTAACATGGGAAAGCTGTATTGAGACCACACATGCAAGTGTAGAGATGGTCTGTGGAATACCAAAGAGTGTTACCAAAGGCCACTAAACCAATAAAGCAAATATGGGTCTCCTTGAGTCAAGCAAGACTCTTCCGTCAGCACCAGCTACACCTCACCTGCCTGGAAATACTGTGCAGCAGAGGCAGCCATATGCTTGTATATCCCAAATCTAATTGGCTGTTAGCTCTCTCCTTGGAGGAATAACCCACGGCTGATGCCACAAGCTTACATCCTCTAATGGTTAGGAGATGTTATAAGCCACAGTAAGACCCTGTCATATTTAACAGGGGGGAAAATTGTAATTCATGGATTAACATATCCAAACATGTGTCTATGCTAAAGTAACCTACCATAACTATTAGTGCTGCTTAAATACCTATATATCTAATTGCTTGTTCTTCATTAGTAGGATCGAAAGGTTATTCCTGGACAAACTGTCAGCCCATGAAAGGAATTGACCAGAGTCCAAGACAACAGCTCCAGAGAAAGTAGACTGTTTTGCTTCTCATCCACCTGTGCCCCTTTTCTAAGCCTAGGGAACAATCTGCGGAAGAGGGGTAGTGGTAGAATGTAAGGGCTGCGATTGGGGTGAATGGTGAAGCTACAGCAATATAGTCTGGACACTCATTTGATCAACTTGATTGAACATACAAGCCCCCCCTGCTGGATGGTGGGACCCATGGGTGTGTGGGTTTGGGTACAACTGCTTGCAAACTGGTTTTACATGAAGGATGCTTGTACTCATAAATTATCACTTATTGTTAAAAAATGAAAAAATAAACTGAGTGAAAGATGCAGGACAGTAATGGCAAAATGCATGGTCTGGGATGGGGTGGGGTGGGGTGGGGGGAACGGAAGGGGAAATATGCCTGAACTGAATTGGAAAATGATGTATGAAATACACGAGCATCAATAAAAAAAATGAAGATTAAAAAAAATAATCCTGAACAACAGCGTGGTCTACCATAGTGCAGATTTGTGTATGTGCACTTGTGGTACTATAAGTCATTTACTTGATTGCAAGCAATAGAAATGAATATTGGCTGCCTTCAGCAGAGAAATGCTTTTTAAATAAATATTTTATAATTTGTATTTTATGTGTGTGACTGTTTGGCTTGCATGTAAGTAAGTGCACACATATCATGCATTGTCTTCAGCTGTCAGAAGAAGGCAGTGGAACTGGTGTTGCAGGCAATTGTTAGCTGCCCTGAAGGTACCGAACCCAGGTTCTCTGCAAGAGCAGCCAGTGCTCTTAACAGCTGATCCATCTCTTCATCCCCTGAGAATTTTTTAAGACCATTTGGGGCTCCTAGAATTAACAGGAGCTAAAAATGTAAATGGAAGCTGGGTGTGGTGGCGCAGGCCTTTAACCCTAGAACTCAGGAGGCAGAGGGAGGTGGATCTCTGTGAGTTCAAGGCCAGCCTGGTCTACAGAGTGAGTTCCAGTCTAGCTGGGGCTATAGGGAGACTCTGTCTCAAATAGACCATAAAAAAAAAGTAAGTGGAAAATCATATAGATAGGATGATCCTGAAAAGAGACTTTTCCATTGATAAGAACAGTGCAGTCAGGATTTTGCCACTGCCACTCAAAGATATGGGTATAGACACTCCTGTAGCTCTCTCTTATCTGTTTGGCTTGAGAGTTCAAGTCTGAGCTGAAATTCCAGATTGTCAGTGCTCTAATCCTTTTATAATGGGAGTAGGATAGTCTCTTTTAGATTTTTGTCCTTGCCTCTTGTACTACAGAGGGGAATCATTTCAATAATCAGAATCAGGCACAATGAGTTCCACAAATATAGAACATATTAGAGAAGACGCCTCCCCTCCCAACCAAAGGGACAAACCCAAAACAAAACAAAGAGGACCATGGAACCACTAATGTCCACTATGTGATGTCAGCTAGGAAGAGTGGTTACAAAGTTCTAGTAACTGTACATCCTCCTTTTTGCACTATTTTCTCTATGAACTTTTGATGGTTGATATAGTACTAGATCTCTCTTAACCTTCCTCTTGCTGGAACTCCTTGGTTCTCTAATACAGCTTGACAAATATTTCAGTTTTCAGCCACGCTCTTTTATGTCTGCATCCAAATACAGGGTTAATATGTGAGTGGGTCTCTGGGACACTCTTGTGTTCATCAATTAGAACTATCAAATGCTCTTGGGATATTATACATTTTCTAATTTGGTTCCTTAAAAGGAGGAGAAAGGCTCAGTTTTCAAAAACGCAGGTATTGGGATGTGGTACCACCTTTTGCCCCTCTATGTTCTAGATTCCCCGTCAGAATATCAGCATATCTTGCTGGCATTGATGGAGAAGGAATAAGGTAATGTCTGCAGAGTACACTCTGCTGGCACATGGAGAGCTTCTAGCAGTTATTAAAAGGGGGGCATCTTTGATTCTGCTTCCTCCCCCTCTGCCAGAGTTCTTTCTCTGTAGCAGTTGCAATCCCAGCATTTGTTCAAGAGGAAGGAAGGACACACGCAAATCTATTTTTGAACTGGCTTCTGGGAGCTGCAAAGTGCCACATGCTCTGGCTCTATCTTAACTCATAGTCTGAGGATCTCCCATGTGACTCGTCTGGCCTAAATCAAACAGGGCCAGAAGAGGCCGAATCTTGTGCAGAACAGATTGGAGCATTATCTGCCAGGCTGCTGGGTCATTGACTGAGCTGTGGTGCTCTGCAAATATGAAGCATCTTGAGGAGAGGTTTATGAGACAGTCTTTACTGTGTCCTCTCACTAATGATGCATTAACCACAGCAAAGCATGCAAGTACCCAAGTGTTTTGTGAATAGGTAATTAATTAAAATGCTATATGCACATTTCATATGGTATGTGAGGAATTTTATGGAAATCATTAACATTTCCATGAGAATTTCTTTGGGCCTATTTATAAATATGTGCCCAAAGATGTGATATCTTTGGTATATAAATAAACCGTGTGTGTGTGTGTGTGTGTGTGTGTGTGTGTATGTGTGTAAACTGCTTGATGGTGATTTTATTGATGTGGGCTTAGTTAGATTGTAAAGCTGGAAGTTAATACTAAACATTTTTCAAACTGTCATTAAAACTTAACACCATTTATTTTCAGTGTTAAAGAATAAGTGTCTTACAAGATTGAACACATCAAAAAGTTTTATTGGCAGTAATATTGTGTTTCTTAAGTTCTAGTTGCCTTGGTTACTCTTGGAATATTAAAATAATCTGGGCCTCTAGACTGTGAAGGATAGTCCCTTCTTATTTTGGGTCCATGATGGTGCTAATTAACACTCTCTAGGGCAGGCAGAGAGGAAATGTGTGTGCTGTGGAGAAAGCAAGATGGCTGTAGCACCCAGCATTCTGGATAATTTCTGAGCACCCAAAGAACATAGCACCATCGATGCTGAGAATCATTTCCTTTAGGACACATATGTACCCTTGTTGGAAGGTTTCTGTGCACAAAGTCACATTCTTTAATAATTGTTTTTGTCTGTGTATGTGTATATGTGTTCATGTGTGTGTGTGTATGTGTGTATGTGTTCGTGTGTGTGTGTGTGTGTGTTCATATTTGAATAAGGGGAGGGTAGAGTTCTGGATCTGCTGTCTGCCTCTATCCGTCTCCAGCTTATTTCTGGACTATGGTTCACCAGTTTGGCAAGAGTACCTGGCCAGTGAGTTCTAGGGACCCTCCTCTTTCTGTCTTTCCAGCATTGACATTACAGGAACCTGCTACTGTGCACAGCTTTCTGTGTGAGTCATGGAGATTTGAACTCGGGTCCTCCATCACACACTTTACTACAGACTGAACCATCTCTTCAGGCCCAACAGTTGTTTCAAGTCACTTTTTTTTTCTTTTACCAGAAAGTGCAGAGGCTGTTGATCCTAATATAAATATTCTTGTTTCTTTAAACATTGCTTTCCAGATCACTCCTTTCTTAGAGGTAGCCAGTGTTGGAAGCCACACGGTTGTGAACTCCTGAAAAGGCAGTGGTTCTCATAGTGCCGAGGAGAGTTGCAATCTTACTCTGGAATCAAAATTTCAGGGTGGAAATGAACCTGAAGAGTCAACTGGTCTCAGCCTATGTTCCTAGGGTCAGATTTCACTTGGGGATTCCTGATGCTCAGTTTAGCATGTTTTTCTCATTCTAGTTTAGACTGAGGGAAATTCCACTTTTCCCATGCAAACCAAAGTTCCTGATTCATATAAATTGTTCAGTAGTTGTCTTGGGGGAGTGACAAGACATAATAGAATTGCCCAGTGGTTTGGAATTGCAGATAGCAAAGCTTATAATCCTGCATGCTGCCTTGAGCTGTCAGCAGGGTGTTTCTAATACCCCACCTGTCCGCTGCTGATCTTCCTCTCATGGGCTCAAAACACATGAGGGACAGAGGGCTTAGAGTCCAGTCAGTCTAAACCTGACTGCTTTGCTTGTCTAGCAAGTTCATCTTATTTGGAATTATTGCCTATAGTGTTGGTGAAGGATGGGCAGATGCCTATGAAGAAAATTAGAATTTTCTCATAATAAAAATAAAATCATTTGATTTGCATTTTAAATTGTTTTTTCCCCAGCCATCATATAATCCATATTAATTGGTTAGCAGTTAATGAACACAGCCTGCATGCTGTAACCAACCCACCAATTCTGTGTCCCCTTAAGGAGGCACAGTTACTAAGGAGTGATGCTGGGTTTGAACTTGAGCAGCTACCTCTTGGTAGTGGAGTGGGACAGCAAAAACTTTAAGTAGACAGGAGTATCTTGGTGTCTGTGAAGCTCAGCCTACTTACGTTTTCTTCCTCTTGCCTAAAAATAAAGTCTCTTCATGTAATCCTGCTAGTGAGCACTTCCTGCAGGGGCACTGAAGTGGCCAAGGAATTTTCTTAAGTTTGAAGATCTCCTGAAGTTTAAAATGGTGGGAGAGTTTACTTTTTTAAGATGCTGAAACCGGATGATGGGCTGATGAGTGGAGGGAAACCTTAGGACTCAGATGGACAAAAGTCTCAGTGGAGCTGTCAGAAGGTCCCCATGCCACAGAGGAGAATGGGGATTAGAAACCAGGGAGTCCACTGAACTGCATGCCTGATAAGGGGAAGAAATGGTATAGATGCAAACCAAAACGATTGTTCAGCGAACTGACTGCACAGGAGGACTTAATGTATCACAGAAACTTGATGGAGGAACTGTATTCAGTCTCTGAAAACAGCAAGGATTCATTTTGTGGTTCATATTATAGAAAACACATAGAAACCAATGAGTTTGTATTGAAATAATTTTTAAAAAGTGACTGGGAAGATTTAATGTGGGATAAGGGTAGTAAGGAGGACTTGAATTATATTCACATATTGATTCATGAAGTACCTTTCTATGAAGAATTTTTTTAACTTTATATTTTTTTAAATATAGATATATACATAGTTTTATATATACATAAATATACACATACATACATACAAACATACATGCATAGACATATCACTTGAATTGGAGGGTTTTTTCTTCCTTAAAAGATGTCATGTTTTCCTTAAGGAAGTGCTCAAAGTTTCCTCCTTCGCAACCCCAACCATCAATCCTGCTGTTTTGCTCCACATTGGGGTCTTTCCCTACCATGGTCCCCCAAAATGAAGTCCAGTAAGCACATGCCCTGTCTTGATCCCCCTGCACTGGCCTCCATGATACTACAGCCCAGGTAGTCCAACAATGGCAGTCTACACTCTGACAAGGCTGACATCCCCTTAGCTGTTTAGTCCATAAGCTGGGTATTTCAGTGGTCCCCATCTGGCATTGAAGGTTTGGAGGATTCTTGTAGAGATAGGAGTCCTTAGTCTATATTAGGAGGTTAAAAAGCTGTGTCTCATGCCTTTAAGGAGTGCCAAAAGCGGTGGCAGCCACAGAGTAGATGCAGTTGTCAGTAAGAATTGGAGACAAGCCAAATTTTTGCAATTATGTGTTTTCAGGGAAGGTATAACAACCAGTTTTAGAGCCACCCATTATAAGAAATGCTTAGATGTCAAATTAGTGGATGCTATTTTGTTAATATGAAAACCTTAGAAAGAGAACAGAGGACAACCACTTTCATGGAAGTCTTGAAATTTCCACAAATTACTATTAACTATCTCCATTTGCCTTCTTTTATTTGGCTGGCACCTGCCTTGCATGAGTAATTTTACTGTTGGGAATATCATTCTTTCTTTTTTTTTAATTTTAATTTTTATTTATTTCTGTATGTGTATGAATGTACTGTCTGCATGCAAGTTTGTGCACCCATGTCGTGCAATGCCGTGGAGGTCAGAAGAGGGTCTCGGATTCCCCTGGAACTGGAGTTCTCCTGGAATTGGAGTTTCAGAGGTTCTTGGCCGCCATGTGGGTGCTGGGGATCGAACCCAGGTCCTCTGTAAGAGTGGTCGGTGCTCTTAACTGCTAGGCCATCTCTCCAGCCCAGGGAATATCATTCTTTCATTGTACAAAGAAGCTTCAGGTGATATTCCTATAATACAGAATATCTTCTAGAATTTCTGTTTTCTTGCTCTTTGATTCAGAATTTGTGTAAATTTATAAATGACTTCAACTTTACTAATGAAATATGTCCCTCTGTAGAGTACAAACACAACTCCACTCTCCTTGAAGTCAGGTTGAAAACCATCAAGTCCATGTTGCAACTGTGAGCTCTCTGGAGTTAGTAACCCTTGCTCTGCCCAAGAGATAGTTTTCATCTCTTATCAAGAATTCAAAGTACCTATGGTGCCCTGTGAGTTTACCTTGGTACCCTGGAGTACAGAGTTTTCAAGTCACTGAGGCCTTTTGTTTCATGAATTGATCCAATTAACACAGGATCTGCTTGCTTCCTTTTACTTAAGAGGTCTAAACAGAAGGCTGCAACTAGTCAAGCTTCAAAGAATGGGAGCTCCCGAAGTGTGTATCCCTGGATAGGGACCCATATTAAACCTCACCTACCCACAGATCAGGGATCATCGCAGAAGAGGGGGGTGGGAAGACTGTAAGAGCCAGGGCTGGTGCATGAACATAGAGAAGCAGTGACTTACAACCTACTGTACGCTTTTACATGTAAACCTGTGGCAATGTAGGCATCAGGCATGGGACCCATGCCAACAGGGACAAGGTCTCAATGCAGAGCAAGAGAAATATGTGGGGGACTGACCCTGGACTGAGAACTACAAGAGACTGAGTACTGTTGGGTAAGGAGGAGTATGCCTTACCTAGGATTCCTAGATGCTCTGACTAGACTCCAGTGGATCTATTTATACAGTAGGTCATCTGGGTTTGGGGGCTTGATTTGTTTTGTGTTCTTTCAATTGTGTGTTCTTTCAATCATGTTTAGGATTGTTCTTTGAAATTCTGTGTCACAAGTTATCTCTAGGGGGGTTTCATTGTAGAACTCTTCTATAGGACTGCTGGTGTTTAGTGGGGACAAATTATTTGAGTTTTTCATATTATTAGTTTTTGTTGTTATGATTTTTGGCATGTGGATTTCTTTTTTGTTTGTGATTCTGGTATGAAACTCAAGTCTTCCTTTGTTGACATGAAGACTGATTTTCTTTATATTCTTGATGTGCCTTGGTTGTCTTCATGTTAGGTATGAAAGGCTGGTTGATCTAGGTTTCAAGTTGTTGCTTTTGATTTTGTATTGGGGAACCAGCTGGTTCTCATCCAGCTAGTCAAGAGCTCCCACAGAGGTCCAAGTAAGTCATCAGTTAGAGACTCTCTGGATTCCTTCTAAGGTCTTGGCCCCTAATAGCCAGCAGGCATAGCACAATTTGGGAAGCCTGCCAGGCAGAGGCGTGATTCAGGTGCTCTTGGGTAGTCTGCAAAGGTCCAGGCCCTACTAAAGTGCAGAGAGGTCTAGCCCTAAAGCAGAGGGAGAGGCTTCAGATGGTCCCAAGGTCAGGGGATGGGCACAGTGCGATGTGGGAAGCTCACCAAGGTGTGGATGCAGGATTCAGGCATGTGCAGTTATGCTGGAATTGTCCTGACCTGTGCCAAAGGGTAGAGCAGTGTGCCCCTACAGCAGTGGGAGTTGCTTCAGATGGTTCCAAGCTTGAAATTTAAACGCTGAATTTTGGATATTCGTACATACTTCTACTTTTCCTAGAGTTGCTAATAGTTTGCTTAGTGGTTGTTGATGCAAAAAAAATATAACCCTTTTTAACCATATCTTCCTGTTAAAAGTATGGCTTTATGCAGTGGAATCTATTCTCATCTTGAGAACATTATTTTTGGGTTCGCACACCTGCCATCCTGGAATGTTTTTCATAGTGCTGAGTTAGTTTCCCTTTCTTGGAACCCTGTACTCCCTCCCCCTTGTTTTGAACTACTTTGTATAACTTCTTCACAAGGCACATGCCTATGCCTCTTATTTCTGCATCTTTATTTTCCCATTTTATTTAATATTTTATTTAAATTAGGATTTGGGCAGGTGAAAATATAAAGCCTTCAGCTAATTTTTCTGAGAATTCATTTGCCCTCCATCAACTGATGTTGCTTATAAGCTGTCTTATTCTTTTCATTTTGTAATGGATTTTTCCCTTTCTTTTGAATATATAAAATATTCTCTTTATCCCTATTAGTTGACATTTCACAAAGCTAGGTAATGTGGTTCTGTTTCACACTTAGGAGTCTTTTGATTCCAGTATCATTGACTCTGGGCAATTTTGTTTATTAAAGAATGTCTTGTGGATGAAAAGACTGTGGATGATTAAGACTACTGGCTGCATTTTTAGAGGATCTGGGTTTGGTTCCCAGCACTCCCATGGCAACTGATAACCATCTGAAATTCCAGTTCTACTTCCAGCCTCTTGGCTATTACGTGCACATGGTGTACTTATGTGCAGTCAAAATATTTCAACACATAAAAATAAATAAATAAATAAATAAATAAATAAATAAATATCTCTCATTCTAGACTCCAGTGATCTATTTGCACAGAAGGACATCTGAGTCTGGAGCTTGATTGGATAGGACTTAGCTTGCATATTGTAATGAATGAGTTTTGATGGGGGATTGGGGCATGGGGGTACTGGATTTGATTGGGAACCATTGTATGAGTTGTACATATGTTCAATAAAAAATTCTCTCATTTGTTTTTGTTCCCTTTAGTTCTTACTATATAGTTATGGAACCAACATTGATCCCCTAAGTCTATTAATTTTCCTAATGAATTTTTAACCTTATCTATTTCTTGTATTCTTGTGAAATTATTTCAACTTAATTTTCTAGCCTTTCCAATGGACTCAGCTAAAACTTTTAAATTTTACTCTTGTCGCTCACATTTCTAGTCTTTATTATGGATGCACATCCTCTATATCTGAGGATACTAATTGAGTATTTTACTTTCTTTGGGGTCAGTTTTTAATTTCCTCCAGTATTTCTGCATTTTATGTTTTTAAATATTTTGGTGACACATTTCTGTGTTTGCATTTTAAGAAGAAAGGATACATACTTGAAGATCATAGTAAAAGCATGAATACTGAGTGATAATACCAGGGAATTACCATTGTTGTGTGGCTTTTACTTAACTATTGTGATTATTACTGGTAACCAGAAGCCTGGAATTTTGGAAACATATGCAATGTTGACTACTGGCCAGGTTTTTGTTTTTTTTTTTTTTTGGTCTTTTTGAGACAGGGTCTACCTATAGCCCCAGCTGTCCTGGAACTCGCTCTGTAGACCAGGCTGGCCTTGAACTCACAAAGATCCACCTGCCTCTGCCTCCCAAGTGCTAGGATTAAGGGCATGCGCCACCACACCCGACAACTACTGCAGTTTTAATGATGTCTGGGACATTTGTGAACAATGATGGAAATAGATTGAAATATAGGGGGTATGAGACTGGCCCTGGACTTATTCTGTTGGATTAAGAGTTGGATACCAAGGAAGGCTTATCCATTCTATTTTCACAGGTGATGGCATTTTTAAATGATTCTAAAGAATTAAACCTCTGTTCCATTTAAACTAGGCAACTACAGAAGCCTGCAGTGATTCAGTGAGGTGTTCAGTCTCTGTGACGTGAGGGCTGATGCTAAGCTCCATGCTGATGGGTGAAAGTTTCAGACCTACCGACTTCCCTTGAGTCTTCAATATGTTCCCTCCTTGTTCAGATGGCAAAGGAAGGAAGATTTTGCTTTAGGCTCAGTGAATTCTGACTTACATCTTTAATGCCCCTTGGAAAATTGTTTTCAGGGTGGGTCTCATGCTTCCTCCTGGGCCACATGTCCTAGTTCTTCTTAAAGAGGGTGGGGAATGTAATGAGGTAGGACTTTCTTTAACTTTACTTGATTATCAATCTACAGGTCATTATAAGGAGACTCTTCATTTACAGTTTCCAATAATTCTGTTTCCAAGAATTCTCATTAGACACCTATGACATGGCTTTGTCCTTCCTCTTTTTGAAACCTTTGTAGGTAATGCAGTAGATGAAGGGAGGTTGGAATCATTTCATGGTGGGGAGCAGTGGAGATAGTACTGCTTCACTGAGAACTTGTTTGATGAAGTTAATGTGAAGGCTAGGTCTTTTATTTACTAAATGTAATTGACCAGGTTTTGTATAAAAGGCTGAATTATATTGGTATTTATCCAAATATGAAGCAACAGAGTAAGAATAATTAAGAACTTACTGTGGAATAAGCAAGTTAATAAAATAGATCTGAACAGAGAGTTTTATACTTTGACAGAATCAAGGGACAAGTTGAAAGCATTTTATTTTTTAAATTTTCTTTTGTTTACTTATTTTTTCACTCGAGAGAATCCTTTTATTGGGCCCAATGTTAAGACAAAGGAGAGGTAGTGAATAAAAGAGAGCATGTCCCCCAGTCATCTTACCAGGTGAGCCAAATTGCCTGCCTTGACGGTGAGGGAGAATTTGCACCAATCCCAGCAACCTTTGCATGCAAATGAGGGTTTATGCTTGTGCCATGCAGAGCATCCTTTTAACACCATTTTTAAGTGTGTGAGTATGTTTGTGTCTGTGTGTGTGTATGTGACATTGTATATAGGTGCCCACAGAGGTCAGAAGGGAGCCAAAGCCCCTGGAGCTGTGACTAAGGCAGTTGTGAGCTGGGGACCTTAGTGCTGGGAATTGAATTCCAGCCCTCTGTAAGAACAGCAAGTGCTCCTATCCAGTGAGTCAGCCCTCCAGCCCCAAACAGAGAATCTACTAGATTGGGAAATGAGAAAGGGAAGGCGGGTAGAAGAGAATTGAGTGTAAGTGTATCCTGGGCAAAGAGCATTTGTGAAAGAAACTGACCATACTTTTAATAGATTGCATTCCATTAAAGCTGGCTGTCTAATAAGACATTTTCAAAGGTTACTGCTATCCCTGTGCTCTGCAAAAAAAACAAAAATCAGTAAACTCACTGCATCAGTAACCAAACTCCTCATCCTTTCCATTGCTCCAAACTAGTATCACATTTCTGTTTCCCACTGAGGGTCCTGGTAATGCCATTCTGCCCTCCTTGGAGTCATCTTCTGGTCCTGTCTCATCCAGTCATTCATTCAACACATATTTATCAGTATTTGCACTAACAGCCTCTGTGCTAAGTGTTGGATGCACTGTGGGGAATATAATAGATGTGGTTTCTTTAATAATGATATTAGGAATATTTTGTTTGATATTTTTTCAAAAGAATTTCATTTCGTAGCCCAGCCTGGCCTTGACTGATGGCAATCCTCCTGTCTCAACTTTCCTAGTACCTGAATTTGCATAAGGTCTTTCTGTTGTTGTTCTTTTACTATGTATCCCTCTCCATGAGAAATATTTATATCTGGGTTGTTGGTACTAGCATCCACATATGAGGGACACCATTTGTCGTTTGTTTTTCTGGGACTGTGTTACTTCACTTAACATAATGTCTTCCAGCTCCATCCATTTACCTGCAAATTTCATGATGTTGTCCCTCTTTATGACTGCATAGAACTCCATTGTATACATGTACACATTTTCTTCTCTCCACTAATCAGTTGAGGGCACCTGCGGTCGTTCCAGCTTTTGTGCTATTTGTGAATCAGGCTTTACTACATAAACACAGCTTTGCATGTATCTTTGCGGTAGAATTTGTCTTGTGGGTATATCCCCAGGATTGGTATGACTGGGTCAACTGGACGGTCATTTTGAGTCTTTTAGGGTTCCCACACTGCTTCCATAGTGTCTGTACCAGTTTACACTTCCCCACCAGAAATGGATGAGTGTTTCCCCTTTCCCACAACCTCTCCAGCATTTTTGGTATCATTCGTGTCTCGCTCCTAAGCCAGTCTTATTGGGGTACGGTGATATCTCAAAGTGGTTTTAATTGCATTCCTTAATACAGAGATGTTGAACCAGGTTCTTAAGCTAGGGAAACATTGTGAAGCGGCGGCTTGGTAGATTTGTTAGAATGTAAAGCTGCGATTGGGATGAATGGTGATGTGATGAGTGGTGAACTACACAGCGATTGTGTAGTCTGGACACTCAGTGTTGATAAACTTGATTGAACAAACAACCTGATCAGCCCCCCGAACTGATGGTGGGACTGTGGGGGGTTTGGGCTAACACAGCTGAGATGGGTTTTGCACGAAGGATGCTAAGCTACTCAGGGATTATCACTATCAGCTAAAAAAAACAAATGGAAAAAAAAAAAAAACCTAAGGGAGTCAGTCTAGGAGAATACATGAATCTGGGTGGGGTGGGGGTGGGGGGGGGGAAGGGAAAGGGAAACTTGCCTTTGATCTGATTGGAAAAACATGATAATATGAAATAGCAAACCAACCATTAATAAAATAAAACTAAAAAAACAATAAAAAAAATAAAAAATAAAAAAGCATAGAATGAAAAACAAAAAAGTAGAATTTGCATTTAAGGGACTCTGGAGCAGATGGCTCAAGCAATTTAAGCGACACTGGCAGTTTCGTGCAGAGACCTGGGTTAGATTCTGAATATTTACATGGGAGATACAACCATCTATAACTCTAGTTCCAGGGGAATATTATTCCTTCTTCTGACCTTTGACAGGGCATTGCATGAACATGGGTCACCTCACATACATCTCAGCAAAAATGCACTCATACACATAAAATAAAAAAATAATAAGATAAAAATAAAATAAGAATCGTGCATAAAAAGGACAAAATCACAAAAGACTGGAGATTTTAGGTGAGTGAGCACAAGGCCCTGGGTTTGGTCCCTAGCACCAAAAAAAGGAAAGAAGAGAATTTTAGAGACATCTTTCATGGCTTCTCCCATGGCCACTATTATCCCACAATATTGTCTCTGTTACTTCACCTCTTTGAGTTATTCTTCAACATTGTCCAACTTGGATGATAATTATGTCTCTGTCAATCATATTATATTAGGATTAGGAAAACAATCATGGACTGTTTTCTACCTTATAAATCTTTTTATGTATAATATATATTTCTTGGTTTTCCAAATGCAATTGTGTCATTTCCTAATTACACAGACAGACGGACACATAGATCTGAAAACCAACTATCTGCTTTTATTTGCAGGTGACTATAGCCTATAGTGGTGTGTGTGTGTGTGTGTGTGTGTATGTGTGTGTGTGTGTGTGTGTTGCATGGTGTATGTGTGTGTGCACAAATGTGTGCCTGTGTGCTCCCTTGAGTATTTGGAGGCTAGAAGTTGACTTCAACCTATTTTTGGATACAGGGTCTCTCATTCAACCTGGATCTTACCATTTTGACTAAACTAGCTGGCCAGTGAGGCCCCATGTGAGGATCTACCTGCCTTGGTTCCCACAGTGCTGGGGTCACAGTTGTGGACTTCCATGCTGTCTTTTTATGTGGGTCCCGAGGACCTGAATTCAAGTCTTCACGTTTATTTACAAAGTACCTTATTCATTAAACTATATCTCCTTAGTCCTTCAGTCTGTATCTTGATGCTTTTCATAATATTAGTCAGCTTTTCCTATGAGGATAGTAAAATTATATATGCCTGTTCACTGATCCTGAGAATTGTTAGAAGTCTTCTGCCTCAATGAAAATAGTTTTGCTATTTTTTTGCATTTAAAAAATTAAGTAGCTCCATTAATTAGGCTTAATGAACTCCCGCTAGAAAGATGGTGAAAGAAATAAGGAAGGGTGGTAAAATTTTGGCTGTTCTTAATGATTTCAATAGAATCTTGAAAAGAAGATCAGTTGTCTTAAGGCAAATGTTTGGCACGCAAACAATACGGATGACTGAATACTTAAATACACCTGGCACCAAACCAAGTCTTAGACATGAAGTAACTGTCCTCACAAGGATTCCTTGAGGTAAATACCTTTACTATTTATTTTATAGCAGGTGAAAATTCTGAGGTTCTATTTTGCTCATGGCTATGGAATGGCAAATCCAAGACTTGAGCCACAGCCTTTGTATAAAGCAACACATTCTTTCCTTCATTTGTTTCTCTCTCCTTCCTTTTTATAATGTGGATAATACTGAGAGGTGTAGGTATGCATGACTACATTTTCATGGTCATGTGGAGCATTAATATGCCACATGGTTTTATAAAAAAATCATCCACTTAAAGTAATAATATTAATATTCTGTTATCATGTGCATTTGTTATTTATTCAGTACTGGCTGACTGAATTTCAGTTGTTAAATTTTACTCTGCATGTAGTAGGGAAATGCTTCGTTATCTTATTACATAAATTACTCAATGTAATTGAATGTGACAATTTTACTTTCTATAATATCTGGTACTAGATTAGAAAGATGATTCCTACTCAAAATTCATGGTGTATGCTAGAACTTTTAAAAACTCACAGCTGTGGGAAACTTTGGAGGTGCGTCTCCACAAAAAAGGAGCAATTGTTCTTTGAGTGTATGCTCATTTAAACATTTCCACTGCAAGTCACTTCCATGGACATGTTTGAGATATTGAGTCATGCCCCTAAAATGTCAAGTGCAATTATCTGAGTTAGTAATGATTGAAAAAAAACTTTCCTTCAAATATTTTTTCTTAGGAAGAGACTTTTTTCTGCTGTGCTCAGTAGCCAGCAGCTTGAGGTGTGGGGGGTCTAGCTGTCCTCTGTCTCTACACAGCCCAATGCTGGGGGAGTTGCAGATATCTGGTCTTTAGAACCTCAGGCTCTTCAGTACCCTGAATGAAAGCAGCACAGGCAGCCTGGAGGGTCTGCAAGGCCGATCTTCAGAGGGGTTCGCTTCCATTTCAGAGCTCTGTGATTGCTCAGCAATCTTCCAAAATATTCCAGCCTTGAACCCCCTTGAGGGACCCACAGATTAAGAATGGCTTGAGGCTAGCTAGAACCTCTGTCCCATTAAAGCTATGTCTCTTGACTAAAAGGAGCCTTTGATTTATACTCATGTGTCTGGGCTGGTATGTTTCCGTTTATTTATTTTTAAACTGGGGGCTATTTTAGGATTTTTACCTGATGATTTTTATCAGATGAATATTTTTTTTTTTTTTAAATTCTATTTTTTAATTTATTTCTGTATGTGTATGATGTACTGTCTGCATTGCAAGGTGTGCACCCGTGTCGTGCAATGCCGCGGAGGTCAGAAGGGGTGTCGGATTCCCTGGACTGGAGTTCTCTGGAATTGGAGTTTCAGACGGCTTCAGCCGCCATGTGGGTGCTGGGGATCGACCTGGGTCCTCTGTAAGAGCGGTCGGCGCTCTTAACCGCTAGGCTATCTCTCCAGCCCCCAGATGAATATTTTTACTTAATAACAACTTATAGGTTTGGCAATTTCTGTTTTGTTTTGTTTTTTTTTTTTCTGTATGCGTATCAATGTACTGTCTGCATACAGGTCTGTGCACCCGTGTTGTGCAATGCCGCGGAGGTCAGAAGAGGGTGTCGGATTGCCCTGGAACTGGAGTTCTCCTGGAATTGGAGTTTCAGACGGTTCTCGGCCACCATGTGGGTGCTGGGGATTGAACCCGGGTCCTCTGTAAGAGCGGTCGGCGCTCTTAACCGCTAGGCCATCTCTCCAGCCCCAATTTCTGGTTTTAAAAACACATCTACCTAGCCTATTCTCTGTTTGCTCCACTAGCGAGGAGAAGTGTTAGATGAGAAACTGCTGTCTGAAGAAGTTCAGGGGCTGATTAGCAACACAACGAGTTGGCATAAGAGTTAGAGGAGCAGCCTCAGAGGGCATGGCTGTTAGTCTGCATCTCTTGAGACTAGATCCTGCTGCTCGAGACCTTCTTGAATGAACACTTTCTGCAAATTCATACTTTACATTAATTTGAGTATCTAGGACTTTGCCATATTGTCAGTCTTTGACTTTTGCTAAAATGATGTTGAACCCTGAAATTCATTTTGTCTTCTGGAGCACAGTGATTCCAGTAGCTGCTAAAAGTCTGCCAGGCCATAAAGGCAATGCTTTAATGATTTAAGACAAAAATCCTTTATTCCTAAAATAACCCTGCTCACTAATGTGATCAGTGATCTCAATTTTAGTTTGACAGAGGTTTCAAAATAGAACTTCATGAGGGAAAACTGTAATTAGATATTCATGGGTAATATTCTATGTTTGTGAAGCAGAATGTTAATGAAGAGGAGTATTGATTTTACTTTCATTATATTGCATTTGGTGATATATTGCTTTCAGTCTGTAATACACACCCTCTCTTCTCATTTTTCCTTTTCTTCTTGTTCTGTCCCTGTTATGAATGAAGAGATAGAATTGCACCAAAGAGATGTCTCTGTTGGTAAAGTGCTTGCCATGGAAGCGTGAGGACCTCTAGCATCCATGTGAAAAAGCCAGACATGGTGTGTGTGTACTTGTAATCAAGACAGGCAAATCCCTGGGGTTTGCTGTCAGATACTCTAGCCAAATCTGTGAGCTCCCGGTTCAGCCAGAGACCCTGTCTTCAAAAAATAAGGTGGACAGTGATCAAGGAAGACACCTGATATATCAATAGTGGCCTCCACGTGCATGCACATACATGTAAACACACATACATACACACAAACACACACACACATATAAGACAGAATTCTTTGTGATCTGCAACAGACATCACATCAAGCATAATGTATGTGAGCACACAAATAAGATCATAAAGAAAATTCTGACTAGTACTTAGTTGTCTCCCCTTCTTGACCCCAGAGGCTCTGAACCATACCCCTCTGGGAGGTTAAGAATCAAGTAAAATAGAGTATCAGAAACATTGCCAGCCAAGTCACTCAAATCTACAGTATTATCTTTCCTTTGAAAGGCTTCTGCAATTTCTTTCTTCTGCTAAACATTTGAATATTAAGGATTTCTATTTTATGGAAGACAGCTGTTGTCAGTAGACCTCTCCTGACTGAATTAAAGAAGTGAAGGAAATGGTCTGAGTGTCGATTCTTGACGGCAGTAGAAATGAGTGTGGGACCCAGCCCTATTCTTTTTCTGTTACCAAATGTTGTGGATAATAACAATCATTTTGATAACCCTCATTTTCTTGGAAAATGATTGAATTGAAAATATAAGCTCGAAAATTATAGACTGCTATGTTTGAGCCTTGAGGAAAAAAACTTTTATAAAAGTTGATGTTTCTCCCATGTTTGCTGTTGTCAGGTCCAGTTTCATGTTTGGTGAGAGAGACAATGTAGATTTGTGGATTTCTGTGAGGGTCCCACCCCTGTGCCAGTGACTCCTGAGAGACATAAATGCTTGCGCTGTTCTGTGGATGGTTTTTACATTTCTCCATGTGCCTCGGAAGGAATGGCTGTAGGCACCTACAAGTATTTTTTGGCTTCCTTCCCAGTCCTAACATTATTGCTGTGTGTTATCCAGTATCCCTTCTAATAAATCACATGGTGGAGCTTTCTGAGGCCTGATAGACTCTGCTTTGGGTTCCATTACTGTATGGCCACATCATTAAAATAAATTCCCTTTAAAGGCAATACTGACCTACCCTAGAACATGGGTGAACTCTAAGTATATGATGTGAAGCAAAATGGGACAGAAATATAAAAGAAAAATATATGATTTTAATTATATGAGGTATCTAGCATGACCAACTTTATTGAGATGAAACTGGGGGTAGGAATATAGCTCAGTGGTAGTGCTCTTGCCTCTTCTGCATGAAGCCCAAGGTTTAATTCCTCACTACTAGTCCCTGCCCAGAATAAGAGAAATCCATTCCTTTTAGTTTGGGGCTGGGGAGATGGCTCGGTGCATAAAAGCAGTTGTTGCATAAGCCTGACAACCTGAGTTTGGATCCCCAGATCCCATGTAAAATCTGGATGCAGTAGTGCAACAGTCTATAATCCTGCAAAGCTCCTGTGGGGAGATGAGGGGCTGAAACAGGAGGATTTCCAGAAGCTCACAGGCTGGCTAGGTTTGCTAACAGCTGAGGATAGACTCAGGCTCAAGCAGATGAACAGCAAAGATGCCTAAAGGCTGTCTTCTAGCCTCCACATTTGTGAGGTGGCATGTATGTGTGCACTCATACACATGAACGTGCACACACATAGAGACACTCATACATCATACACACAGACAGACAGACAGACAGACAGACACACACACACACACACACACACACATACTACAAGGAGACTAAAATTAGATTGATGATTGCCAGGAGCTGGCTAGGAGGAAGGAAATGAGTTATTTGTTATGTGTAAACTTTTAATCCAGGAAATGGAAGATGATGATGGTTGAACAACATATTAATATTTTATAGTTTATTGAGTTTTGTGCATTTTATTTAATAGATATTAATCAAATTTATATCCCCTTTTCCATCTACATCTCTACAGCCCCCCCCACTGGATTTCATGCATCCTGTCTTATATGTTAACTCCTTTCCAGTCAAACAATTGTATACAAATGTATTCTTTAAGTGAGAGAGACTTTCGTAGTCTGATGAGACTCCAGTGGATGAACTATTTTAAAACATGATTAAATGATAATTTAGGGGCTAGGGGGATGGCTTATGGTTAAAGTATTTGCTGCACAAGCATGAGGACCAGGGGTTCAGATCTCTAGAACCCATATAAATGCTGGGTGAGCATTTCAGTCTGGGAAAGCTGACGTAGAGAACCATGGAGCAAGCTGATCAGGGAGACTGGCCTTATCAGTGAGCTCTGGGCTCAATTGAGAGACCCTGCCTTAATGAATAAAGTGGAAGAGTGATTGAGGATGATTCTTAAAGTCAACCTCAGGCTTCTACATGCACATGCACACACACACACACACACATGCATGCATATCCCTCCCCAAACATGTGCTCACTCACATGTAAACATGCGTACATGCACACAGTCACACCACAATCCAACAAATGGAAAAATGCATCTTTATATGTATTTGAAAAGTCTATCAAGAGACCTGTTATGCTTAGATTTGTGGTCCTGGGGCATGACTTGACCCCTTCTTCTCTTCCACCCCATACATCTTATGATAGGTTTTAGTCATTTTTGCCAAGTGTCTGTTCTGACACTGCTCTCAGTCTGCTACAGTGTTCCTAGAGCAAAATGCCATTCTCTCTCCTATGACTTCTGGAGAAAACAGTTGCACTAATCTGTAGTCACATCCTTTCTAGTCTTTCCCGTGGTTATCCCTCTGTCTGAACTGTTCTCATTCACTCACCAGGATGGCCTTCTGATTCCCCAAGTCTTTCTGAAAACATTATGCCTCAAAGAGGGCCTCTCTCACAATCTATTTTATTTTTCATTTTTAGTACTTTAATTGACATATGATATTTGTACGTGTTTATGGGGTACAGCATGTTACTTCCACCCATGTATAAAGTATGTAATGATGAAATCAGGGTTCTTAGCATTTCTACCTCCTCAAACATGTATAATTTCTATGTGTTCAGACTCTTATTTGTTTAGAAAGACATTAAAATTATTGTTGACTATAGTGCTATTGAATACTCTACCTAATCATCCATTGATCAGTGGGTGGATAAAGAAAATGTGGTATATTCAGTATGATTGAGGGAGGGGGAGAAGCCTCAGTCCTTTATGAGGATCGATAGGAGAGGAAGAATTTTGAGTTTAATGAGGTCCCATTTGTCAATTGTCGACCTTAATTCTTGCACAGCTGCTGTCTGATTTAGGAAGTCTTTTCCTATGCCTATGTCTTGTAGTCTGCTGCCAACTTTTTCTTCTATTGCCTTCAGAGTTTGGGGTTTCACGTTGAGGTCTTTGATCCATCTGGAGTTGACTTTTGTTTTTTTTAATTTTTATTTATTTCTGTATGTGTATGAATGTACTGCCTGCATGCAAGTCTGTGCACCCGTGTCGTGCAATGCCGCGGAGGTCAGAGAGGGTCTCGATTCCCCTGGAGCTGGGTTCTCCTGGAATTGGAGTTTCAGACGGCTCTCGGCCGCCCTGTGGGTGCTGGGGATCGAAACCCGGGTCCTCTGTAAGAGCAGTCGGTGCTCTTAACCGCTAGGCCACTCTCCAGCCCAGGGGTTTAATTCATTCTTTTACAAGTGGTATCAGTTTTGCCAACACCATCTACTGAAGATGTGTCTTTTTCCATTGTATCTTCTTGGCTCCCTTGTCAATATGAGATGGCTGAAATTGTATGTGCTCAGGTTTGGATCTTCATTTTTATTTCATTGGTAAACAGGTCTGTTTTTGTGCCAAGTCCAGGCTGTTTTTTTGACTATAGCCCTGTATATAGTTTGAAGTCTGGTATAGAGATCCCCCGCTGTTAGTTCTTTTCGGACAGGGTTGTTTTGGTATTCGGGGTCTTTGTTTTTTCCAAATGATTTAAGGACTTTTTCTTTCCAAGCCTGTGAAGAAACTCTTGGGGATTTTGATTGGGATTGCGTTAAATCTATACAAGAGTTTCGGTAGAATGGACATTTTTACAATGTTAATTTTCCCAACTCATGAGCAGGGAGGTTTTCCATCTTCTTGATTTCTTCTTCAATTTTTCTTTAAGGGTTAAAAATTTGTTGAAGATTTTGTTGTCTTTGGTTAGGTTTGTTCCTAGGTATTTTATTGTTTTTGAGGCTATTGTGAGTGGGAAGTTCTCCTTGACTTCTTTCTCAGTTGCTTGTTGTTGGTGTTAAAAAGGCCATTGATTATTTTAGGTTAATTTTGTATCCTGCCACTTTGCTGAAGCTGTTAATGTTTCTAGGAGTTTTTCGGTGGAGTTCTTAGCTCCCTTAAGTAAACATCATATATCATCAATAAATAGGGATATCTTGACTTCCTCTTTTCCAATTGGTACTACTTTAATTTCCTTTTCTTGCCTTATTGCTCTAGCAAGTGATTCAAACACTATATTGAAGAGGTGTGGTGACAGGGTGCAGCCTTGCTGAGTTCCTACCTTTAAAGGGAATGTTTCTATCATTTTCCCATTTAGGATGATATGGCTGTGGGTTTCCTGTATATGGCTTTGATTACATTGAGGAATGATCCCTCCAATCCAATTCATTCTAGGACTTTAAGCATGAAGGGATGCTGGAATTTGTCAAAGGCTTTTTCAGCATCAATTGAGATGATGGTGTGGTTTTCGCCTTTCATTCCGTTTATGTGTTTGATGATGTTTATTGATTTTCATATGTTGAACCATCCCTGCATCTCTGGTATGAATCCAACTTGGTCATGATGGATGATCTTCTTGATGTGGGTCTGTATGCGATTTGCCAGTATCCTGTTTAGAATTTTGGCATCTGTGTTCATTAGGGAGATGGGTCTATAATTCTCCTTTTTAGTTGTATCTTTGCCTGGTTTTGGTAATAGAGTGATGCTGGCTTCATAGAAGGAATTTGGGAGAATTCCCTCTGTTTGTATCCTTCTAAACAATTTCAGTAATAATGGTTGTAAGTCTTTTTGAAATGTTTTATAGAATTCTGCCCTGAAACTGTCTGGGCCTGGGCTTTTTTTTTTAGTTGGGAGGTTTCTTATTACATCTTCAATTTCTTCATGTATTATGGGTCTGTTTAAGCTGTCGACCTCTTCTTGGTTGAGCTTATAATTATGAATTTTAATCCTGGAATATTTTTGTGTAAATCTGTTCCATTTTGTTAGTATTAACTGCTCAAGAATCTGGGTGGGATACCAAACACAAGTTTATACATGCCACGTTATTTTTTCAGAAGTAGCTGTTCAACTCCAAGGTTGTAATTCTTTTTGGAATTTAGAGCTGCTGAGAGTAAGTGTGCTTAACCTGATCTAGTTTTCTGAATTTAAGTCCCTGTCTTTTCTGCTTGCCTCTGGTTTAACATGCTTTTTTGGTCATGGCAAAGTACTTACATTTATTTATTCACATGTACAGAGCCCATCTGCTCTCCTCAAATGGGGTGAATGTGCTATAAAAAGTAGAGTACTTCTAAGTAAAGTCATATACTGTATATATGTGTCAATGCATGTGAATAAGTATCTGTATCTATCTACATATGTAAACATGTATGTTTTATGTATATGAATTTATTTGTACATATTGAATAGGTATATATGTATTTTATATATATATATACACACACATGTATGTATCTTGTGCAGAAATGTATGCATTCACATACACATCCTCCTGACAGTGAGCAAGTTGGCTCTTTTCCTTGCTTTCATAAATGAATCAAATGGACTAAGACATCCTCCAAAGTGCCTTCCCTTCCTGAAGCATGGAAGGAGGAAGTAAAGTCTGGGAACACAGAGATGATGTGGTCTTCAATCATAGTTCATACGCTCAGCAGGAAGCCACAGCTCTTGAGATTTCATCAGAACTTTCTTTACCAATATTCCTCCAACTGCAAGAATTCTAGAAGAGACAGAACAGGAGACTGAACATTTCCTGAAGCTACCTCTGCTGCATTTTCTTTTGCTGAGGTGTAGGGTACATCTGCCCCAAATTACACTTGGACTGAACATTATGCACTCTGTATTTATTTTGTGACTCTAGCAAGAGGGCTTGATGTGGTCTCTGTGTGAGTGCTCCTAATTCACAGCATGTATTCTTCACCTTTATTCAAAACTGGCTAATGGAACATTTTGACTCTCAAGAGTGATCACTTAAATGCTGTAGTATCTTGCTTGCCATTACTATTCTGTCCTGTTTAATGAATCTCAGAGAACATGGCATTGTGTATTACCTAGACACATGGGCTATAATTTATTAAGTATACATTTTACAGTAGCTTTTAGGCAAAGTTGAGTATTAGTTTTCACTATAATTTATATTTAGCAATTTTGTTTCAAAATCAGAGTAGACTCTCTAGAAAACAAAATAACACATTGATCAAGTTTCTAAATCTTAAGTCATTCACTTTATCAATAAATTAGAGATGATATATGTATTTTCTAATTTAGATACTGCTAATGATAGGAAATATATAGGATATATGTAGTTTTGGGGGAGATATTTGAGACAGTCTCCCTATAGCCACAGCTGGCCTGAAACTTACTATGTAGGCCAGTCTCCAGGCTGTCTAATATATATATATATATATAATTATATATTATAATATAATGACTTGTATGACCTAGCATTTTAGTTCTCAAAATGCCATATCTTTCCTTTATTAACTGTGAGTCATAAAAAAGTAATTTTAACCAATTTTTTGTACTTTTATCATTATATCAATCAATATTCACTTGTTATTGTTTTTAGTTGACTGCATTTGGGATATTTATTGTCCATAATGGAAGAGTTGGCTAGCTGATATGAAGTTGAGTGTCTAGTTTACTTGTATGCTAATTTAAAAGCTTTACCTGGGCTGGAAAGATGGGTAGGCAGTTAAGAGCACTGGCTCATCTTGCAGAGGACCTGAGTACTGTTTCCTCTACCTATGTGGTGGCTAACAGCTCTCTGTAACTCCAGTTCCAGGGGGATCCAGTGCTATCTTCTGAACTCTGTGGGCATTGCACAAGAGGGAGACATACATACATACATCCAGGCAATATACTCATATACATAAAAATATTAAATATTTAAATTTTTTCAATATACTCTCATATTTCATTTAAATTTTGACTCAGACATTAGGATTGATAATGCCTATAGTTGATATAGTCATAAAATACAGGATCGATAATGCCACATGAAATACATATGACTATAGATAGCAAGAATAAGCCTTTAAATCCAGGTATTTCTACTGTATTCTTTAAGTCAATCATCTTAATTAAGCAAGAATGGAAAATACATTTCAGTTCATTCTTCCTCACCTATTATTTTCTATAAATAAAATTTCACATCTTGATTAACTCTATATGACTGTAAAATAAATTAAAGTTGATTATTTTTATTATCATTAGTTTAATGCTAATGCTTTTTGATGTTATTTATTTATTTATTTATTTATTTATTTATTTGGTCTTTTTGAGACAGGGTCTCCCTGTTGCCCCAGCTGTCCTGGAACTCCTCTGTAGACAAGGCTGGCCATGAACTCACAAAGATCCGCCTGCCTCTGACTCCCAAGTGCTAGGATTAAAGGCATGCACCACCACGCCAGGTGACTTTATATTTTTATTGAGTTTTCTTTCATATGAGCTCATGAGCAGTAGTCTTAACAATGAAACATTTTATTTTTTTATTTTTTCTTTATAATTTGTTATGTGTATGAATATACTGTCTGCATGTAGGTTGGTGCACCTGTGTTGTGCATTGCCACTGAGGTCAGAAGAGGGCATCGAATTCCCCTGGAACTGGAGTTAAAGATGGTTCTTAGCCTCCATGTGGGTGCTGGGAATTGAACCTGGGTCCTCTGCAAGAGCAGTTGGTGCTCTTAACTGCTGAGCCATCTCTCCAGCCCCCAATGAAACATTTTAAATAGAAGTTGGGGGTCAAAGGCAGAATTGGTCAATAAGCCATGGGAATCATATTAGAATTCACAACAGTGCATTCAAATGGAATGCTATTTAATAGTATAAATAACTTTGTAAATTAAATCACTCACCCATTAATATTTCTTTGGGTGCCTTCTACTAGGGGAAGTAAAAATTGTATGCTCTGGACTTTCCTTCCTGGAAAGGGTACAGGACTCTCTCAACAGGATGTGTTGATACAGTTGTCTGTGACAGTCTTGCCTTGAGGTCCACTCTCCCTTAACTCCTAGTTCAGAGGCATTCAGTGTCTTCTGGGGGTCTTAGAATCAATCAACTTCATCCGCAGTAATAACTCACACACCCACTGGCTTATTCCAGGAAATATTTATTTCTGGCTTATGTCTCTGATTGGCTTTGCCCTTTGTCCTGGCTGTGGCCTTTGTCCTGGCTGAGTGTACCATTTAGACTTGAAGATGCAGCTCCTGTCTGGGGCATCTTGTGGCAAATCCCAAACATGGCAACAACTTCACAATCACATTTAAGACCAGCATGTTTTGCAACATGCACAATATCTGTTCACCTTGGCTGAAACAAATCACTTGGCCAAACCCAAAGGGTTGGAAGGGGGCAGGGACAGTGAGAAAAAGTGGCTGTTTGTGAATGGTAATTCAGTTTGTGTACATTGCCTCGGGGCTTCTGAATCCAAGTACATAAAAGGGAAGAAAGGAAATGATAAAATTCATAATATATGACGAATTCCCTCACTTTGCATTTATTGACCATGTAGTACACAGTAAGTGTTAAAAAGATAAATGGCCCAAAGTTGATATCCAAATGAAACTTACACAGTATTTTATAGGATTGGATGTATTCACAAGTGACTATAATGTATCCATCTATTAATTTGCTAATTGTGCAGTAAATTCCTGCCCAGTATTTTCTGTGTTCCATATTGTTCTGCGTGCTGGGTACTGGCTCCCTTATCACCTTCCATGCTCTTTGCCAGGGCACTCTCTTCCAGTCTGTGGCTGCAGTTGCCACTGGTGCGGTGCTGACTGAATCCATTCTCAGGCACAGACTGTCTTAAGCTACAATTTAACTACCTTCTGAGTGGATATTATATTTTTCATATGTAACCTTATGTTAATAATGAATCCCCCAAGCCTCCAACATCTACTTCTTCTGACTTTCCTATTTACTGATATACTCTTACACCTTATTTTTTTCTTTAAAAATACTTTTTATTTTTATTTTTACATGGATGTGTGTTTTACCTGCATGTAATGCCACAGAGGCCAGAAGAGGGTGTCACATCCCCTAGAACTGGAATTACAGATGGTTCTTAGCTACCACATGGGTGTTGGAGACCGAACCTGGTCTTTTGCAAGAGCTGCCTGTGTTCCTAACTGCTGTGCTATCTCTCCACCATTATGTGTTGATTAATTTACCATTGAATAAATTATTACCTACTACTTACTGTATACGAGGTGCTTCTCTAGGAGTTAGATATTCAGCAATGAACAAAATAATTTTTTTCATAAGCTTATACTATAGAATTGGGTGACAGAAAGCAGGTCCTAAGCATTAAAAAAAAAACAAACAAACAAAAAACAAGTACAGATAGACACCTACAAAAATAATAATAATGAATAGCATGGGCAGGGAAATCTTCCTGAGCAGGTGATGTTTTGGGAGGGACCCTAGTGACAAAAAGGAACTAGTGATGTAAAGATATAGAGACACTACTTCTGCTACAAGAAGCAGGTATTCAAATACCTGAAGGTGGGGAACAATCTTAAGGCATTCAGGGCTATGAAAAGGCCTGTCTGGTGAGTGGCACAAAGCTACCTGGGATAGGATATAAGTAGTATTCAGATGTGGTAGGCCTTGAAGGATGCAGTAAATGTGGTCTAAGGCAGATGAGGGAATGAGGATGTATTAATGTGGCCTTCAAGCCAGAAGGATTTATCCTTGGTTCTTCTTTCTAAATGATTCTTTCAGCAAGTTAGCCTTTATGATTTTTGTCCTTCAATTTTCCACAAAATTCTCCCAGCTTGCTATATCCCCTTTGCTGCTTCCTAATCCATACACCTTGTCCTGATTTTCTTTTTAATATTTTATTTATTACTTTTATTTTATGTATATGATTGTATTGCCTGCATGTGTGTAAGTGCACCTGTGTCATGCAATGCCCATGGAGTCAGAAGAGGATTTTGGATGAATAGCTGATAGCCAGCATGTGGGTGCTTGGAATTGAACCCCAGCCTTCTGTAAGAGCAGTCAGTGCTCTTAACTGCTCATCTATCTTTGCAGCCCTTGTCCCGATATTCTTGTAAAAGTCTCCCCACCTTGATGCATTCCATTGCTGCCTCATCCCCAATCCATTCAGGTTATTCTCCTTACAAGCTCCGTGCGCAGTGATACATCCTCTCTGCCTTCTGTCCCCAGTCGGGACATTTTTTGACTAGTCTTTGGCCTCAGAATTTGTCTACTGAGCCTGGTGTCCACCTTCTTGATAGAGCGATCCTTCTTTTTTTTTTAAGTTATTTATTTCTTTATGTGTATGCATGTTTGTAAGTATACCGTGTCATACAGTGACTGTGGTGATCAGAAGAGGGCCTTGGATCCCCTGAAACTGGACTTTACAGTGGTTGTTAGTTGCCATGTGGGTGCTGGGATTTGAACCCGGGTCTTCTGCAAGAACAGCCAGTGCTCTTAACCTCTGAGCCATCTCTCCAGCCTTAGAGTGATCTTCCTAAAATGCTTTGTCCGATTGTTTCCAGCATCCCTTTGCTCCATTGTACATATAATCAAGGGTTTTTACATTGTGGTTTCCTATCTGTGGTTCTATGAATCTATTATGGTCTCCCTCACTTCTAAGGCTAGGCCTGTACAGTTTTGTGAATTGTTTCTTTCTCATACCTCCACCTGAATAAGTTTGATTAATCTTCCAAATTCTAGCATAAGTACTATTTTTCTTCCCTAACAAATCAGTCTGGGTTAATCCACCTCTCTTACATGCATTTATCACCTCTGTGTTGTTCTTTTTCATTTTAACATTGCTCTAGATTTCAATCATCCATTTTCCCCATCTGAAGCTCTGGATTATTCACTATCTACCTCAAGGAATGGTGCCTAAAAGTAGATTAAAATATAAATTGATCATGTACATGTGTGTGCATTTGTGTGTGTGTGTGTGTGTGTGTGTGTGTGTTCAACTGGTCAAAGCTGTAAGGAAAAATTGTTTTCTCTGTGGGTCAACAAGTACTTTGTAGATAACAGGTGCTTTACACAAGTTAGCTGAATTCAGTAAAGCACAGGTTATCCATGTTTACTACAGCACTATTTACAATAGTTATGGAGAGGGCTGGGTGCCTATAAAAAGAAGAGTTGGCAAAGAAAAATGGAAGGCTTATATACAGTGGGATTTTACTCAGTCATAAAGAAAAATGAAAGCATGACATTTGCAGGAAAATGGATGAAATTAAAGATCATTGTGTGGAAAGACAAATTCTACATGTTTTTTCTCAGTGTTGAGTCTAAATAAAAGTATGTGTGTGTGTGTGTGTGTGTGTGTGCGTGCGCACGCGTGTGTGTATCATGACAGTAGGAAAGGGGCCATGGAAAAGGAGGGAGGTCTCTTAAGGGAGCAAGTGGGAAGGATACAAACAGAAAGTAATGGATGGAATTGTACACTGTGTTTATTAGTTCTGCAGCCCCGTTGCCCTCTGTTTTGCCTGTGCCTCTGTCTCAGCAGGCCCCTTCCTCTCCTACCTCACAGGCCTCTTCACCACTCATGTCACATTCATTCCATCCATTACTCTGTTTTCATCCTTCACCCTTGTTTCTTATCCTATTACTGATGGTGAGACCAGTATGGTGAGGATTAAATGAGATCATGAAGGTGCTTGATCAGAGAAGTACTTAATACTATTAAAATGAGTATTTTCATCAAGGGTTTTCAGGTAACAGATAAAATAATTTTTAAAAAAAGACATTATTGATATCAAATTAGAATATTAATATATTCAATTAGAGTGAAGACAAGGTTTGGGAAAGTGGGACAATGGGCAGAATATGAGGCCAGCCTGAAGGACTGCAGTCTTCTGGGAGGCGTCACAGATCATGAGGCTTCTGATGGGGGTGGGGTGGTGACATTCAGAGTGTCCAGGTGACAGAAATGCCACGTTCGCCACCCTCTCCACTTTGGCACTGTCTATAGGACTTCCTCAGCTTATTTTTGTTATTATTATTATTACTATTATTATTATTGGTCTTTTTGAGACAGGGTCTCCCTTTAGTGCCAGCTGGCCTGAAGCACACTCTGTAGACCAGGCTGGCCTTGAACTCACAGAGATCCACCTGCCTCTACCTCCCAAGTGCTGGGATTAAAGGCATGCACCACCACATCCGGCTCCACAGCTTCTTCTAATGGCTTTGGCTCCAGATTTTTTTTTTTTTAGTCTCCTTCTTTTTTTTTTTTTTTTAAATTTTTTTTATTAATTTTATTTATTTCTGTATGTGTATGAATGTACTGCCTGCATGCAAGTCTGTGCACCCGTGTCGTGCAACGCCGCGGAGGTCAGAAGAGGGTCTCGGATTCCCCTGGAGCTGGAGTTCTCCTGGAATTGGAGTTTCAGACGGCTCTCGGCCGCCATGTGGGTGCTGGGGATCGAACCCGGGTCCTCTGTAAGAGCAGTCGGTGCTCTTAACCGCTAGGCCATCTCTCCAGCCCCTAGTCTCCTTCTTAACTATTGAAAATAAAGGTTTTCGTGACTCAGATATCTTCAGAGGTTTTCCATCAGATTTGATGAAGCCAGTGCAGATCCTCTTTCTGCTTTGTGTCTAAAGAAAGTGCTCATGTTTTTATTGCCAGAGTCAAATCAACCACTAAAAGCTTAAGGAAATCAGAAGGGGCCCTGCTTGACAGTTCAGTTCCACTTAGCCAGCACTTTCAGCTCCCATAGGGTCTCTGATTCCCTGTTACTTGGAAATGCCATTAGGATGGTGCAAATGACTAAACACAGGGAGTCAATGGCTGAATAAAAGCAGAGGCAAGAATGCGAAGGGGGCTTCTGTGGAAGGTTTCTGACAGAGTTGTGATGCAGATTGTGGGGAAACAAGGGGTAACAGAAGGGCTAAGCTTTCAGGCCTTAACCTATATGACAGAATGCATGAAATCCAGTGTGTGTGTGTGTGTGTGTGTGTGTGTGTGTGTGTGTGTATGGGGGATGATGATGAGGGTGTGTGGATGAGGGAGGGGTCTAAATATGATTGAGATGTATTGTATGGAATGCTCAAAAGTTCAGTAAAAGTATACAATAAAATTAGGTCAGGACTGTGTGTTGGACATATCTTAAACAGGATCATGCTGATTATGGGCGTACTCTCTAAAACAGGATAAGTTCTAGATTTTGCAAAAACTAGGATCCTTTTGTGTGGTGGTTGGCAGTGGATGCAGTAATATGTGAATGAACATGAGGTGCATGTACAGGGCATTTAGTAAGAGGGGCAGGGAAGCTTCTTATGGGATTTCATTAAGTCCCTTTCTAGTCATCTTATTATTTTGGAAATGGAATACATTCTTTTGGGCCACTGAAGCTAATTAATACATTTGGTAATTTGTTACTTCATTAAGTAGAATTCCTTTAGGAGCACATGAAGCTTTGAAATGTGCATTCTGCGAATAATTTTCATGCTTTTTAGGAATAACAGACACACATTGTTGGATATTCACAATGGCCTAGGCACTTTGCTCAGAGCTTTATGTAACACTCTTTTAATCTGTACACCATAGTGGGTGCTTTCCCAGCCCAGTTCCTTACCTTAGTCTCTTTCTTTTGCTGCAGTTCATTGATGGGAGTTGTTTCTCTGCCATCTTCATCTCAATATGTATTTAATACTGTAAAGTTGAGAAGACATAGAAAGTTGCCTTTAGGGAATATATTGTTTTGAAAACTGTTTGCCATGAAGCCAGATCAAAAGTCCTAAAAAGTAAAGTAGAAGAGATTTGGTTCCAGTTTCTGAATTTTTAACATAATTATTTGGATGAATTTTGTCAAATTTAAATCCAAGGAATTATGAAAATGTCCATTTTGAGATGTATGTTTTAAGATTCATAAATGTTTTTCTTATTAAAGAGAAAAATGTATAAGGCATATTATCAGATATTCATATCATTCAGACTACTGAGCAAAAGTGAAATCAATCCAAAGAAAATTGTACTTTCCAAAGAAATTTATAGAATAAGAAAATAAGGATGAGAGTTAATAGTATTCAGAAGATATAACTAGTAGAATAATTATATAAATTCCTGTGAGAAGAATAATTAAATCAGAGAATGAGAAATTGAAACAATGACATAATACTCAGCTGAAAATAAGTTATATTTTCAAACTGGGTAAAGGTGTGTGCTGCCAAGCCTGATGACAAGGGTTCAAGTTCCAGAACATACCTGGTAGGAGAAGAGGAATAACCCCTGAGAGTTGTCCTCTGATTGCACACTATGGCAATAGTGTGTACATATGCACTACACAATAAATAAATAAATAAATACAAAATTAAAGTGATATGTAATTAATATGTAAAGTGCAATGTCTTGCTGTGCAAACACACTCTGAAGTGATTTCCAGGAGGTGCTAACGTGTGTGGTGTGTGGATGCACTATGAACTCATTCAGCCAATTTCAAATGAATAACACGTTGTTGCTAACTATGCCCATCACACTGTATGTTTCATCTTCAAGTGTGTGCATAAATTCTGTCACTGTATGTTCACCTTAGAACTGAATGTTTATTTCCCACATGAGTGTGGAGAGGCACTGAAAATCTCACCCATAGTTGAGAAGCTATTGGCAATTGATGGCAGCCTTGGAAGAGGGAGTCAGTATTCTTCAGGGATGTGGTCCCTGGGACATTGCCCATGTACAGGCTGTATGCTCACAAACCTATTGGCACGATAATGGGACTCAGTGGGTTAAAAATAAAAGAATACATGAGGTTGGGAGGGAGAAGAGGGGGGAAGGAAGAGAGGAGTTGGAGAGGAGGGAGTGGGTGAGGGTGGATTTGATCAAAACACATTTTATAAATTTATGAAATTCTCAAAGAAGTCATAAAAAGAGAAAGAAAAAAATAACCTCCATTTCTCCCTAGCCCTAGATCCTGGCCACTTTTTTACCTTCTGTTTTTATGAGCTTAATTCTAGATGCATTTCATTATTTTTTTAATTCTTTTTAGCTTTTTTTTTTTTTTATAATGGTTATCTATCATTCCTATTAGGTGAATTGATCCCATTTCCAAACTTTAATTAACATTTTGTTATTGATTAGGCTTAGGGGTCATGTGCTACCCGTGGAATTAATGTGAATATTATGTTTAATGGTTATTTTGAAATGCAATTTTATTGATTTCAGATACTAAAGCCTGACTTCTTTCAAGAGAGCAATATGTTGGAGGAAAAATGGTGCTTTCTCTATTAGTAGCTCAAGATTTGTCTGCTAGTTTCAAGGATTTTCTTTTTTTTGAAATGTCAAAACTAAAAAGGGAAACAAAAATAACATTAACAGACCCACATAGGAAATTATATTATTTGAGCATGTCAAGTTGGAAGATGGAACATGTTTTTTTCAGACGTCCCTGTTTCCTGAAAATAGCAATGGGTAACAGAGAAAATCTTTTATGCCATCTTTGAGCTTTCTGCTTGCTAAAAAGAACCACTGTGTAGCTTTGAAGGTTAAAAAAAAACTCTTTGCAGAAATATTTTATCTTTTCCAGAACATCTTCTTGTCCCCATGCATAAGTGCAGTCCCAGTTGCGCACTTACTCCATCTTCAAAAGCCTACATATCTTCAAGTGTGTGCATAAATTCTGCCAGGAAGGAACTACGACCTCGTCTTGAATATCTGCAAACAGCAATATCTGTTAGTCTCTACGGCTTGCTATAAAATTTGGCTCTGGGTGATCGATCACTCTTTACTTTGTCTTTTAGCGCAATAAGATTGCATACGACTTCTTCGCTAAGGTGCTCAACATCACAGTCTTAAGATGAAGCATTTGTTGTCAAGCTGGTAAAAAGAAGCATCACTTGGCTATTTCTATAAATCATTACCTGCCTCAAGTGCTTGCAGATGTCCACAGAGGGCTTAAAATATTTTAACCTTCTTGTGTCTGTTTCCTCATTTGCCAAGCCAGGATCTTATTGTATCACATAAAGCTATTATGGAATAAATAAAATATCCAGGATATCTCAAATAGTGTCTAATATGTAGGAAAAGATAATACTGGACATATACTAATTTAAGACAAAATTTCCTTTGCTCTTAGGAGTAGGCTTGCATTTATAAATCCCAAGAACTAGGTGATTTTCTTAGATATGTTTTTACTGTGTGCTGTTTCTTGAATGGTGAAACAACATTTTACTGTTCAGTATGTTGTGGGGAGCAGAGGTATGCATGAAATGAATGAATGATTTAGTTTGAAGTGTTGCACTGGGTCCACACATTGAGACCCTCCTCTGTAATACCAATCATAGGTCGGACAGCTTCTGCTGATGGTCACAGCATTCTTGGAACCTGCCTCTCACCCTTCTGTTATATCTGCTTTCTTCACTGGTCTTGATTGCCTTCTTCATTTCATTTATTTTCATTCTTTTTAAACATTTTATTGAATTTTTGTGTATTTCATACACAGCATCTCAATCAGTCTTAATTGCCTTTGTTACCCCACAGCGTGCCTTCTGTCATTTGTGTAAGGGCCTATTTTGCCAAATTAATCTCCCTGGCCATTCCTCAGTGCAGGTTCATCCACTGAGCTCTAGTCAGCCTCCCTGCCTTAAAGAAGGGCAGTTCTTCCTCACCTAACAGCAATCATCTGCCAATATTTCTTCTTCAGCTAAGATTGGGTTCTGCTACCCATTTCTGTAGTTCCATGCTGTGTTTTTGTCTGGGTGAGCTTGCATGGGTCTTGTGTGTGCTGACACCAGTGTTGTAGGTTCACATGATCAGGGTCCCGGGAGCTTGTAGAATTCAATTTCCATATGGTCTTGCATTGCCTCCCCGGCTTTTATGATGTTTCCAGCCCCTCTTCTGCAATGTTACCTTAGCCATGGGTGAGTGAAGCTGAATATAGTGACCTTCCCATGGACCCGCACTAAAAATAAAATGTGTATTTGACCAGCTGGTCCCTCCTATACCAAACAATCATTTAATTTTTAAATTTGGTTGTACCTCTTTATCTGGCTTGGTTGAACTGTGGCCCATGTGTATAGTCCACTGAGTTTTTGACTAACATGTGCCTAAAACCCTTGCTTCAGAATATCTTCTCTGTGTACTACTGTCTGGAAGATAATCAGACAATAAAGGGAACAGGAAAGGTACTGTGTTGACTAAAATCCATACAACAGCTTCAGTCTGCAAGCCTTTAGTATTCTTTTATACAGCACAAGAAGATTGCATAACTTCCCAAGACCACAGGACGGATAAATGATTTGCTGGGTTTTGACAACAACCGTGTTGGTGATACTTGATAACTTTGGTAAGTATCTGTGCAGCTCAGAGCAGGAGGTTAGGGGGATGCTGAGCAAAATGATCATTGGGTGAGTGGGGGATGCTGGTACCCATAGAGGAAAAGCCCTAGCTGCATCAGATATCACCAAGGGACTCTAGTCAAGATGGTCATGAGTGAAACAGCTGACTTTCCCTGAGGAACTATTTCTTTTTCTTTCTTTCTTTCTTTCTTTCTTTCTTTCTTTCTTTCTTTCTTTCTTTCTTTCTTTCTTTCTTTCTTTCTTTCTTTCTTTCTTTCTTCTTGGTATTAATACTTAACTCTAAATCCAAGTTTCTGAACCACTATTGTGAATGGCTTTGCTGTTCTTGGTGAAACATCCAGATGTACTTGTGTGACTCACTGAGGACTGTTCAGTGTGAAAAGCATGACAGGTGTTCTGAATGAATGTATTTTATAGCTATATTTGATAAAACTTTCTTTAGCTTTAAGGCTAAAGTGTATCCTAATACTAATAATATATTAATGAATATTGAGAGTTTCATATTATTCTTTGGGATATCAACAATATTATTTAAAAATGATTATATGTTTCCTGGATGGGAATTATCGAGGTACCTTAACCCAAATATTTAGTGAGTATTGATTTCATTTTAATAATGAATATTGGCTATAAAGAAATGAGACCTAAGACACATCTACTGATTTGAGGGGATGGTGATTATTGCAGCACCTCACATCAGTTTTAATTTTAAAAATATTTACTTTAAGTTATTCTCAGGTAAGCCTGAAGCTCTGACAAATTATGATGACTTTATTTTGAAACTTATACTTAGAGTGTGAAAGGTTGGCTCACTAGGAAGCAGCCCATGTATGGTCTATTTTGCAAAAATAATTAATTATTACTTTTTATGTGTATGAGTGTTATGCCTACATGTATGTAGGTGTACCTGTGCATTGAGTGCCTGTGAAGGCCAGAAAAGGGCATTTGATCCTCTAGAACTGGAGTCATAGATGGTTGTTAGTCACCATGTTCAAGAGCAGCCAGTGTTCTTAACGGCTGAGCTATATCTCCAGCTCCCAAGGCTAACTTATTTTTTGGCTAAAGAAGTAAGTTAGCCTTGGGAGCTGGAGATATATAGTGGAATGATCAAGTGATGTCATATTCTGATTTTATGATCTTTGGAATAGCTTGCCAGCTGGCCAAATAAAGATAAAATTAAAATTAAGCTTTCCCAGAGTGGCCAGCAGCCATAGAAGCAGACTTCTATGCTCTTTTGAGGAATGGGAACATATTTCTCACACTGACAATGAGTGACATCCGTGTGTTTCAAGCCCCCAAATAGAATGTCTTCAAGAACTACAGACCAGACTAAATTCTATGCCCTTGCCTAAAATATTCTTCCCTTGGGATAAAGCATCAGAACCTAAGTTTGCACTGCCCTGGTGTCATCATCGTGTATCTCAGATGAGGATGGAACCAAACAGGAGAGTCAAACATTCTCCTAGCAGTGAGGCTCCTCTGGATATTCATAAGACTAGTATCTTTAAATCTGTGCTCATATACCACTTTTTCAGTAAAATCTGCCTTAACCTTATTTATGGTTTGAATATGCAATTTTCCTATAGGCTCATATGTTGGTGCCCAGCTGGTGGTGCTACTTAAGGGCATGGTGGAAACTGAAAGGTGCAGCTAGGTTGGGAAGTCTCTCTTGGGCTTATCTCTGTAGATTTTGTCTGGTCCCAGCCCCTTCCTATCTCTTTGCTTTCTGTCTGATATGAGGTGAAGAATTTCCCCTATGACCACCATGATGTAATGGAAGAATACTTCTCACACTGACAACGAATCATATCCATGTGTTTCAAGTCCCCAAATAAAATGATTTTCAGAAGCATAGAGCACACTCTCAATTCAATGTAGTTCCCCTAAGATAAACATTCAAATTGAAGATTGAGGAGTCAGCTGTGCTCTGTGCTCCAGTATCCAAGTACATGGGGACTATCAAACATGGACCGAAGCCTATGAAACTTCAAGTCAAAATCAATATTTACTACTTTAGGTTTTTCTCCCAGATAATTTGGTCACAATTACACACAAGTAAGTAAGAGAAAATTGGTTCTAGGAATGAGGTCATTTCTATGATTAAACTTGAACATGTGATTCTTAAGCCTTGGGAATTGGTTTATGAGAAGAAACCAATTAGAAGAGTTTGAGAAAGCAAGTTAGAGACAGCCTAGAATGCTGTAAGCAGTTTTTTTTTTAATGATGCTTTGTGTATTTCATACAACATTTTCCAATTCAGTTCAGGCATATATCCCCTTCCCTTCACCAGTTTTTAATGGGTGATTTTAGTGGGAATCTGAAGATTAGAATCACAATAGAAATACAGACAGTGAAGCTTGTGCTCATGGACTCTATCAGGAATTGGGCAAGTGCTGATTCATGTTACATTTTTGCAAATAACTTTTCCACATATTTTCCATGTCCTGAGATTCTGCAGGAGGTTGAACTTGAAGATAAAAGGGTAATTAATCGGGCAGAAGAAATTGCAAGGTGACCTAAAATTCAAGCTGTATGTTGTTATTGCTTGCTAAGGAAATTTATAGTCAGAATAAGGAGCAAAAATCAGATCATAAAGACTTGAAGAACTTTCAGTTTGGTAAGGAAAATCTGTCTGAAGTTCAGAGAAAGGAAGAAATTGTTTCTGAAGATATCTGTGCCATTGCAAAGAAGCCATGTAGATTCTATTAGAAGTAGGAATGATGCTTGAGGAAACCCCAAAGGCCCACTAGTTTCCCACCCATTGCAGGCTCAAGAATATCATACAATAAACTAGTCTAAAAGACTTTCCTTTAAGAAGATAGTGCCTTGGGGATTTTGGCAGAGCTACCTAGAGCCAATGGTGGTCCAAGGGGGGGGGTGGGCTACTTCTCTACCTGGCAGTAGATAGTAGCATCGCCATGTGACGCTAATTGTGCAGACATGGGAATGTAACAGAGGTGGGTCACTGAGGTTCCACCAAGATTTCAGAAGAGAGTCTGGAAGAAACTTGTGACAGAGTTGGAGTCCCTGAAGGCAACTCTTGAGTGAATGGTACATGAAGCTTTGGAGGTAAAGCCCAAGCTGCCAGAGAGACAAGGACATTGCGGGATCCCAGGAACATGGATTGTCTGCCGAGGAAAGCCACAGGTAGTGAGTGGTGCTATCACGAAGACACGGAATGTGGCTGTACACACCAAGGCTATAGAGCTGGGGCTGTTCCAGCCCTCGTTCCCTGGATGCTGGGCATGGGTCCATAGTTAATGTTTGCTCTGTTCAGTTTTGGTCTTGCTCTGGTCCTTTCTTTCCTTTTTGTGTCCTAATTTCTCCATTTTGGAATGGGAATGCTTACTCTATTCCATTCTATGTTGGGTATGTACCTTGATGTTGAGTTTTTAAGGGTTCACTGCTAAGAGTTGCCTTGAGTATCAGAGATTCTACACCTAGAATTTTTTGTATATTTTATTGAATTATTATATGTTTCATACAGAACATCTCAACAAATCTTTTTCGAGAGTATTCTTGCACACCTTTTATTATAATTTTCTTTTCTTATTATGAAATATCTCTGTTCATTGATATATTTAACCCTAGTTCATATATATATATATATATATATAATTTTTATTGAGCATTTTTACAATTCATACGATGGATTCCCAGTCAAACCCAGTCCCTCCTCCCATGCCCGAATCCCCCACCCAAAACTCATACATTACAACATCTAAGCTAAGCCATATCTAGTCAAGCTCCCAAACCCAGATGTCCTTCTGTGCAAATAGATCCTCTGGAGTCTAGTCAGTATATCTAGAAATCCTAGGTAAGGAATATTCTTCCTCACCCAGCAGTACTCAGTCTCTTATAGTTCTTATTCCAGGGCCAGTCCCCCACCCCATCTCTTGCTCCACTTTGAGACTTTGTCCCAATTGGCATGGGTTCCATGCCTGACGCCAACACTGCCACAAGTTCACATGTGAAAACTTACAGTCTACTGTAAGCCACTGCTTCTCTGTGTTCATGCACCAGCCCTGCTTCTTACTATCTTTCCACCCCCCTTTCCGCAATGACCCCTGATCCCTGGGTGGGTGAGGTTTCATATACAGCACTCCCATCCAGGGACACACATTCTAGAGCTTCCCATTCTTTGAAGCTTGACTAATTGTGGCCTTCCACTTGCATCACGCTCTATTGTGTAAGGAAGCTTTACTGCTGAGAATTGAGGGATACTCGGTTACTCTCTGGCCCTCATTCTACCTGTAGAGATTCAACTGTAGATATGTCTCCTAGGAATTGCAGTTGTTCAGATATAAATGTTTTGTGTCTGATCAGTTGTAGGATTCTGCAGTATCCTCCATCTGTTGCAAAGAGTAGTTTTTTTTTTTTTTTTTTTTTTTTAATGAGTGGAGTGTGATATGCTTGTCTGTCAATATGAGATTCTAAGTTGGTGTATGGTAAGAAATTTCATTTGTCTAGAGATATGACACTGATAGGCTTTCCTCTAGGCTCTATGTCCTCTCTAGCCTTGTATATTTGACCAAGTTTACAGTGGCTCTCATGGGTTCACTCCCATTGAGAAGGTTCCAAGCCCAATTAGATAGCTGTTGACCATCCCCCAGACAGCAGTGCCTCCACTGCACCAGTACAGGTAGTTTTCTGTGCAGCTCATCGTGGTTGTTAGGCTTTAGGGTTGGCTTGTGCCATTGACTGATTGTTTTTGTATTTTTTATTGTTAGTAAACTTTTTCCATAAGTCATACATCATTTCTCAATTGACTCTAGAGTCACCTCCCTTTCCATGCCCCCCACCCCACCTGAGTCCCTGCACTCTTCCATGTATGTCCTGCATCTTTTTCCGAGTTTTTCCGGTTTTTTTCAGTTCTTTTGTTTTCTTCAACCTGTATTGCTACAGTATACACACACACACACACACACACACACACACACACACACACACACATATATATATATATATATATACATACATACACATATCATTTGAATTGGAGGATTTTTTCCCTAAAAGATGTCATGTTTTCCTTAAGGAAGTGCTGGAAGGTTCCTCCTTGGCAATCTCAAACAACCATCAATCCTGCAGTTTTTGCTCCACATTGGGGTCTTTCCCAATGTGGAGCCATTGACTAATTTTATCCCTTAGGAGAGTGCACAATGTCTAGCATTATGAGCACTTAACTTCAGATAGAAATGTTCCATGCCAGTTCCTATTCCACTAATCTAAGTCCTATCCCTGAAGCATGTCCTGTTCTGAACAGTTGGGTCCTATTTTCTTTTTCTGGTATGTAATCAAGAGCTTTGGTGATAGCCTGCATTGTTTTGAGAGTCTCTTGGATTGCTCTCACCAACCATGCAAAGGGAAGTGTCCTCTGTCTTGCACAGAGGTTCCCTGCCACACAGCCCCCAGGTTGCACCACCAGTGCACTAGTGTTCAGACAGTGTATGTGAATTTCTAATGACATCTTGGGGGTATCACATTACACTCTGGGTTCCCTACCCTCCAAAAATCCAATTTTCACTACTCTTTCTTTTTCCCTTCCCACCTTTTTCTTCCCTCCCCAGCCCAAGCATCCCCCATCATCCCCACCTTCCCCATCTTCTGACCTCCCTCACCTGCCACCCTGTCCCCATTTTATCTCCCCCTCTTTCCCTCCCAGCCTAACACCCCCACCCTTTCCACCTCTTCCCTAGTAATGTCTGGCACCCTCCAATAGCCCTGTCATTTGTGTTAAGGCCTATCATGTCAAGTTAGTGTCCCCAGACGTTCCTCAACTGCACCTAGAATTTTGAGCTGTATTTGAACTTTTAAGACTTTGTATTTGAACTTTTAAGACTTTGGGGACTCTTGGAGGTGGACTGATAAACTACATTGTGAGCTTGCCACGAGCCAGTGGGGGAAGGGCAGAATTCTATGATTTGAAGAGGAAATGTCTTCTATAGGGTCACATGTTGGAAACTTGTCCCTAGCTAGTGGCACTACTTTAGGAGGTGGAGCCTAGGTGGGGAAGTGCATTTGAAGGTTAGTCTTACTCCTCTATCCCTCTTTCTCATTCTTTGCTGGTCCTAGGTATTTGGCTAGGGACTTCAGACTCCTCTGCCACACACTCCCACAACTATGATATTCTGTCCAAGCGCATGGGGCTAAGAAACCATGGGCTAAGCACATTGAAACTGTGAGATAAAGTAAATCTTTCCTCCTTTAAGTTTTTCTCCCAGGTATTTTGGTCACAGATGAATGAAACAGCCTATACACCATCTAGTCTAATGTTTCAGCTCTCAGTCATTCTCCCTCCCCTCCCCTCTTCTCTCTTTACCCTTACTTTGTTAATTATCTCATTTTGTCATAATTCTTATCACGTTAGCAATTAAAGTGTACTTACCCATTTAATATGCTACACGATGACAAGGATCTTAGTTTTGCTCTTGATACTTTTGCTCAAGAACTTAGAACATTTCCTGGCCACTTATTGGGTACCTAATTATAGAATGTACAACCTATCCTATCTGTCTTATATATTGCTAAGCTTCCACTTGGAATTTCCCATGAGTTACTTTTTCTTCAATGTGTTCATTCATTCCTAGCCTGGATTGTACCATGGAATTAATTTTGGTTTGTTCTAGTTTTACTAATGGGCCTGCTAGGACAAAGCTCAAACTAAGAAAACTCATGGCTGTGAGTTCATGGCAGGTGGCCATGCTATTCTGCCTGGGTATCTCTGAGATTAGAGACACAGTTGCTAAACGACAGGCTGCCAAACATCTATTACTACACCCCAGCTGTGCATGGGACTGGGTGTGCATACCTCATTCAGCTGTATGCAGATGCACCTGTTTCACTCTGAGCTCTGGCGTGTCTCAGAATTTCTGATGACAAGGACTAAATAGATAGAGTGATTTGGGTCCTGATGTAAAGAGTGAACTCCCTCGCCTGAAAGGAAGCTTGGCCTGCAAAATGCCATCATCAGAATTTCAGATGAGAGCTGATCTGCTTTCCAATTAACTTCCATTTCAATTTTTTAAATTCCTTGCATAGAGGAAGCCATTCTAGATTAGCTGGTTGGAATAATGATATCTTCCACCCCAGGCTTCTATGACTAATATTGGTCTTTACTTGTGAAATCCAGAAGAAATTTAACAAAATAGGAAAATTTAAAAATTTATATGGGAAGTTAATGTTCACCATTTTTCATGGAGAGTTATGCGTTGGTGTCATCGCATGAATGATGCTGCATTAAAATTTAATTTCTATTGAGCCAGAACCCTTCCAGTGCTTAAGATACATGGCTCTATGAGCCACATAATATGTTGGTGTTAGTGCTTACATTAGGGTGTAAGTTTTAGGTCTTAATCAAAGGATTCTAAATAACAATTCCAGTACTAGCTGGGGTTTTCTAATGTTTTCAGAATACCATTTAGGAGTTACATGCATATTTTTTCATGAAATTGATGAGCATGAATATTAATGTTTATTGGGTAATATGAGTAACAGAGTTTCAACACATTTTAAAATAAGATAGATTTCCATATTTATTTGTAGAGCTTGTTTAGTGTTAGAAATACACAAAATACATGTTTATATATTATACATAATGGGTGCCCTAGACTATTTGTGCCAATGTTTCTATCAAAGGCATCATAATCTTAAAATTAAGGACTTGTATATTATGGGATAAAATGAAACATTTTTGTTTAAAACTTAAAATTTATTGTTTAAACATTTAAATCATGAAGAGTTTGAATATAAAAGCCATCTCAAGGCTTATCTGTTTTAATATAAGCACTTTGAGTTTAATACCTGCACATTGCTGGTGACTGATATATTGCAGTGGCTACAAAAGATGATTTTATCCTTAAATCCCTTATCTCCTCTCGTCTCCCCTTCTCTCTCCTCCCCTCCACTCTTCTCTTCTCCTCTCTCCTCTCCTCTCCTCTTCTCTTCTTTTTTTCCTTTCCTTTATTTTTTGATACAGGGTGTCACTGTAGCCTGAGCTGGCCTGGAACTTGTTTATATACCAGGGTGGCTTCAATCCCACAGAAATTTGCCCACCTCGACCACCCTCCAGCACTGAGAGTGAAGGCATACACAATCACAGGGCCTTAAGTCTTTTTTGGTTCCCAGCACCCACATGGAGGCTAACAACTGCTTATAACTCCAGTTCCAGGAGCTCTGACACCTCTTCTGAACTCTGGGTATTTTCACACACATGGTACATTTACATACATGCACTTAAGACACAAACACATTTTTAAAAGTCTTTTAAAGAATGAATTTATATGATATCAATGAAACCTTTAATAACCAACATATAAGAGAACAGCATCAAATGCCCTGATGCCCCATGGGACGACTAGAGGCTGAGGGGAAATGTACTTTCCTTATTAGGTAACCCTCACATCATTTGAAATTCATGATCAAAGATTCTATTGCTTCCCCCTACTGTGTTGTTTGCAGTTCACTTCCTTTGTATGTAATTGTACAGATATCATCAAATGCACCATTCCCTATTTCCTTCCCTGATTTGCTACAGCCTTCAGTATGGCGGCTTGTCTCCATGAGCTTGTATGTTCTATCCCACCATGTTGCTGTATCCTGCTCATCTCACAGTGATAACCTTCAATATCTCTACCAGAGATATTGCTGCCCTTTAATATCTCTGGTAGAGCTCTAAGAAGTTGAATTGTAATGGCCATCTGCAGCTGCTGCTGACCACAATTTCCCTAAGAAGGCAAATAGCTCTGATCCCTGTTGTTTACCTTAACCCGTTCTACCAGCTGAAGAGTTTCAAGGGGATTTTCATCTCTTGATTTTTTTGTTTTTTCATTGCTGAGGATCCAGCCCAGGACCACACAAATGTGATGCACGTACTCTACCACTGAGCTATAGCTCCAGCCCAGATCTTTCAAAATTTTAGGAACTAATAAGAAAGGTTAGATGGCCGAAGCCTACTTTGATTTTCTTGGGGGTTAGGAGTGTTGTAGAAGTTTCTCAGGTTATTAGCTAGAGGTTAACCAGCCTATGCCCATGGGCAGCAACCTCTTACTTCCTGTGCCTTCACAGCTGCTGTAAAGAAAATGGCAAGGCTCTTACCAAGAGCCTGTCTGTCTAGCTGTAGCTCTCTAATGGGCTTCCCAAATGCCCAGACATGAAGAAATAAATGTTAGATCCAAGAGCAGACCCTGCTCTGCCATGACCATCTGTAGCCTTCTCTGTCTCTTCTCTCTTGGTTGATTCTGGGATCCCTGTTGCTGAAGGGACCTGTCTCTCCAATAGAGTCTGGCTGATTAAGTCTGAGTACATTGAGTATATATATACTCTGAACATTGCTGGAACTATTAAAGGAGGGCGGTATTGAGACTTAGAGAAAAATTTCATGTTAAAATGTTGAAAACAGAAATTTTTGTTAAAATATACACCATTCACAGACAATCCTTGTGTATGACCAGTTGTGGAACACTGTAATCTCCATCTGTGGCAAAAGAAACTTCATTGATGAGTGGTGACTGGGATACTTGTCTGTAAAATATAAGGATCCATATTTTGCACATACTAAGGAATTACACTTGTATAGGGATATGGAAACCCTGGGGTTTCCTCTAAGGTCTATGACTTCTTCAACCATATGTATCTGGCTATGTTTACCAAGTGAATTGCTCAAGGCTAAGTGACATATTTACAATGTGACCAGCATATCCAAGGCTCACAGAACATAGTGGAACAAGGGGTAGAGAGAACACTACGTCTCTCTTCTTTTATCAATGAAGATCTCTCATGCAACAGAGAACCATGAACACAAATGGCCAAAGCATAGAAAAGAAGTCTGAAGAATGTGAGTTCTTGGGTACAACTCCTATATTAAACTCTACCCACTCAGGGCTCAGGGACCAGTGCGGAAGAGGGGATGGAATAATTGTAACAGCCAGTGAAGAGGTATATGGCCATATGGAAATTAAGCTCTACAAGCTCCTGGGTCCTTGCTCATATGAGTCTACAGCAATGATGTCAGCAAGCACAAGACCTATGGAAACTCAAGCAGACAAAAACCCAGCACCGAACTATGGAAATGTTCAGCTACTTTTCCTACATAGCTTCAGCCTACCTTCCTAGGAACACCACCACCCATAGTAGGCTAGGCCTTCCCACAACAATTATCAATCAAGAAAATGCCCCCACAATGTGCCCACAGGTCAGTCTGATGGAGGAGATTCTCCAATTGAGAGTCTCTCTTTCCAGGTGACTCTAGTTTGTAAATAATTGGCAAAAGCTAACCAGAGCAACCTTCCTAATTTTCTAGGGTTCAGATAACTTCAGACACTTAACTAGTATCAGATATTTTCAGGTACAGCATTTCTTCTTCTTTTGATGACAGGAGGCCTTACTCTTGTTGTTATCTGACAATTCAGTTTTAATTTAATGTGCTTGATCTTGGAGAAAACACTGTATGAGGGTGATATTTTAAAATTTATATTTGATGTTTTAGTCAAAACACAATAGTGTTAAGTTGTAGAAGTCATTTTTGTTTAGAGCATTATGTAAATAACACACTTTGATATCTTCAGCTGAAAGAACATGGAGTGAACTTATAATATTTAGTTTTATTTGTTTATTCCCATTATTTCTGTGATAGTGCCAGAGATTATAAGGGATACTCTATGTAGAAACAGCTTGGAAATACAGAACATGTGAATAAATTAATAGGAACCATTTTGGGGGAAAGTGAAACTGGTAGTCTTAAAAACTTTATTTTTATCTTTATGTGTGTGTGTGTGTGTGTGTGTGTGTGTGGCATGTATGCATGCGTGTATGTGTATTCAGATGTATGTATACAACCCAGGTTGTATGTTGATGTTAAGAGTCTCCCTCCATCGCCCTCCACTTTACTCTTTGAACCAATTCTCCCAATTGGTGCTGTTTTCAATCATTCTTTTGCTGAGCTTACTACTCTTCTCACGAATTTCAACATTATATAAATCATAATTTCTGATTTGTTAATATGGATTGATGCACAATATTACTGTATAATTTCCAACTGTCAATAAGCAATAGAGATGAACTGTAGAAATCAATATAATAATGCGACTTGAAGGATGGGCTCTATATAAGCATCCCTTGATTCTACAGGTGATGGACTTGAGAAAAATGAGACACTGGATAACACACAGAAATCATAGATTACCAATAGTGAGGATCATACTAGGATGAAGAGCCCTGGGTTCTAAGACAGTTTTCTTGCCTCCCTTGTGGGTGAAGAAGCAGGTCATGGAATAAATATTATTGAAGGCAATCAGTGTGTAATATATGCTTGCTACTTTTCAACTAATGTGTGGCTTCTTATTTATTTATTTATTTATTTATTTATTTATTTATTTATTTATTTGTATGAATGTACTGTCTGCAGGTAGGATTGTGCGCCTTTGTCATGCAATGCCGTGGAGGTCAGAAGATGGTCTCGGATTCCCCTGGAACTGGAGTTCTCCTGGAATTGGAGTTACAGACAGTTTTCAGCTGCCATGTGGGTACTGGGGATTGAACCCAGGTCCTCTGCAAGAGCAGTCGGTGCTCTTAACCACTAGGCCATCTCTCCAGCCCACATGTGGCTTCTTACCAGAGAGCAATTACTGAGTTATTGTTTATCCCAAGGCTGTTTTCTAAGCCCATCAAAGGTTCTTAAGAATTTCCTAAGCCCAGACAAAGCACCCTGGAAATAGATGGAGTTAGTTGTGATGAAAGTAGCTGGGGTTTACTTTGGAGAATTGGTAGTCAAGTAAGTCGTTTTTGGATATGACAGTGCTAGAACCCTCATGTCCCCCTGACCTCTCGAACTACCCACATCCCCAAATTGTATGGCCTTCAACATTGCAGTCTTGATCCAGGCTGGGAATAATGTCCTTGCTAGTGTTACTATTCCTGGCTATGCTATGTGTTCAGACACAGCGAGCCTGCTGCCCCCTCAGTGTTCAGGCATCCGCACCACTGTTTCTTCTTTAGAGAGGCCACTCTATGAACACAGTAGTAGTGGCCTTACCTTTCATTCAGACTTCATCATATTGTCTTCTTCACCTTCTTCAATGAATTACCATTGTCAAACCTGCTATACATGCTAAAAAAAAAAAAAAAACAAAAAACAGTTGTTTGTTCTTTTCTGCTAGCCTGTCCTTGTTAGTTTTAATTGCTGTAATAACACACTGCTAAAAACTACCTTGAGGAGGAAAGGGTTTATTTCATGTGACCCTTCCAAGAGACATCCACCTTTGAGGGAAGTGAGGTAGGAATTCAGGGAAGGAACATGGAGTGAGAACTGAAGCACAGACCAGTAAAAAAAAACGCCTATTGACTTGCTTCTTCTGTGTTCATCTTGCTTACTTTTTTAAAATTAATTTTATTTTTGTATATGAAAATAAGTGTTCTGTGTTGTGCAATTGCCTCCAGTGGTCAGAAGACGGTGTTGGATACTCCTGGAACTGGAGTTATGGTGTTTGTTAGCTGCCATGTTGTTGTTGAAAATTGAATCCCGATCCTCTGCAAAAGCAGACAGTGCTCTTGCCCACTGTGCCATGTCTCCAGCCCCACTCTGCTTTCTGATACAGGACCACTTGCTCAGGGATGCCACCACTTAAATGGAGCTAGGCTCTTTCACATCACTTAATAATCAAGAAAATGCCTCACAGACACACCCATAGGCCAGTTTGATAGAGGAAATTCATAAGTTGAGGTTCCTTTTCCTAGGTGTGTCAAGGTGACAACTGAAACTAAGCGTGACATAGTTCCTGGTGAATTGTGCCTCTGTGAGAGTAGAAGTTCCGGGTCTTCTTCACTGCCCCAGGACACAGCAAGTGTGCAGTACATTTTTGTTGAGTGGATGAACACATGGTATTCTGGATACTCTGTTAGGCTATTTCTTTTCCCCTAGGTATCTAATTTTTTTTTTTTTTGCTATCCAGGTTAAGAACAGTGTTTCCAATCCCCTGGTTAGTACTTGGAGTTTTCTTAAGTTCCAAATTCCTAAGAGACACATCTACATTTGAACTTCTACACAATGAGGGGCATAGTGAAAATGAGCACCTCACCTGCTGGAGGCTCAGGGATCATTGGGGAAGAGGGGGCGGGAAGATTGTAAGAGTCAGGGCTGGTGTATGAACGTAGAGAAGCAGTGGCTTACAAGCAACTATAAGCATTCACATGTAAACCTGTGGCAATAGCAGCATCAGACATGGGACCCATGCCAACTGGGACAGGGTCTCAAAGCGAAGCAAGAGGAAAGGGTGGGGGACTGACACTCGACTGAAAACTATAGGAGACTGAGTACTGTTTGGTGAGGAAGAGTATGTCTTACCTAGGACTCCTAGATATGCTGACTTGAGTAGAATCCACTAGAGACTACACATCCTGTGCAAATAGACTCCGGTGGATATATTTTCATAGAAGGACATCATGGTTTGGGAGGTTGACTGGATAGCGCTCAGTGGATGTTGTGATGTCTGAGTTCTGATGGGGGGTGGGACATGGAGGGACTGGGTTTGATTGGGAACCATTGCATGAGATGTACAGATGCTCAAAAAAGTAAAAACAAAAAAACAAACAAAAAAAAAAGCAGAAAACATACACCAGTAATTAGGGAAGGAATAAATGTAAGCCAAAGTGTTTTCTTAAAAAAAATTCTTCATGAGGAGAAAGAAAAATATTTCACGACATGAGCAAGATGAAAGAATGCATGTCTGGAGCTGGAGAGATAGCCTAGGGGTTAAGAGCACCGACTGCTCTTGCAGAGGACCTGGGTTTGATCTCCAGCACCCACATGATGGCTAAGAACTGTCTGTAACTCCAATTCCAGGAGAACTCCAGTTCCAGGGGAATCCGAGACCCTCTTCTGACCTCTGCGGCATTGCATGACTTCGGTGCACAAACCTACATGCAGACAGTACATTCATACACATACAAAAAAAAAAGAATACATGTCTAAGAAACCAACACTTCAGAAAATACTCGAAGCAATCCAAAGAACAGAGGAAAGGAGAACTATCCCTAAGCAATTAAAGAGAAATCAACAAAAGCATAACAGAGTAAATACAAGCCTAGACCAAGAATGCATACAAAAAATAAGGTGAAAGGAAGCAACACATATCTCTCAATAATAACCTTAAATACAAATGGTCTAAACTCCCCAATCAAAAGACATAGACTGTGAGAATGGATTAGGAAACAGAATCCTTCTATATGCTGTCTACAAGAAACCCATCTCACCCTCAAAGACAGACACCACCTTAGAGTGAAAGGATGGAAAAAAGTATTCCAAGCGAATAGTACCAAGAAACAAAATGGAGTGGCTCTTCTAATATCAGACAAGATAGATCTCAAAGTAAAACTAATCAGAAGAGACAAAGAGAGCCATTACATTCTTGTCAAAGGAACAATTAACTATGAAGACTTCACAATCTTAAATGTCTGCACCAAATTCTGGTGCACCTAATTTTATAAACACTACTCTGCAGGACCTCAAGACACAGACTAATCCTAACACACTGATAGTGGGAGACTTCAACAACCCACAGAGCCCCTTGGATAGATCAACTGGATAAAAAATAAAGAGACATTGGAACTGAACAATACAATACACCAAATGGACCTCACATACATCTACAGAATATTCCACCAGAGAATATACTTTCTACTTAGCACCTCATGGAACATTCTCCAAAATCGACCACATACTGGAGCACAAAACAAATCTCAGCAAATACAAAGATTGAAATTATTCCATGCATTCTATCAGACTGTGGTGGAATAAAGCTCAATATGAGCACCAGAATAAGTGCAACTAACTACAAGAACATATTGAGACTAAACAACAGCATCCTGAATAATGAATGGGTCAGAGAAGAAATAAAGAGTGAAATAAAAGTATTCATGGAACTGAACAAAAACGACAATACAACACAACAAAACTTGTGGGATACTTTAAAAGCAGTCTTGAGAGGGAAATTTATAGCCCTTAGTGCCCACATCAAAAAAACCGAAAGGAAACAAAAACAATCTAACACTGCAGCTAAAAACACTTAAGAAACAACAACAAATGAACCCTAAACCCAAAAGACAGGAAGAAATCACAAAATCAGAGCAGAAATCTTTTCCTAGGTGCTTGATAACCCAGTTATAAATATTTCTTGTGGAGAGGGATGCATATTAAAAGAACAACAACAGAAAGATTGCATCAGAAGGCTGACTGAAATGGTGACTCGGGAGGGGTGGGAGGGGTGGCAGGAGAGGTACACGGGTGTATATTCGATTTGTGCGTATGTTTAATTGACGTGAGGTTCAACAAGTATCCAGTTTTATCCACTCGATCTACAGATTTTTAAGGACTTAGTAAAAGTAAATATGCATATTGAGACAACATTGAGTTTTGAAGGCCTGATAAAAATGGTGATACATCTAAGTTAATTGGATATATACATTGTTGTCCACATTAGCTGTAACTAAGATCTGTATAACATTAGCGTTGGGATGTGTATAAACAAATTTCTCTATAATTTGCTGTCATATAGTGTCACCTGGTAGCAAGTCTCTTTCACCTATAGGATATTTTAACTCCAAAAATAAACTTTGTTTCCGAAGTTAATCACATACAAACCCAAAACAGTGTGGGTGAACTTGATGAAATTCTGTGCCTTGATTCCACCCTTTAGGTATGTATAAAACAACTGCTTTTGTTGATAACTCATGGGTCAAAATAAAAACATTAAATAAAAAAGGGGATATAGATAGATATGCAAACTTTTTGTCAAAAAACCTGCAACCCAAATCTTAAAACTAACTATGGGAAGGATTTGTATGTTCCAACAGGCCCAGAGTATCACCAACTTACGGGGTTGAGAAAGAAGATGTGGCTTTGCAGTGAGTAGATGTACCAGAAAGTGCCACAGAGGATTGACCCCTCTGGGCATTGAAGGGAAGAAAGCCACAATTCGTGCAGACATCAGGCCCCAGCTGTGGATCGACTAGTACAACATGTTTAATGATTCCCTACGAAGTTTACCTTATAGGTGCCACAAGGTTTTTAATACAAGAGACTTTCTTAACTCCCCCCCAGAGAATAAAGAGAAATAAGAGTATGAAGGAGATAGTTCTCCCAGCTGGAGAGTGGAGCCAGCTGTTATAGAGAATACTCTTGTAAGAAAATGAAGAAGACTCTTTTCTTTTTTTTTTTTTTTTTAATTATGTTATTGATGCTTTTGTGCATTGTCATACATTTTTCCAATTCATGGACAGGCTTATTTCCCGTTCCCTCCCCCCCACCCCACCCCATCCAGATCATGCAATTCTGCCATAACTGTCCTGCATCTTCTCCTCAGTTTTGTATTTTATTTTTAGGCTATAAGTGGATAATACCATGATACAAGCTTCCTTCAGGCCAAACCTATCTGCAGCTGTTGTGCCCAAACCACTACAGCCCCACCATCCCAGTGGGGGGTGACAGGTCGTTTGTTCAATCAAGTTGATCAATGAGTGTCCAGACTACACTCTGTAGTTTCACCATTCCACCCCAATCGCAGCCCGTACATTCTACCACGCCCTCTTCCGCAGATTGTTGCCCTAGGCCTTAGAAAAGGGCACAAGGTGGGGAAAATGGAGAAAAAAAAGGATGAGAGTAAAACAGTCCACTCCTCTCTGGAGCTGTT
>VZQC01011377.1:705765-891394 GCA_009823505.1 Rhizomys pruinosus | reverse complement strand
TTTTTATTTATTTCTGTATGTGTATGAATGTACTGTCTGCATGCAAGTCTGTGCACCCGTGTCGTGCAATGCCGCGGAGGTCAGAAGAGGGTCTCGGATTCCCCTGGAACTGGAGTTCTCCTGGAATTGGAGTTTCAGACGGTTCTCGGCCGCCATGTGGGTGCTGGGGATCGAACCCGGGTCCTCTGTAAGAGCGGTCGGCGCTCTTAACCGCTAGGCCATCTCTCCAGCCCTGGATAATTTTATAGTGATGTTGCATTATAAAAATAATTTTTACACATTTCTAACTCTACACAAAATTTAAAAATGTTATCATCTTTTATTTAAAAATTAACACAATCCTATATCTAGCAGCCTTTGACTCTTTAAATCCAAAGTCTGTATTTGCCTAACAGTGCGAATCATATATCTAATTTCCGTTTATCAAATTAAAGAATAGAATAAAAATCTTAAGTTTTCTTTTAGGTTGACTGAGTAGCACATATATAACCTGCTAACTTCAAGCCACTAAGTACCATCTGAAAAGCTAAGAGGATGGCTACTGAAGAACCACATCCAAGGAAGTTTGTCTTCTTATCTCCACATGTACATGCACACACGTGTACCTCCACACAACACACATGCACACTTATAGAAATGTGCATATACATGCATGTGTGCTAATACAGACATGTTGGTAGACTATGATCCATATATATATATATATACATGATTCATATATATATATATATATATATATATATATTTGGATGTGGGGTGTGTGTGGATGTGATACTTTCTTATTTCTTATTTTCTTCCTCTATGGGGAAAACGAAAGATAACTGAGAGCACACTGTTTCCTTGTGTGGGTGTATGGCACTCTAGATAGTTTACTTTTATATTGTGTTTCTGGGAACCTTAAAATTTTACATTCAGGTTGCACAGAACTCACCTAAATGTCTGCTCATTGCAATGATATACTGCTACTTTTCTCTCACTTACTCTTATTTTGTCAAGAAAGCACAAAACCTCTTATAGCTATTAACTCTCAACAACCACAGAGGATGAGATAAATGGGACCCGGAAAGTTGCAGAAAGCGTAGGCAATTTCCTTGGTATCATAAAGTATGCCAGTGGTAGGTAAGTTCTGTTAATTTCACAAATCCTCAAAAAAGAATATTTCCTGATTAGTATGGATGGTGCAGCCCCCCCCTAATCTGAGACCTTAATTAATAGGAGCTTGGATGGATGCAACCATTTAGATTGATTGTTGCTGCCAGTTACATTAATGAGAAACTAGAGAAAAAAATATTGTAGAATTTTTGACATATTACAAGAGAAGAACCGCAAGAAATACTGGGATCAGTTTTAATTGCTAGTTATTATAGCATTGCATATAAGGAAATAAGGAATTATACAAACTAGGTACATAATAAGTGTTCATTGTGTATTTTATCATGGCTTTGGTTTTTTTGAGAAAGGATCATACTCTCTAGCCCATACTAGCCTTTCTGTTGCTGTGATAAAACACTCTGTCCAAAACTAACTTAAGGGAGAAAAGAGTCATCAGTCAAGACAATCCTTCACAAACATGGCGAAAGGGAAATCTGAACTGGGGAAGCCCTCAACTGAGGCTCCCTGAGAGCATTCTAGGCTGTGTCAAGTTGACAGCTGAAGCTAGCCAGGACAGCCATCATGCCTTGCTTTTGATATTATTTGAAAAGTTCTATAAAACCTATTGTTGTATAGATTATTTGCTGGTGGTTTAAAAATTGGGGTCATTTTTCACTTACTTTATTCAAAAGATAGTATTATTATGATAGGCAGAGTCTCAGCTTTTCTTTCAATAATGTTTTATATGGGTTTGTAGAAAATTATTTGAATGTTTTATTATTTTACATTTTAAATTTTATCATTTTATGTGTATGAGTGTACTGTCTGCATGTAGATAGGTGCACCCATGTTGCGCAATGCTGCAGAGGTCAGAAGAGGGTGTTGGATCTCCCTGGAACTGGAGTTAAAGACGGTTCTTAGCTACCATGTGGTTGCTGGGAATCAAACCTGGGTCCTCTGTAAGAGCAGTTGGTGCTCTTAACTGCTGAGCCATCTCTCCTGCCCCCTATTTTAATTTTTATGTGTATGAGTGTGTTGCCTGAATGTATGTTAGTGCACCTGTGTCATGCAATGCCCAAGGAGGTTAGAATAGGGATTCAGATTTCCCAGAAACTGGTGTTATCAATGGTAGTCAGCCATAAGGGTGCTGGGATTTGAACCTGGGTTCTGTGTAAGAGCAGTCAGTGCTCCTAACCACTGAGAGATCTCTCCAGCTCCAAAAATTATTTGAAATTTTATCTGTGGATCTATTAGATTTGCTAAGTATGTGTTCAAGTTATATGAATGTAATCAACTTTTTCTTTCAATTAGAAATAAAATCTGTTCAGGATCAATAGTGGATTCTAAATGCTAAATTACTTTCTGTAATTTGTACTGTTTGCTGGCTGGGGACTAAGGAGGGGAGCCAGTTCAGAAGCAGAGAGACTGGGAGAAAGCATGCCCAGTCATAGGTGCCACATCGGCCTGCCATTTCAGAGGTGAAGAGTCCTATTGCTGTTTATAACAAACTCACATGTTCAAATAAAAGTATCTCATTTTTCATTCCTTTATATAGTAAGTGACTAGATTAATTATTGAAAATGTATTTTCTCTCTCTAGAATCCAAAGAGAGAAGAAAATTTCACCACCTAAATTTATTAACTTGCACCACTAAAGCAGATGGTATGATAGGAAAATATTGATTTTTTTTTATACTGACAGAGAAGCTGATAACTTATTTTAGGTTTGACTTAATGTATAAACTGTGAGTTAGGTCAAAGGATTTTTAGACTATTCTGTACTGGCTTATCTGGAACTTTACAAATCCAAATATTGACTTGTCCAAAAAAAAATCCACAATGAATTTAACCATTGTAGTTTCACGAAATAGCCACATATTTTCTCTAAACTTTTGTTTCCTTACTGTGTATCCACGGAGATATAATGAATGTGTTGGACTGTGCTAATGGCTTTTTCTCCTCATACATTTCTCTGCTGTGGGACCCTTTGCTTTTTTTCCTTGGAGTTTTCAAGAAATATGTCCTTCAATGTTCTGTCTATCTTAAGGATTCTTCACTGTGTCTCCTGGAGCTCTCCTTTTTCCTACCTGAGGTGAAGACCCAGGAGGCTGAATTCTAGTCTCCTCCTATGTGGCCTCTAGAGTAAAGGAGGGCGTCTTTAAACTTCTGCTCTTCCTGCAAAGGCCTCCCTCATATTTTGATTACAGTTTTGTACTAATAAGACTAGCTGTGGTTTCTTTGGTGCATGTATTCATGTGTGGGCATGTGTGTAGGTTGGTGCGTGTGTGTGTGTGTGTGTGTGTGTGTGTGTGTGTGTGTGCGTCTGTGTGTTTAGGTCAGACTTCAGTGTCATGCATATCTTCCTCTATTATGCTCCATTTTGTTTTTGAGTCAGGGTCTCTCACTGGGCCTGGAACTCGCTGATTGGGGTCTGTCTGTAACCCTTCTTGCTGATGTTTCAGGTGCTCACCACCACACCATCTTTATATGGGTGCTGTGTAAATTTTGCTCTCTTGCTCAAACTTCAAATTACAGCCCTTGTGGGGCTGGAGAGATAGCCTAGCAGTTAAGAGCGCCAACTGCTCTTGCAGAGGACCCGGGTTCGATCCCCAGCACCCACATGGCGGCTAAGAACCATCTGTAACTCCAATTCCAGGAGAACTCCAGTTCCAGGGGAATCCGAGACCCTCTTCTGACCTCTGCGGCATTGCACGACACTGGTACACAAACCTACATGCAGACAGTACACTCATACACATACAAAAATAAATAAAATAAAAAAAAAAACAAAAAACAAAAACAAAGTACAGCCCTTGTATTTGATCTGAATTCATGTCCTTACGCTTATGTGGCAAAAACATTCCTGGTTAAGTCATTTCCCAAACTTAAAGGGCTGTATTTTTTACATATGCATGCATGTCTAAAGAAATACAGCTTCATCTTTGAAGTTTTCAAACCTTTATTAAAAGGCATTATAATGCATACTGTTCTTTCTCCAAAGATTTTCTTTAAACATTTGTTTCTTTGTATATGTAATTGGCATATGGATCTTACTGTGTATTTTCAGCTTAATATTGTGTTTGGGAGATTGGTCATGTTAATAGATATTCAATTTCTTCTTTTATACTATGATTTTGCATTGTATTCAATTAGTGGTTTTATCTCTTCTTTGCTGGTGGGAATTCATTTGGGAATATATATATATATATATATATATATATATATATTCCCAAAACAAATGGAAGTCCATCATGTTACTTATAACATGCAACTGAAAATCCCTGAGTTACTGGTTGTGGAGTCTTTCCATTTAATATTTTGAACTGCAGTTGCCCACAGGAAAGTGCAATTAGGGAATGCAAAACCTCTGGCCTGGGGGAAGATCCATACATAAATTCTCTTAAAATAATGCTTTGGATATGGACAGTACACACTTGAAGGCTACTACAGTTAATATACACCTCATACACAATAAAGCTTTATTCTGATTTTTGTGTTTTGGACATAGGGTATCGTATACCTCAGGGTGGCCTCAACAGCAATAAGTAGCTAAGGTTGGCATTGAATTCCTGATGTCCTGCCTCCACATCCCAAGTGTTGGTATTACACATTTTTGAGATAAGACCACACTTAACTACAATAAAGTTTTACGAATATTTTTTAATTGCAATGAGGTGGAAAATTTTCCCTACAAGAACTCCAGGTGTATGGGAAAACAGTACAATATACAGGTACACTACTTCCTAGGAGAGAAGAGACCAGAGTATTATGCTTCGTTGGGACTTTGGTATAAGCAAGCAACTATAATTTTGTGCCAGTCCTTATCACTCACCACCCACTCAGAGCCCCAAATACAATCTTTCCCTAGTGATGAGTTCACAAACATTCAGAATATGAGTAAATTCCAATAAGTATGGTCCAGCCTGACTGGTACATGATTTATAAAGTTATAAAAGTAAATATATCACAAAGTACAAATGACAGAAATTAAAGAGTAGAAAATAAAACTCTTGGAGGTTGTCTTAATAACCTCAGCTTGCTGAATGAGAGCTTTACAAAGAAAGGAAAAGAAAAAGATAGATAAAATATATTAAGAATAAAACCTGGATTTAAAATGTAAACAGATAAACAGATAAAATAGAGACCTTCACCCTACATATAATAAAGATGAGACGCCGGAATAGGAGAAGAATCATTACAAATAAATATGAATAATATCACCACCAAAAAAAGGCAAAGGTAGACCAGGCATGGTGGCACACATCTGGGTGGGATTCCAACACTCAGGAGGCAGAAACAGGTAGATCTCTGTGAGATCATGGCCAACCTAGTCTATATAGATGCCCTAGGCCATCTGGGGCTACAGGGAGACATGGTCTCAAAAACAATAACAAAAAAGGCACAGGCTATGAACAATAATCTATTGAAGTAAAACTTTAAATAACTATTGACCATATGACCCCAATAACGAAAATGACTTAGCTTTAATAGTTATCAAAGATATGTGGGTAAAAATTACAAGTAAATACTACTTTATATGCACTAGATTGATGCTAAAATTAAGCTTATACATACTGCTTATGGAAAGAACATAGAGCAAGTGAATTCTCCTACACTACTGTGACATTATAAGTCAGAGAAAGATTTGTTAGTATCTAGTAAAATTAAAGATGTAAAAGTAAAGCAATAATATACCTATCTAGAAGCTCTAGAGAAAAATATCATGTGTGAAAATGAAAATGTATATCACAATACCATTTGTTTTGGGAATATATATATATATATATATATACATATATATGTATTCCCAAGTGAATATATATATATATATATCCACCAGCAAAGAAGAGATAAAACTACTAATTCAATATAATGCAAAATCATAGCATAAAAGAAGAAATTGAATATTTATTAACATGACCAATCTCAGGGCTGGAGAGTTGGCCTAGCAGTTAAGAGCACTGACCGCTCTTACAAATGACCCGGGTTCGATCCCCAGCACCCTCATGGCAGCCGAAAACCGTCTGAAACTCCAATTCCAGGAGAACTCCAGTTCCAGGGGAATCCAAGACCCTCTTCTGGCCTCTGCGGCATTGCACGACACGAGTGCACAAACCTGCATGCAGACAGTACATTCATACACATACAGAAATAAATAAAATTAAATAAAAAAATTTTTTAAAAATGACCAATCTCCCAAACACAATATTCTCCAGGGCACTCATGCTTCTTACACCATCTGTCCATGGTAGATCCTTTGGATCTCCCATTGGCTATTATAATACTCCTTAATTTACTTAATGAATGCCCTGATAGGCAAGAATGGCAATGCTAGTAATTCAAATTCATTAAAAGAAGCCTTAAAGTCCTTCCTTTTAGTGAAAACAATGAATGTTCTTGACTTCATAAGGAAAGGGAAAAAAAAATCTGTGTTTAGGTTGCTAAGATCTATACTAAGAATGAGTCTTCTGGCTGAGAAATCATGAAGCAAAGAAATCTGTGTTAATTTTGCTGTCTTACCTCAAATTGCAAGTTACAGCCATCGTGTGTGATACATGCTTGGATAAGATGAAAAAGGCCCTACATTTGTAGGAGGGAGAAATTACCAGATAGTGTATTCCGATAAACAGCAATGTGTTATGCTGGAGAGCGTTGGGTTTATGTTGGGTTTACTTGAAGACTTCAGCAAGAGATCCCCTGAAACAGGTGGCACTAAACCATTTACTGCAAATAAGAAAAAAAAAAAAAAAGAGTTGACGATACAGATTCAGGAACAGATTTGGGCTGCAAAATGTAAAAATTACTGCAGAGACTGTAAGACAGGAAGGGGGGAGAAGGATTTGCTGACATGCCTGGTGAAGAAGTGAAAGAACACGTTGATAAATGTTAACAATTAAGGAACTGGAAGAACTTGTTGAATTAATTATCCACAGAGGTAGAAGAGAATGAAGAGACTCAAGCAGATCAAGAAATGAATATACCACCACCATTTGCTCTTATTTTAGACTGCACAGCTATGGAAGGACAAAATTAGAAATATAATGCTCAGATGGATTGCCATATCCAACCATCTACATTGTCTTCTTTTGAAATTTAACCACCCACTTCATCATGGGTTGGTGATGTAGAATCACTTAAAGCAAATGATTTTTCCTTCTAAAGCATTATTAAAAGGTCAATAGTAGCCTATTCAGATCATAGGCCCAAAAATGGTGAGAAAATAGAGTAAGATGTTTGAGAAAGAGAACATTCATAAAGTGTATATTGTAATATATTGGTATTATTCTATTTTATTGTTATCACTATTAATCTCTTACTGTGCCCAATTTACAATGTAAACTTTATTGTAGGTATGTATGTATAGGAAAAAAAGCAATGTATATGGACATTGATAATACTATTCATGACTTCAAGCATCCACTGGAGGTCTTTAGACATAGCTCCCAATAGATAAGGACAGATATCTACATACTGAGAGCCTTGAACTGGTAAAAATTAAACGGAACCTGAGCTGTGAATAAGTTGCCCTATTGCAATCTGAATACAAAGTATAGAAATACCTATTTCTAAATTTCCTAAAGGAAATACGGGAGGTATTTTTTATATGAAAGTAAATGATGGTGAACATTATAACTTTAGGAACAAAATTATGGTTTGGAGACCTGGACCATTCAGATAGAGGCCAGGACAGGCATGCTTCTTAGACCGTGAGTTGTGGGTAGCAGACATTTGGTCCCAGCCTCTGTGTAGCTTATTTCTAATCTCCCTGCCCCATCTCTTCCTCATCTTCAGACCCATTTCCTGGAGTGAGAGGCAGGGGATCTGCTCACAGTGTTTAGAGTTCATGAAGCACAGTCTGGGAAGAGGACGAGAATGGCGGCTTGTTTTCAGAATTCTTTGCTGTTTCCTAGTGCCTGGACAACAGCACCTCAAAATAGGAGCCTGCTTTACCCAATGTGACCCTGAAAATCAGCACTGTTCTCCAAGGCAGCAGGGACTCTATTCTTGTACTATGTCATGTGTCCATGCCTGGCTTTTAGCTCACCCAGTGATTAGTAATTCCTAGTTATTAATGAGTAATGAGGCGCAACTTGGATAGCTGGGAGAGACAATCATTGGTCATTCCATTAAATTGAATTCTAGATGTGAACTGCCTATGGCAGTGCGTTTATCCATCCAATCAGATAAAGAAATGTAGCCTTTCCCGAGTGCTACCAGTCAAAATTATTTCTTGGTGACATAAAACTGTATGTTCTCTTTTCTGTAGTACTGTGAAAAATAAATGTTCAAAAAGACTCGAAGGGAAGCCGTGAGATTGGAGTTTAAATTTTGTTTTTTAAAACCTAAAATGTTTTATTGCTTTGAAGTTCAGACTACTTTGTTGTTAAAGAAACCTTTTCCTTTTGAATTTCTTTTTCTCTCTTCATTTGTTTATGAATTTTAATTTATTTCTCAAATATGCACACATTTTTGAAGGTTTAGAAATAGTGAAAAGGAAAATTAGCATTTAGTTTCAGGGTGAGGACTGACACTGTGGGGTGAGTTTTGGTATTTATTTATTTATTTATTTATTTATTTATTTATTTATTTATGTGTGTGTGTGTGTGTGTGTGTGTGTGTGTGTGTGTGTGTGTGTGAAGGACAACTGTGGGAGTTATCTCTCTGTTTCTACCACGTGGGATCCCGAGAGCTAATTCCGGTTGTTAGGCTTTGGTGGTAGGCACCTTTATTACTGAGCCATCTCACTGGTCCTGAAACTTGGAATCTCCATTTCTGGCCTTGTGTCCTTGGACAAACTACTCAACTTTCTCTGTATGACTGACTGCTTCATCTTTTTAGTGGAGTCAATAATATCTGTATTCAGTATTGTTGCAAGGATTAGCTGAGATGGTTCCCGTCCTTGATAATCTGTAGCCTTTGATAGTATCAGACTCATCATGCAGAGTGTTGCTGTGTAGTCATTAAGAGCAGATCTCCAGAGCTGCCCAATGGGCTTACAGTCCCTTTTCTTGCCACCTGCATAACCTTAGACACATTCTTTAATGTCTCAGTTACTCAGGTTCTCTTATCTATAAAATGCTGATAATAATACTTAATCACACAATTGCTCTGAGAACTCTGTTATACTTATGAAAATGACATAAACTAATATTTACTGGATAAGTAAATGTTCATTATCAATATATAATTTCCCAGGTAATAAATTGTCAATATTATAACATATTTTATTTGTACTGTATACGCATTTTAATTAAGTTTTGAATTAAAATTTAAAATTAATTAAATATATTTTTCTTTTTTTACAACCTTGATTTTCTTAGTTTTTATTAGGAAAGCAATATTCGTACTGAATACAATTTTTTATATATAAAATATATTTTTCTTTAAGCATTTTTCTTTTTAATTGAATTTTTACAATTTTTGTGCAATGTTATTTGGTGATATTTAGAGTACTCCCCCTTTATTTCCTCTGCCCAATTTAATGTATTCTGTTGGTGCATATGCACAATGGAACATTATTGAGCTCTTAAAATGAAATTATGAATTTCTCAGGGAAACGGACAGAACTGGAAACAGTCATCCCAGGTGAGGTAACCCAGGCCTTGACAGACAATCATCACATGTCTTTTGTCATAGCTGGGAATCTGGGTGCTAGCTTTGATGTCTTACATATGCATATTTCAATTTGAAAATCCAGAGAAGTCAGGAAACTAATACATGGCCATGGAGGGGTGAGGGAGGAAGCTTCCTGGGAGGGGTGATAGAATGTAGTGCTATGAAGGGGAGAAGGGAGACAGCAGTAGGAATTGAGGGAAATGGGAAGGCAGGGCAGAAGAAGGAGTGTGGGGAGGCATGAACTGCATTAAAGGCCTTTAGAAAAAGACATATGCAAATTTACCACTATAGAAGCTTTTAAAAAAATTATGTTTATCGAATTTGTATGTATTTCATACAGAACATTTCAATCCATTTTAATCACCTTTATACCCCTTCCTGATTGGCCCCTCCCACAGCCTCCATTGGAATTCATATCCTCTGTCATTTGTGCTAAGGACCATGGTGTTAAATTAGCATCCCCAGATGTTCCTCAGTGAAAGTTTACCCACTGAGGTCGTCAGCCTATCCAGAGTCCCTAGCTTTATGAAGATCAGCCCTTTATCACCAAGCAGTAATCAATGGTAATATTTCTTCCTCTTTAGATAATAAAAATGATAGCAAGTATATTTCAGAAATGTTGTGAAAGATTGTATGGAAGAAAAATGGTTTCCTAAGGTCTTTAAAGCGACAATTTCCAAGCATTTAAAAAATTAATTTCTCAGAAAAACAAATGACAAATGGTATCCCTCATTTGTAGATGCTAGCAGCAAATCCCTAGTTGTAAGGCAAACTGAGCATCACTAATATTATATTTCCTTTTATCTGAAAACAGCTGTCCTGTTATAATATGCATCCCTTAACAGGTTCTAGAATTAAACTACCACCTATTTTCAGACTGTGTAATTTTGGTAGATGGGTGGAAGGTACATATACATATTTTAGAGTAATATAAAATTAAAGGGGAAAATGTGAATTCCTAGACGTGGTTTGAAATTAACATACAGTTTATTTTCATAAGTCATAATTTTTGGTATTTGTGTGAGATATATATGCATATTCTAGAGCAATACAAATTGGAAGGAACAACAACAAAAGGACTGGGACAAAGACCTGAATGAAGCAGTAAACTTTGGCCCCAAACAATAAACCTCTGCATAGCAAAACTTTTTTTTATTTTTATTGATGCTTTGTGTATTTCATGCATCATTTTCCAATTCAGTTCAGGCATATTTCCCTTTCCCTTCCCCCGCCACCCCACCCCACCGCATCCCAGATCATGCATTCTTCCATAACTGTCCTGCATCTTTCTCTCAGTTTTTTTTTCTTTCATTTTTTAACAATAAGTGATAATTTATGAGTACAAGCATCCTTCATGTAAAACCAATTTGCAGGCTGTTGTGCCCAAACCCCCACAGCCCACTTTTAAAAGACTGGGAAAAAGATGCAAGACATATATGGAAGAATGCTTGATCTTGGGTGGGGTGGGGGGCATGGAAAGAGGAATGAGTCTAAATTGGACTGAGAAACGTATGAAATGCACAAAATTGTAATAAAAATATAAATAAAAATTAATTTAGGGGCTGGAGAGATGGCTCAGTGGTTAAGAGCACCGACTGCACTTGCAGAGGATCCGGGTTCGATTCCCAGCACCCACAGGGCGGCTAAGAACCATTTTAACTCCAGTTCCAGGGGAATCCGATGCCCTCTTCTGTCCTCCGCAGCATTGCACAACACAGGTGCACCAACCTACATGCAGACAGTACGCTTATACACATAAAAAATAATAAATATAAATATAAAAAATAATTTCTTATTTTTTAAGTTAGATAACATTTTAGGGTATAAGGTGGAGCAGTTATCTTTCTAAATTCTAAATTCTCCTTTGCAGTTTTTGTGATATAAATGTGAATGTTTAGGGACTGGAGAGATTGCTCAGTGATTAACAGTGCTGGCTGCTCTTATAGAGGACCTGGATTTGATTCTCAGCACCCACATGACAGTTAACCACTCCAGTTCCAGAGGATCCAATAATATCTGACCTTAATAGGCATTGCATTACATGTGTGCACTTACATACATGCAGGCAATACACTTATACACATAAAATAAAAAAGAATAAACCAGGTGTGGTGGCGTACGCCTTTCAACCCAGCACTTGGGAGGCAGAGGCAGGTGTATCTCTGTGAGTTCAAGGCCAGCCTGGTCTACAGAGCAAGCTCCAGGCCAGCTGAGACTAAAAGGGAGTCCCTGTCTCAAAAATACCAAAAAAATAGATGAAAATAATAAATAAAATATAAAAACAATACCTGTTTAGAAATGATGATGGATCTCCTTTTTTTCTATCAAATTATTTATCTAGCCAGGTTGTTTGTGATGTTATACGCAGCTTTTGATTTTGGACTTTACCTTTAAAAAAAACTTTAAGGAAACTTTATTTCAACTCCTTTTGCTGTTCAATAGTTTTACATCCCTTAATAAATCTATGACGTTTTATCTGGCCCAGAGCTTCTATAAATTCACATATTAGATAGCTAAGCCATATGATGTAAAAATTTAAGGCTGTCCCGCTGGCTTCATGAATTTAATTCTGTAATTGTTGAAATTAATGTAGTCTGACAATGCCATGAATTTCATTTTTTTTTCTGCCTCAGGGTTAAGCATCATGTCTGAGGGGAGTGTACAGTTACTGAAATCATTGCAGTAATTGCATTCAGATATTAAATATCACAAAATGCTTCTTAAAATTATATAGTATTGGGTCAAAAATGAACATTTGTTTTGTCAACTCCTTTGAAAGTTTTGACTTGATCATTAGTGGTATTTGCAAGGCAGTGTCTTTCCCATCAAATTGAAGAGGTCTTACATCCTTAGGTATCTAAGCTCAGCTCAGTAATGACATAGTTAACAATAACACATAATTAAAAATGAACCAGCCCTTAATAGCCATGCTACTGATGATATATAAAAGATACCTGGCAATCAGGTATAAATATATAGATATAGATCTATATATATATTTGATCTATATATAAATATATAGATCAAAATATAGATAAATGAAAAATACATTTAAAGAAGAAATTTAACTTTCTCATGTCTCAGATAGCCACCTCATGCCCTCTCTTCACTACAGGACCAAACCCAACCCAAGACATCTACTTTATAGTGAAAATGGGTGCCAGTATTGCGGACTGGGGCATTAGTTTGCAATACTCTTAACTTCTGATGGATTAGAAAGCAGCTAAAGTCAGGAAAAAAAAAACCTTTTGGGACATAATTACTTTTCTACCACCTGGCAATTATTTAAAATATCTGTCTGTAGACATCTTTCAGTGATTTGATTTTGCAGATTATCAATCAGGGCAGAATGTACTGTCCATCCTGGAACATTGCTATGCGGTCCTCCATCCCTCAAACTGTCACTTAGACATTGGTTTCGTTGGTTATGTCTAGTTTGTTCCCATCTATAGATTTTAGGCAGGGGTCCTGATTGTCTTAAACAGCTTGATATTCTAGGCAATTAGAACAGCTTTCATGGTGACTCCTAACAAATACTTATTGAGTGAATGTTCTCTGAATTCTGATAATCTACAGTATAAGGGAAGGTATGTCTTGGGAGAACAGACCCAGGTGCATCGCTTAAAGACAGTCCATCTAGGAATAAGCACATAGTGACGTGAGCTATCATGCAAAGAGTAAGTAATGGCAGGGATGAACTGGTTCCTAGAAGGTCCTCACAAGCAAAGAGGTGGCTCCAAAGATCTGTACCTGGGAAAAAGAGGCGTTTCTCGCATGCCTCCTGGAAATTAAGCTGAGAATTAGCAAGATCTAAGTAATATGGTAGATTATGAATGGAGTGCGACTTGAAGCTTTACTCTTAGTTATCTCTTAAAATAGATGACTGAGAAAAATTACTATGTTTTCCCACTAAAAAGGGAAAAAGCCTTACCAATTTTAGTCTTAACAGTAGATTTTAATAAAAACTATTTATTTCATGTGTATGAGTGTTTTACCTGCATGTGTATAAGTGTACCCATGTCGTACAATGTCCATGAGGCCGGGAGAGGATGTCATATCCCCCTGGAACTGAAATTCTGGATGGTTGCTAGCTGCTGTGTAGGTGCTGGGAACTGAACCTAGGGCCTCTGCAAGAGCAGCCACTACCTTTAAACACTGAGCTCTGTCTAGCTGCTACATTTTATTTTTAAGCTGATGAATCATTGTTTCAAATAATACAATAAGAATTTCGATGGGTAAACCTCCGGAGATAACATATAGACTTTAAACATTGTTCAGATTGTGAACTTGATAGTATGATTGATTAAAAAAGCATTTTTTCTCTCATGGACAGCCATAAAAGATTAATCAAATTTGGTATTTAAATCTTCATAAAACAATATGAAGTAAATAGTATTTCCCTCCTAGCCATTTTATATCCATAAAAAACTAGGGAATAAATTGATTTTCTTAACAAGGTACAAACCACAGAAGACAAAGAGTAAATAAAGGCCCTTGAAATGGACTTTAATAATTCCCTGGCCTTATAACGTGCCATAGATGTCTGTGTTGAAAGGCGATGAGCAGCATAATAGAACTCCTAGAAGACTGGCGGCAACACCAGAAGGTCAGTATTCAGCCAAGGAGTTAACAAGATTGGTAAAAAGTAACAGCAGCACCTGACTTTCTTTATTGAAAATTGCCTCTGTAATGAGACGGGCTAAGTGGGCTTAGCTGTTTTGCCTCTTTCCTAGAGGTTCTCTTTGAAAGCTTTTTCATTTCACTAGGACCACATCATTCACAAGTAACATCTAGTAATTGCCCCAATGTCTGAATCTGTATAGAATGACCAAAATGAATTTACATAGAATTATTTTGTGTTAGTGAATATGAGATGAATAATGAGGCTGCTTAAAACTTGAAACCTCTAAAACATGGATACCTTGCATTTCTTTTCTCTTCCATCAAGACACTAATTTTTTATTCAACCGTATGCATGTTTTAGCATGCACTCTAATGATAGGAATATTTGTTTTTGTGGAGAGGGAATGCCTCCTCACGCCACTTGTGCATGTATTTCACTGAGATATTCTGCATAACAACTTGGTGAAGAGTTTGAAATTAGAAGCTTCTATAATGTTTTCATATCCTAAAACTGTAAAACTGAATGTTCATTTAGGACTGGAATGTGATCATGTAATATACTTTAGTATTTGTTCATGATTGATAGAGTATATTTGCTAAGCAACATCTCATTTTCTTGTTTTCTAACACTTTGTTTTATTAAAGACACACACACAAATACATATCTGTTTCAGTTTTCGATATTAGTATGTTGGTTCTTTAATCCAAACAGGACAAGAACAGTATCAATCATGAGGAGTGAAGCAGTGATGGATGAGAACATGCCTCTACCTTATTTTGTCATAGAAAGTATGCTAGTGGCCATTTAGCAAATGGTCTGTTGGTGAGATGGCCTCATCCAGGCATGCTTGTGACCTCAGATAGTACAGAGCTCACACTCTAGAACAGCACAACCTATGCCAAACCCTTTGCAGTGTTTTCCCCATAGTAGCTAAAACCACTTACTGACTGACATCTTTCAACTATTTCCAGCATTAGTGTTGGCAGGGTTGATGTACAGAGCATATGTTTTTGTCGTTACTAATTTTTGGTGCTGAAATTATACCCAGAGCCATTCATATACTAGGAGAGTACTAACATTGTGCGCATTCCCAGTTTTGTATTATTCCAAGACAGTGTCTGGCTGACCTTGAAATCACTATGTCCTTTAGACTGGCCAGAAACGTGATCCTTTCTGCTCCAGCCTCCCAAGGATGTGTAATCACTAGTCTGCACCACCAGTTCTAGTGGAATGTGTTTTTGCTGCCTCATTTTATGCCTGAGTCCAAGAATCGTCTCTGTATGAACATTCATGGATGGAACAGAGCAATGCTTTATTACAGAATACCTATAGTTCATGTGAATATTTATAATGTATTTGGAAGTAAATATTTGGGTGTTTTTTCTGGAGTGGATGTGAGGAAATTTTTAATTTTTATTCCTTAATATTATTATTTATGTTTAACTTGAAGGGGTAGCAGGAGAAAGAAGATTGCCTGGATATCGAATAACATGTATGGTACAAATTTTGGCAATAACTATATAAATGACATAATTGCCTCAATGCTCTTCTTGAGACTCTATTTGGGGGAACAAAATTCTCTCTCTCTCTCTCTCCTTCTCTCTCCTCTATCCCTACTCTACCTATGAGCAATCTATCTGTCTATTTCAGACATAAGCTAGTTCTTTATATATTTCGAATGGTATATTCTAGTTCCTCCCATCCCCTCTTTTCCCCTCCTTCTCCTTCCTGCCTCTTTTTGTGCAGCTTAATTAACCAAATGAAAAGAAGAGTGAGCATGCCTCAGTGCCCTTGCAGCAAGGTATTCATCCTAGTAGCCCTGAAGCTCCTTTACATGTTACTTGTGAGTTTTCATGATGCTCTAATTTCTATGACAGGTTCTTAAGGCTAATGATTGCAGATGAGACCCCAGAGCAGAGCGCCATCACTGTTAGCACTGCAGCTTTCCACAGGGGAAGGGCAAATCTTGAAGCTAACACCAGTATCTTAATATTAACTATTCATATTAACTAGGATTTACATATTAACTCTTCTTTGAAATTAAAAACAAACTTAGACATGCTCACAGTTCTTTTTAAAGGCAGATTAGAAATGACAATATATGTATATGTGTATGTGTATGTATATGTATATACATATGTATATGCATATGTATATACATATGTATATGTATATACATATGTATATGTATAATTAGAAACAGGTACACTTGGCCCAAGGTTGCAAAGTCATCTAATTGTGTCATGATGGCCCAGAATACTTATCTTTCTGTAGGATTCTTCTGATAAGCATCTCTACACTCTAAAACCAAATTCCTGCTCCAGTATCTATTACTTAGATTTCTTTTAGGCCATTCTTAAATAATTTGGGCCAACTTTTATGTTTGTTTAAGTGGAACATGTTTGCGTTGTTCCTGGGAGTTCATTTAATTTTTCTAAAGGGTAATTGGATTATTCAGAAGTTGAATTCATGATTTATGCACAGTAGTGTATTAGCTTGTAAGTTGGCAGTTGAGGGAGTCACTAAGAATAAAGCATTTCATCTGAGCGTCATAAGTATTTTAGGAGCTGAAAATGTGAATTTTGATCAGACATTCTTTGTAGACAGTCAACTTAATTGGTTGCACCTGACAGGTATGCCCATATTCAGAGCCATTTAGAAATAAATGTGAGACTTAAATTATCTGGGAGAAATATATGGAAATTTATGTCACATATTTGTTATTCTACATATGTGTTGTTACACATCACCTACACTAGGAGGTGCAAGTAAATTGTCCTGGGTAGATTATTTCTGGACCTCTTTTAATGAACTGCCAAATAATGTTCAATGTCTATAAAATTAAGAAGCAATACATTTTGGTATTCTGAAAGTCTGCTTCTTCCCAAGGTGGTATATTTTTATTGGAACCAGGCACTTTTCTTTCTAATATTTTTCTTACTGCCATGTTAAGATTATTTTAGAGAATTCCGTTGTGTTTGTACCTCTTTTTAGGAATGTAGGAGGTAGTACTAGAAAAGGCAAATTGACATACCTTGAAGTTCTTGTGACATATCTTGTCCACCCATCCCTACTTACAGAAGGATATCACTGGCCCAACGCTTTAAGAATTTTAATTCCCTACTTTAGTAAGTGAATAATTTATAAACTGTTATCTTTTTGTTTATCTTGCTATTTAATTATCTGACAATTCTGTTTATCCAGATGTTTTAATTGTTATGCCCATAATTTTTCTCTGTGCACTACTAAAATTGATGATAATTAAATGTCATAAGATTTGAGGACACATCAAAACCAGAAACTTCTAATGGGTAAAAATGGAGAGGGCAAGGAGTAGCTTGTAAGCTCACAGTCATTTGTTGAAGACAATCCTGGAGTCAGTGCTAGAAAATTTGGCTTTGTCAGTGACCCACTGATCTTTACATGTTTTTTTGTTTGTTTGTTTGTTTGTTTGTTTGTTTGTTTTCCGGTGTTTGGTTTCTGGTACTGCTTAGTGGAAATAATCAGGTATAAGAGAAGAAACAACTAGAAATGTCAGTTGAGGATGAGATGATTGATTATGGAGAGGATCTGACCCTCTTAAAAATGGATTTGGGGGCTGGAGAGATAGCCTAGCGGTTAAGAGCACCAACTGCTCTTGCAGAGGACCCGGGTTCGATCCCCAGCACCCACATGGTGGCTAAGAACCGTCTGTAACTCCAATTCCAGGAGAACTCCAATTCCAGGGGAATCTGACATCCTCTTTTGACCTCCGCGGCATTGCATGACACGGGTGCACAAACCTACATGCAGACAGTACACTCATACACATACAAAAATAAATAAAATTTTAAAAAAGAATATTTAAAAATATTTTAAAAAATGGATATAGTACAGTCATTTAAAAAGCATAAATCATTTGAAAATAACTGATGCATAGATTGATAATATAAATATTTCAAAGGAGAAATACCTTGAAGAATTATAGGATTCAGATGCAGAAATCAAAACATTATAATCTCCTTAGTTTTAGTGATAGTTGTTTATGTTTTTGTTAAAATATATGAACTCTCTTCTATCAAACCACTTAAATTGAAGGACTACTCTAGAGTCACAATTTCTGCTATACATGGTGTAAAATATCATTTAGAGAGATAATGGCATGGTAATATACTGGGGGTATCTTCCATCCTGAGAGATGTCTTGCACAGGGATGGCACATATACAGTGAAATGAAATATTAAATCAGGATATAAAAGTTCATTTTTAGGTGAGACAAATAACAATGGATATTATTGACAAGGTCCAGCTAATCTCAAAATTATTCTCATTAATCTCTACCCAGCTGGCAGTTTCTTTACATTCCACTTTGACTTTATTTAGATAGTATTCTGATTAAATATTTTTACTGTATTTAAAAATTATGGGACTGGAGATGTGGCTCAATTGGTATAGTGATTGTCTAGCATGAAGAAAACCTTAAGTTAGATCCCATGTATCACATAAAGAATGGCGTGGTGGCACATGTGTCTAATCCCAGCACTCAGGAGGTGGAGGAAAGAGTATTAAAAGTTCAAGGCCAGCTGGGTGTGGTGGTGCATGCCTTTAATCCTAGCACTAGGGAGGCAGAGGCAGGCAGATCTTTGTGAGTTCAAGGCCAGCTTGGTCTACAGAGTAAGTTCCAGGACACCTGGGGCTACAGGGAGACCCTGTCTCAAAAAAGCTCAAGGCCATTCATTGTTATACAGAGACTTCAAGGCCAGCCTGGGCTACTTAAGACTCTGTCTCAAATCAAAAACAAAACCAACCAACCAACCAAACAAACAAAAATAACCCAAATTTTAGGTCGTTAAATCTATTATTTTTTTTTAATTTTTTTTTATTAATTTTATTTATTTCTGTATGTGTATGAATGTACTGTCTGCATGCAAGTTTGTGCACCCGTGTCGTGCAATGCCGCGGAGGTCAGAAGAGGGTCTCGGATTTCCCTGGAACTGGAGTTCTCCTGGAATTGGAGTTTCAAACGGTTCTCGGCTGCCATGTAGGTGCTGGGGATTGAACCCTGGTCCTCTGTAGGAGCAGTCGGCGCTCTTAACCGCTAGGCCATCTTTCCAGCCCCTAAATCTATTATTATTATAAGGATTAGTCACTTTAAATTGACAGAAGATAGAACTATTTATGGCCAATCTCTTAGAATGAATATGTCCTAGAATATTGTTTTTTACATAATCACCCAAAAGTAGGATATGTTTATATTATATATATATAGTGTATATTCATATAATCAGACTCTCTATCTATCTATCTATCTATCTATCTATCTATCTATCTATCTATCTATCATCTATATATCTATTAGTAACTTTGGGATAAATGTTTACCCGTTTTTGCTCCACAAGTAGAGAATTAGCATTTGCGAAGACCCAGCAGAACAATAGTAATCAATTTGATCTAGCCTCTAAAACAGGTGTCATTTTGATAAATGGTCCTAATTAAGCTGAGGTTTCAGGTACGAAGCCGATTGAGTTAATGCATTGGCACCTAGATGGCCATAGCCAGACAAGTACAGATGTTACAACGAGGCAGAGGCAGCACTTTATTAACTTAGTTGAGTTCCAAGTTTTGCATCTCCTATCATTTGATCAAAGAACCTCTTCTGAGACTTCATGGCTTTTTCCTTGCGTTTATCTAAGGGTTACAGGGAGGATGGCAGTTATGGAAATCTCAGCTCTTTGAGGTTATTTTTCTTTTCACTGATCCCTATCCTGCAGTGAGAGACAGGTACATAAAAATGATTAATTAGACAAGAGGCCTTATTGTTTCTTGTCCATGATTCATATTCCTCCTGCACAACATGGGTCTAAGCTGCTGGAAACAATGCTCTTTAATATCTGCTTACATTAATTTCAGCATAGATTGTTGAGGTAAAGAGTGAGCAAGATAATCTCCCTGCTTCCTTCTCCATAATTAGAAGGACTTTTAGTGTAGAATGATGTAGGGATATGATCTCCCTTTTGAATGTCTTCCCCTTGGTGGTCTCACAGTATCAAATTACTTCATGGAGAGTTTCACTATTAGATATTACAAAATTATGACTCCCCTATTTTTCCTGATTATCCATCTAAAAATAAAGGAAGGGAAATGTATGTTGAAGAACTGAATTCAGTTGCATCCACTTTCTAACATGTATGGTTGGCAACCTCTTCCTTTAATGGATCAAACAGGGGATATCTCCAGCTTTGCAGGCCATATGTTCTCTGCCATCACTATTTAGTTCTGTAGATGTGATGTGAAAGAAGTCATAGGAAAATCTACACATGAGAGGTATAGCTGTTCTCCAGTATGACTTCATATGGCCTCAGACTTGAGATTTCATCCACTTTCAAATGCCGTGAATATTCTCCTTTATTTTAAAATTGAAAATATTTCAAATTTTAAACATTTAAAAAATAGTTTGTGACCATTCAGATAAAGGCAGTGGACTAGAGTTGATCCATGGATAGAATGTGCATTTTCTCTGTCCCAGTGTACTGAGTTTTAAAAGATTTGTTTTATTTTTTTGCTGTGTGTGTGTGTGTGTGTGTGTGTGTGTGTGTGTGTGTGTATGCACACATTAGTTCAGGTGCCTACAGGGCCCAGAACTGGTGTTACAGGCAGTTGTGAGATGCCTGATAAGGGAGCTGAGACCCGAACTCAGGTCCTCTGCAAGAGGAGTAGGTGCTCTTAAACATTGAGCCATCTCCCCAGCCCTTCTAATCCAATGACGGAGCTGTGCTAAGTAATAAAGCATTATCTTTTCCTTCCACGAAATTAATTTAGATGGAGAAAAAGATGATGAGAACTATAAAATAGAATGTCATTAAATGCCAGACCCTGAACCACACTAATTCTCTGAGCAGCTCCAGAAGGAGGAGGAGATGGAGGAATCAAGGCTACATTACAAGAAATCAAGGAATGTGAGCCACTGGCCTGAGTTGGACGGGAACCCTGAGAAGGTAGAGTCCTGAGATCCACACAGCTCAAGACCTGGCAGAAGATGCCTTCGAATGTAGGGAGTTTCAGATTAAAGGCATTTCAAGATCTGGATTTGTCCTTTTGAATTACCATAAATACTCTCATAGGCAAAACTGTGAGCTCAATTTGTGTGCCACATTCAGTGATATGAAATGCAGAAGAGGTACTGCTTTTTCCCCCCTGATTTTATGAGACCTATTTGGTGGTGGACATGTGAACTGGTTTCCTGAAAAAGTACTGAAGAGAAGGCACAGAGGTTAAAAGCACTGGCTGTTTTGTAGAGTACCGAAGATCAGTTCTTGGTACCCACATGGATTAAAAAGCTCTGTAACTTCTGTTCTCGGGCATCTGACACCCTCTTTTATTCTCTTCAGGCGTTGAACATGAGAGTGCACTTGCATGCAGGCAACAGACATAATGCATATTTTTTCTTGTATTTAAATATTTTTCCTGTATTTAAGAGCCACATATGGGTCTGAAGATGTGGCTCAGTTGGTAAAATGCTTTTGTAATATGCACACCAACGACAGCATGTGGATTCCACCAAAAAATTCTGCAAGGCTGAGTGACTGGTTCTAGAATTCTATGGTTGTGGAGAATTAAAATGTTGCAGATTTAAAGCCAACTTATCTTGGGCTACCTTTAGGTCCCTTAATAGTCCTTCACTGCCTACCATTGTGTCTGACCTAACATCATTGTAACTATCAGGTTGAAACCTTTTTGTAGTATATTAACAGACCACTAGTTTTCACCAGTTTTGTAGGGATTTCCCTACTTTGCTGTAACTTGACTACCTAATGTTTCCACCAAGGTATTTGAAAAAAAATGTCTGAGTTTATGACAATGCTTGTTCTGTAACTATAAAAATTTCATGAAACTGTTCCGTTGTTGAAATATGGAATGTAGAGCAACTTGAACTCCTGTTCTGGGACATGGTCACTGTATTTGGTTCTAAAACAAACTATCTTTTACTCACTCAGAGATGAGCTGTGTTTGACAAGTGGGACCTCATTAAACTCAAAAACTTCCGTACAGTGAAAGAAACAATCAGTGAAGTGAAGAGAAAACTCATGGAGTGGGAGGAAACCTTCACTGCTGATACATGTGACAGAGCATTAACTTCCAGAATATATTAACTACTCAAAAAACAAAGAAGAAAACAAATGACCCACTCAAGAGATGGAGTAAAGAGCTGAACAGAGACTTCACCAGTGAGGAAGTAAAGATGGCTGAGAAACATCTTAAAAGTGTTCAATATCACTAATAATTAAGGAAATGCAAATTAAAACCACTTTAAGATATCATCTCACTCCAATAAGACTGACTAGGATCAAGAAAAAGCAAATGATACCAAATGCTGGAGAGGTTGTGGGGAAAGGGGACCACTCATCCACTGCTGGTGGGAATGTAAACTTGTACAACCACTATGGAAAACAGTGTAGAGAACCCTTGGAAGACTCAAAATGAGTCTATTACCTGACACAGTTATACCACTCCTGGGTATATACCCACAACACTCATCCTACCTCAGAGATACATGCACAGCCATGTTTATTGCAGCTCTCTTCACAGTAGCAGAGTTGGAACCAGCCCAAGTGCCCCTCAAACAATGAGTGGATAGAGAAAATGGTACATCTACACAATGGAGTTCTATGCAGTGATAAAGAAAGATGACATCGTGAACTTTGCATGTAAATGGATGGAACTAGAAGATATTATGCTAAGTGAGGTAACATATTCCCAGAAAAACAAATGACAAATGTTATCCTTCATTTGTGGGTGCTAGTATCAAGTAAGGCAAACTGAGTAGCATTAATGTTATATTTCTCTTTATCTAAAAGAAACTATGCTCTTAGAATGTGAATCCCTTAACAGACTCTAGAATTAACCTACTACCTGTTTTGGTACAAGGGTAGAGGTTATATTTGCATATTTTAGAGCAATATAAAATTAAAAGGGAAAAATGTGGATCCTGAAATATGACTTGGAAATAACATATAGTTTATTTTCAGAGGTCATGATTTTAGTACATGTGTGACATACATAAATGCATATGGTGAAACAATGTGGATTGGAGGGAAAAACAACAACAAAAGAACTGGGACAGGGAACAGACTGAAGCAGTAGAGTTCTTCTCCCCCCCAAAAAATAATTTTCTGCTTTGAAAAACTTTGAAAAGACTCAGAAGGGGAAACAGGACATGTATGGCAGACTGCATGGACTTGGAAGGAGAGGGGGCATGGAGGGGAAATGAGTCTGGATTGAACTGAGAAGCGATGTATGAAATGCACAAAACTTCAATAAAGGATTAAAAATAGCAGTTGGCATGGGGATGAGAGATTGAGCAGTCTCACTGGAGAGCCCAAAGTGGGGAGAACTGTTCTTTGAAAAGACATAACCTAGATGGGTTAGTATAGAATTCTATGTAGACGGGCTTGGGAATATTGGATCAGAGTGAGTGAAGTGTTGAGTGTTCTCAAATAATGTGAGAGCGATTTGGAAAGAATGGAAAAGTAGGCAAGGATGTTTCCAGAGAGCCTAGAGAAATGGATGCCTGTGGGGGACTAGGGGAGTTCCAGGAGGAAGGGAAGAGTGGGGGTGACAAGATAGGTTCCTGGGGAGATGATTTTCCTTGGGTAGTGTCCAAAGATGAAGTTCAGTGAGCTGGCTCATTGTACAAGGCACTTGCCACCAAGCCTGCTGACCTGAGTTCCATCCCTGGAACTGACTCTGGGAGCTGTCCCCCAGACCTCTGCACATCATGGAATGTGGATGACTCCCCCCTCCAATAACTAAAGAAATAAGTGTAAAATTTAAACTATGATAGCACACAGTAGGGGGGAGGTGCCATTGGTTTGTCTCCAGATCTTAACTGAAGCTTGCAGAAAAATGGTCAGAAGAAAAGTGGGAAATTTGTTCCCAGGGGGATGTGGTGAAGTATTTAAGCCCAGGATCATTCCTACCGCATGCGGACTCAGCCAGCCAAAGCAGCGATCTGTGTATTTTGTGCATATCAAACAAGAAATATTAAAGGTTTAATTCCATGCTTTTTTGAGCATGCTAAACGTTTCTTTTGAATGTCAGAGCAGGAGAATCTGTTGCCTGATTGATACATCTGTTTTCCCTTAATAAAGCATTGACTTTTTAGAGAACCTGCCTTCCTGTAATTGAAGTGTGGAAACTTTTATTTTTCCTACAAAATGGAAAATAAAATAACAACAAAATATTGGAATAGAATGAGATTTAACTTCCTATCTCAGTGGGGCTGTTGCAAGGACAGCAAGAGCAGAATGATAAAGAAAGGCCATGTTTTTTCTTGGAGCTCTGCAACATGCTGTATGCAAAAGGCTTGTCATGTCTACAAGGATGGGTAGGATAATACAATATTGTAATATTTGTTCTTTGTTCTTTTTATTCTTTTAGCTTTGTGTCGTAGCTATTACTGTCTTATTGAAAGCAAAAGCCAGTGGGGAATGTAATTTTGAACCTGACAAATATAGGCCATTCATTTTATTATAAAGAGTTTGAAATACCTTAGAAATAACCATAGTTTGAAGAGCTTCAGCAAAATAAATCTGAAATGGAAAGAGCTACCGTGATGACTGCTGGAAAAAGATACCTAACAAATCAAAATAAAGCCAGCTTTGAGTAAGAATGAAAACACAGACGGAAATTGGAAAAATAATAAAAGAGACAATGAGACATAATAGAAAGAGATGAAATGATAGCAATTTGTGTTTACCTGGAAGCTTTCCTCCAGAAATTAAATTTGATAGGAATGAGGGATTCAGAAAGGCTGGGCTGCAAACTAATAATGATTTGGTTCTAGAAGGTTAGGGATGGGGTTCAAACAAGTGTGTAAATATGTAAAAAATTGTGAAGGAATTTGCATTTGCCGTGGAACATATTGACATGGTCAGAATAACCGCAGGGAAGGTAGAGCAGTAGAAAGAAGATAGAGAGCGCATTTTAAGGGGAGCATGCATGTTGAATATCTGACCTACTGAGTGCTGGGTAGGAGAGACACTGAGTGCACAAGGTCCTTGAAGCTAAGCTGACTCATGAAAAGTACTCTTCTTTCATGTTCCTGTTTCTTCATCTATTAAAAATAAAGATGGGAAACAAAGAATATATAAAAGCTTTGCAAGGAGCATATCCCTCCAATGTAACTTAATCTTTCATTTTGTTATTTTAACTTTTAGCAAAATAGATAATTTCATATTGCAGAGTGCCACATCTATGCATTAACTGTTGATGAAGTTTTAGAAATATTTTCTGTGAAAGTCTAATATTTGACTGGTAATTAAGCCATTGTAATAGTTCTAAAGGTACAGAGTTCCTACCTCTACCTCTGTACACTGACCAGTATCTTCAAATATGTACTTGTACTCTTTAGATAAAGCAATGTTTATATAAAAATCTGAAGCCTCCCTCCCTTCACTTAATTCTTTGAAGACAATTAGATAATGTCTCAAGAGCCTTATAGACAGCTATTTTTCCACAGCTAAGTAGTACTGTCAAGGGATTTGTTATAAGTAATAATTATTAAGGGCATCTCCAAATATTTATACCTTGGGATAGCAATTGTAACGTTGTTTACAATATCCTAAATTTGGGAATAATTAGATGTACAACTGTAGTAAATTGCTTAAATATTTCTTAGCTGAATGATATTATGTAAAATGATTTATTTATTAAGATTCCATTACATAATAGTTAATGTTGTTAGGAACTCTGTAGGATATATTCAATATATTAAGTAGAAAAGGAGTTCCCCATATGGTTTGTACAGTGTTGGATGTGTCTGCTTGATTGTATGGATTGATAGTAGATATTTTATTATTTCTTATGGTCACTAGCACAAAAATGGAGATTGGAAACTGTCTTTAATATTTCCTTCTAAGAAGTCCTCTACTTGAGCAGTCATAAAGTAAGGACAGCAGTTGTCACCTGGCTATGGAAGCTGAGCTCTTCAGAGTCTTATCAGGCCGTTCTTTGATCCAGCCGGAAGAGGACAAATGCCCTAGGAACAGCTGCTTTGGAGCCACACACAGAATCAGCAAAGAGGAAGCCCCAGGTGGCTTGGGCAGAAGGAACATGAAGTCATCCTTGTGAATATATTTTTATTTTTACCCATAATAAAAGAATTATGAGTGAAATGGAAAATCAACGAATTGATCAATAGATCTGAAGGGACATCGGAGGAGGATGGGCGTTTTCCTTTTGTTCTCTTTATTTTGTATTTGAATGTGCTAACTCTCCCCATATTCCTTATGCTAAAGGTGCCTGGTCCTTGGTATTTATACCAAGTTCATGGGTTGTCTTTGGCTCCTGACTCATAGTCCATTCTACTCTAATAATTATCAACCAGTTATTCATTTTCTGCCTTTGGGTCCCTCGTTTTTGAACTATCAGCTTTTCTATGCTCCATTAACACTGGTCACCATTGTCTTCATCACCCTCTTAGTTTCCATCTCTCCCATCACAGTGACTTCTTTGGGGAAGACTTCAGCTTCTTTTACCTTATTTTTGTAATAATCTCTGATATTATGAATCGTTTATTTACTGTCTCCTTTCCAGCATCCAAACAACTGAATATTTCTAGAGATAAAATACATAAAAAGCCTGCCAAGGTCCAACTTAACCCACGGCTGATGCCACAAGCTTACATCCTCTAATGGTTAGGAGATGTTATAAACCACACGAAGACCCTGTCATACTTAACAGAAGAAAATGTAAGTCATGGATTAACATACCATCCAAACATCTGTGTCTATACCAAAGTAACCTACCATAACAATTAGTACTGTTTAAATACTTATATATCTAATTGAGTGTGCTTCATTAGTAGGATTGAAAGGTTATGCCTGGACAAGCTGGCAGCCCATGAAAGAAAACAGCCAGAATTGACTAGAGACCAAGACAACAGCTCCAGAGAAAGTAGACTGTTTTGTTTCTCATCCACCTGTGCCCCTTTTCTAAGCCTAGGGAACAATCTGCGGAAGAGGGGGTACGGTAGAATGTAAGGACTGTGATTGGGGTGAATCGTGAAACTACAACAATATAGACTGGACACTCATTTGATCAAATTGATTGAACATACAAGCCCCCCTGCTGGATGGTGGAACCCATGAGCTGTGTGGGTTTGGGCACAACTGCTTGCAAATTGGTTTTACATGAAGGATGCTTGTACTCACAGATTATCACTTATTGTTAAAAAAATGAAAACAAAACAAAACAAAAAAACAGAAGGATTCAGAAAAGTTACGGCAGAATGCATGATCTGGGATGGGTAGGGGTGGGGTGGGGGGAAAGGAAGGGGATATATGCCTGAACTGAATTGGAAAATGATGTATGAAATACACAAAGCATCAATAAAAAAAAGAAAATGCAGTCAACTATGGCCTCCACATACATGCACACATGAAAAAAATAAATGCACCATCCACACCTTAACTAAACAGTCAGTGCTATGCTGTTCCCCCACTCTACATCTCTACTGTATTCTCTTTCTCACTATTAAGTACTTTTCTTTCTCTTCTTCTTGACTAAAATCCTTTTCAGATCTCTTCCTAGATCTCTATTGTTGATGACCTTGCCTTTCAGGTCACAAGTAAGATGTGTAGCATCAGAAATATGTTTATTATCTTCTAATGACCAAATCTATAAATGTAACCACATCATTGTATTTTATTGCATGGGAAGAATATGCCCCTCCTTGATTTCCTGTGTTCTGCTGAGCTTCTGTCTTTATATCTTCTCTCTTCATCATTAATCTCTGATATTTAGATTTAGATCCTTTCCCCTAGCCACACCTCCCCCTTCCTTCCCACCCATCCAATTTAATCTATCTATCTATCTATCTATCTATCTATCTATCTATCTATCTATCTATCTATCTATCTATACTAAAGCCTATAGAGTCTGATTTGTGCCCCCAAAAGTCTTTCAGTGTGGGTCCATCGACAGGAACCTATGAAGGGTCCTGTCCTTGAAAGAGACTGTCTCTTGCCTGTCCCAGCAGCCATCAGTGGCCACAGTATTCTTAGGTTGGTTTGAGTTCTCTTACCCACTTCCTCATGTCTATGTTGGGGTTTGTCTGGTTTGAGCTTGCATGCTGTCACCGCTGCTGTGAGTTCATAAGAGTAACTGGCCAACTGTCTGGGAAACTCTGTTTCCTGGTGGTCATCCACCACCTCTGGCTCTTACAATCTTTCCTCCGCATCTTCTACAATGATCCCTGAGCCTCGGATGGCAGAAGTTTGCAATAGGTGTCCTTTTCTGGAATAAGCATTTGCAGCATCTTCTCTCCACACTGGGCAGTTGCATGTTTGTGAGTTAATTACTATCTGTATAAAGAAGAGAGTTGTAAGTTGGTGAGAGGTGTAAGATATATTAAATGATAGGTATTACAGTAAATCATTAGGAGTCAGTTTAATACTGTAACTATTTAGTAGAAAACTATTATTGGTCTGCTGCTATGTCCTGTTTAGCTTCAGGTTCCTAAGCCTGATATCAATGTCAGGTATGGGCTCCATCCTAGGAAGTAGACCTTAAATCCAATTACAGAGTGGTGGGATGCTCCCACAATATTTGTACTATTATTGTAGCAGTGAACGTATCTTGCCAGGCTAGTTGTTTTTGTAGTCCACATGAGTCAAAGCTTGATAGGATTGATGATTGTTTTTTTCATCAGGTAGCGCATATAAAACCTTCCAGCACTATGGATACCAGCCAGCAGGAACTTGGGCTTTTTATACAGACCACCATGTCTGTATTTTCTCTCTGATAGATTTCAGTCATTACCTGTGAATTTAGTATTGTTTCCAGCTGCCACTCTAGTCCACTTGTCACATTTAACATTCCAAATGGAAACTTTGGATCTTGCCCTTCTTTAAACCCACTCGTCCCTGCTTTCCTTCCTTCCCTCAGTAAGGACTACTCTCTATTCAGATGTTTTAGGACAGGACACTTGGGGACACATGTAATTTGTTACTTTCATGTTTTTCATCTGATGTGCTATTCAAATATATATGTCTTTTGTCTCCTTTTTACTAGCATGTATTGATTGTACAAAGAGATTTCATTAAGACATTTTCATACATTCATTTAATTTACTTTGACTATATTAGTTGTATCCTTCACCCTCTGTGTATCTTAAACTCTTCTATTTTCCATAGCTTTTATCTCATTCTAAGCCAGAGTATATCACCTAGGTGTACAACAACAGCAGCCTCCTAGGCATAGTCTTGATACTTTCATGTATTTGTGAAATGCTATTGTAGTTTTCTATTTCTAAAATTAAATCCAATATTGCTTATAGATGAACTCTACGCTCTTTAAATGACCTGTAGGACTCTTCTGTCTGTTATTCCAGACTTGTCCTGAGCCCCTGTCCCATTTTTCCATAACGACCTCATTCTCTGAGCTCAGATTAAATGTAATTAATTCAGAGAGGCTGCCTGAAATTAATGAAAGTGTATCCTCTCTCCATTTTAATTTTAACATAGTATTTTATGCATTCTTTGTGAGTTTCACACAGGTATATTTGATCATATCTCTCCCTTAGTCTTTGTTCCAACTCCTTTTAGATTCCCCTACCCCTACATGATCTTCCCAACATCTTGCCCTATTTTTTTAAATAACCCACAAGTTTGGATTAGTGCCATTAATATTCTTATAGGTATAAAAGAACATCCACGAGAGCATGGGCAACCTGCCAAGAGTCACATCCCTGAAGAAAAATCACTCTTCCTCCCCCAGCAACCATCAACTACCAGTTGTTCCTTAGCTAGTTTTGACAATTCACGAGTCCATCCCTTATCTGGGTTGTAATGTTACTGGCTTGATCTCATGCTGGGTCTTGTGCTGGTAACTCAGAGCTACTGAAGTACTCAAAGTGCACTGGCTGTGCATCATGTCCCAAAGACATTGTTTTGCAGCAAACCTTCGCAACAGTCTTTCTGTTCCTCTTCCAGGATATTCTGTTCTCTCTCTCTCTCTCTCTCTCTCTCTCTCTCTCTCTCTCTCTCTCTCTCTCTCTCTCTCCCCCCCCCCATTTAGTGCTAACTACAACATAGTTCCTTATTCTCTGAACATTGAGCTGTTCTGAGTCTCTGTATTAATTGCTGTCAAGGACTGAGAACTGTCGTAATCTATAGTTATAAAGATAAGTATCTTGGAGCTGGAGAGATGGCTCAGTGGTTAAGAGCACCGACTACTCTTGCAGAGGACCTGGGTTCGATTCCCAACACCCACATGGCTGCTAAAAATGGTCTTTAACTCCAGTTCCAGGGGAATCCGATGCCCTCTTCTGATCTCTGCAGCATTGCATGACACAGGTGCACCTACTTACATGCAGACAGTACACTCATACACATAAAATAATAAATTAAAAAATTAAAAAAAATTAAAATTTAGAGATAAGTATCTAAAAAGCAGTTTGATTCTATGCCCATTAAAGAAACTAATAGTAGTAGGTTTCCCTGTAGGGCCTATGTCTTCTTCATTCATGGATTCTTGGCTAGGTTTACAATACTAAATATGAGTTCTTTCCTGTGGAGTGGGCTTTAAATTCTACTGGAAAAGTTAATTAACCTCAGAACAATTATACCACAATGGCACTGGTCATTATTGTAGTTTTCAGGGTTAACAGCTGAGTAAGACTTGTGATGATGTTTCTCTTCCATCAGCCTGCATAGCACCTTTTGGGACTATGAAGGTAGCCAGCAGGGATGAAGCTCCCTGATCAGTAAGTAATAGCTTGATTTCCCATGACCTATGTTCAAAGTATGTGATGTGTTCCTCAAAGGGGTCTTGCCATCAGGTTCTGGAGGGCAAAACAGAGCAATGGCAGCACCTGTATTATTTTGAGTGTCTCTGGGATCCCCTTGGCCAACAGTTTGAAGTGAGGTTTACTATAACCAGCACCAAAATTTTTGTTTGATAACCTATGGTTTCTGGAAAGTACCTTCCTTCACTGTGTAAGGTAACACTAGCCAAACTCTTTTTTTTTTTAATGCTTTTTAGGAAGCTTATAAAATAGTAGGTTTTCATATGGCTTATTGAAGTATCTGAGTGATAGTTATCTTCTCTAGTTCTTTAAAAATTTTATTTATTTATTTATTTATTTATTTATATGAATGTACTGTCTACATGTAGGTTTGTGCACCCGTGTCGTGCAATGCCACAGAGGTCAGAAGAGGGTGTTGGATTCCCCTGGAGCTGGAGTTCCCCTGGAATTGGGTTTACAGACGGTTCTCAGCTGCCATGTGGGTGCTGGGGATCGAACCCAGGTCCTCTGCAAGAGCGGTCGGTGATCTTAACTGCTAGGCTGTCTCTCCAGCACATTCTCTAGTTTTTTAAATAGCACTCCTGACTTAGATTTTCGTCCATGCCTGGGGGATCGATGAGAACAAGGTTGTTCTAAACACTGTTTTACCACATACTTGGCACAGTAATTGTGAGTAGCACATAGTATCCATAGTATGTGGAACAAATGAATAGACAGTGATTTGTCAGGTGTTGATTCTGTTTGGTTCTGATGGGAAAAGAAAGAGTAAAAACTATCCAGGCTGTAAGTAATGATTGCTGTGTGAATGTGGGTGACACATGGTAAGTGGTGAGGGTTGGCAGCACAATATAGGGACATGACAAATACCACAGCAAAATTCAGAACTTGAAAAATGACAAAATGATTATATCTTTGGGGAGATAGGTCTGTGGAAGGGATTGAGGGGAATACAAGAAGTTCTGCACTTTCCACTCTGTGTGGGAGACCTTATCTTTACAAAGTATCTTCAGCCAACCTGAGTCAAAAATAGAATTCATAAAACTACTTAGAATAAAAACATAAAACACAAAGGCACTAAACTTGAGAAGGTTTGTGCAGATATTCAGAATTCAGTAGCTACATACATGCTAATGTGTATACAATATATAAATTGTTAATACAAAGGTTAAATATTTGTACCAGTGATGCTTATTGACTATCAAGGAACAGCCTTGGTGTTATCTTATGTCTTAGATTGTTAGTAATGAAAGATATTGCTTCACCTGGCCACACAAATGAAGTTCATCATTTTAGCAGCAGTTGACTTACCATTCCACACTACTTCATGTGAAAAATATTCCCTATAAAACTAATTGTAATGGGTGGCTTAATAAGGAGAGCACTGTTAGAGAAGACAATTTTATTGTATTCTTACCAAACACAATGCTTTTTGCAAGCACTCATTTGTTTTACTAAAGTCAAGTAGAAATTTGTTTTGGCTAATTTTTACTATACAAAAGAAATTTGAAATAGTTAATTACTTTGAGCATGAAGATAAAAATAATTAATGTTATCATACAAAGAGTTTATATATATATGGCAAAGAAAACATGAATATAGTTCATATAAATTTGTCAGATATTAATAACTTCTATTTTCAGCCTCGTTGGAACATTTGGGTGAAAGAAAATATTTAAATTAATTAAATTCCTATTTGCTTCCTAGATGGATGACATGGTTGAAATGGAACATTGGTAAAGGCTATAGCAGCATCTACTCAAGTTTTCTATTTGTTTTAAAGAAAGTTAACCCAAAGGACCAGCAAAATCATGACCCTCAGATCTTCAGATATAGGGTTTTTAGAATACTTGATACTTTTATGAGTCTTTAGAGAAGCTCTGAATTTGCCTTCAAGGGATAATATGGAATGATATATTTCAAGCAGCTGGGATCCAAGAATAGTGATAATAAAATGCTGCTTGTGAAATAATAAGAAAGCATTTTTTAAGACACCAACAATTTATGTAGCTGTTATAATATTTTAGGTCAGTACTAGGTCTGTAAAAGCAAGGTAGGTTTGGCCCTTGCTATATGAAATTGATAGTTTTAAAATTACACAAAAAATGAATCACGTTGCTAATGTGACATGTAATATGGGCTGTGACAGGATGTGAGGGGGGGTGGGGAAAGGGCAGTGAGGTGCTGCTCTAAGGGTATAAATTTTGGTACATAGGGTTATAGAAATAAGTCATAATGCATTAAAAATTAAAAATACACAGGAACATTCATTTACTGTTTTCTAACCCAACATAGTGGCCAGGGAAGGCTTCTTGGAAGAAATGATCGTTAAACTGAGCCTTTCATTTAAGTAGGAGGTAGGCAAAGGTGATATGGGAGCAAGTTGGTAGACGCTGGAGCCTTGGAAAAATGGTATGCCCTGTCTGGTGAGAACTTCAAGTATTTAGAAACATGGAAACAAAAAGCCCAGGAAATGTGGATTTTTTGTCCTCTTGTGAGCCATAATGTAGGAGCCTGCACTGGATCCTAAAAGACTGAAAACAAACGTGGAGCAAATGAAAGACAATGATTTGTCAGGTGGTGACTTTGTTTGGTTCTGATGGGAACTAAAAATTCTAAGTAGGGAAAGCCATGGCACAATATCTTGAAAATTCTAGTTTCCGGATGAAGAATAAATTAGGAGGAAACAAGGCTAGATATAAGGAGATGTGTTACGGTGTTGTTGAGATATCCTAGCAAGGGAGCTTGGTGTCTTTTTATTGGGCAAGGGAGGGACAGGGAGAGAGATACAAGATCAGTGTCAGGAAGTGTTGATTGACCAATAGGGAGGCAGGTAGAGGGATCAGAATCCCAGGATTCTAGACTTGCCTGATTTAGGGTCTCATAGATGACAAGCAGATTCCCATATCCCACAGTTCCTTCCTGGGTCCCACACAGAAGTAACAGTATTTATATCAAGAAAGTGAACAGCTCAAATGAAAGGATCATAAATCCTTTGCAACCTAGGTGTTTGGAGGTTTCTTTCCCATATAAATGAAAGGAACGCCTAATAGAACTGTCAGCTGATAGATCATTAAGAATAATTTTTGTTGCTAGATCACTATTTGATTTTTGGCTTATACCTCAGAAGGAGTTTAAAAATTGAGTGACATTGGTATAATAAAAATTCCATTTCTATCTCCTACTTATGTAAAAAGTGTTCTAAGCATGTACATAAAAAATGAAAAATAGGAATAAGCTTGATATGGAACATTGTTTCATTCTTAAATTGTTATATTGTCTGTGACATTGCTGCAAAATCAAAACCATTTTAATTAATAGTTCCATCCAAATTCTCTTTTATATAATTAATATGTCTGACAAAATATAAAGCACCTTACACTGTGGTTATCAATTTTATTTGATATTTTCCAGAAGAAAATGTTATCATTTAAAAATCTTATAGTCTCAGGATATTAGGAAAACCAAATGTATCAACAGTCTTTTTGAGGAGATGTAGGATAAGCTGATCAATAAAACACATTGAAGTACAAAAATATATGGAGTTTAAATTTTGTTGGAAAAGAGCATAATTATGAGCTTATAGAGAAAAGGAATGATGTAAAATTTCATGATGTAAAAGGAGAGGTCATTCATGTGTTTTTAACTGGATGAAGGCAGGAATGAAATCACTGTGGTTATTTTATATGTTTTAAACATCTGACATGTTTAAGAGAATGAGGTAATAGTTACACTTTAAATATTGTCATAAAAACTTCCAACATGGAGGAAATTATATTCCTTCCTAGGAATAGTCTTTGTGAAGTTATAGGATAATTTTTCAAAGTCATCTTTAAAATGTAAGACACCCCACCCCAATTTCTTTTACTTGGGTATATGAACATGAAAGTTTCCATTGGTTTAGGAAAGGAATGGTGAGTGAAAAAAAAAATAGAATAATATAGGTTAGAGTCCAAAGAATATAATTAAATAGGAGTCTTTCTATTTCAACCCCACAACAAGAAAAGAAAACAAGGAAAGGCTTGTGCACAGTAAATTAATAAATTGTCCCTATGGGATTGAAGATTACACAATCTGAGAGAGCAGACAGGGTGGAAATCGATGTCTGAGAGCCCATAGTGTGAAGTATCTGTTACCAGAAGCAGGAGCAACAGCGGATGGATACAAAGCAACAGTGGTGTAGATCTTTAGCACTTACTGGTCTTTCATAAAGTTCATAGCTGTTTAACTGTAACTATTTTCTCTCTCCCACCAGCTGTCATTCTAGTGGTTCCTGAATCTACTATTTCAGATGTTTCAGGTAACTGGAGCCATACAGAACTTTTCCTACAAGGAGTGGCTCAATTTATGGAGCAGAATGTCTTCTGAGTTTATCCATATTGTTACATATGGCTAGATTCCTATTTTAAAGGTTTAAGTACATGTTTTTATTGGGCGGGGGGCTCACATGTGTCAAGATGCATGAGTAGAAGTCATAGGACAAGAAGAGGGACTTGATTCTCTTCTTTCACTATGTGAGTCCTGGAGATCGAATTCAGGTTGTAAGGCTTGCTGGAAAATGCCTTTACCTGCTCAGTCATCTTGCTAGCCCCAGGGTTCTTATTTTTAAAGGCTGGATAATAAAGAATACATGTGGTTATAAGAATTTGCCAAGAGTCTGGAGAGATGGCTCAGCTGGTTAAGTGCTTGCCATGTGTGAGGACCGGAGTTTACTCTCCAGTATCCATGTAAATAGCCCAGTGTAGCAGCATAAGCCTGCAGTCACAATTCCAGGAAGGCAGAGATAATAGGAGCCCTGAGATTTGATGGCCAGACAGTCTAAGTCACATTAGTGAGCTCCTTGTTCATTGACTTAAACAATAAGGTATAAAGCAAGCAAGGAATACAATCAAGAAATGACACTGACCTCTTACCTCTAGATTCAAGCACATGAGTTCACACATATGTACACACCTACAAACGCATACACAAGATATAGTAAAATTGGAACCCCAGTACCCTCTTGGTGGGAATCAAAACAGTGTAGCTGGGAGTTAGTGCATCTCTACACCCAAGCTCAGGAAACACTGAAGAACAGGGCAGACAGAATGTAAGAGCCAAAGGGACAAGGCACCTGTTGCTGCTGAAGGCATTCTGGATGTGATGGGGGAGCTGCAGCAATGAAATCTCCAGTGTGGAAGTCTAACAAGATCTGGGTATAATAACAATTGACATGCCAAAGTGAATGGGGAAGGTTTCATGGGTCCCACCTCAAGATGAAAAACTACAAGCAACCAGTGGATGCTGATGCGAAAGGGATCCGTTTTCTCCAGGGACTAGATCCCTGAGAGGCTATTTGATGCCAAGTGGGTAGCCCTAAAGACAGGTACACAGAAGCACCGTTTAGTGGACTCAGTGTATTTTATACACACACATACACACACATACACACAGAGTGTCAAGGACATGGGAGGAGTTGGAGGGGGGGCTGAGAGGGATGAAATGGTGTAAATGGAAAAGAGTGTCATCATTCCTCAAAAAGTTAACAGGGTTTAGTCCAGCTCCTGTCGTATACATAAAATAATTGAATTGGATTATTTCAGGACCTTGAAACTATATCTTTGTGCCCATGTTTATTGTAGCAATACTCACAATATTCAAAATATGGAATCAACCTAATTGTCCCATTAACAGATGAGGGGGGTGTAAAACAAATGTCATGCATGCATAAAACATTTAATTTTTTCTAGTATGTGCATTTAGAAAAACTAAGATAAGATGAAACAGTATTTATGGCTAACTGTTGGACAGCACAAATTTCTAAGGCAATATTGGTGCTAAACTTTTGACTTTGGTCTGCTAAAATTTCCTCGAGGGTTCCCTTGGTTTCTGTAAGGTCCTTAAGGGCAAAAATCACATTTTAAATGTCTTCCATATTCTCAAGGTGTTCAGCACAGTGCTCAGTCATAATGATATAGCTTGATGTATCATATTCATTGAATTATTTTAACTAATAAAACTTTTTGTTAGGCCACTTCAATAATACCGTTCTGTTGACTAGGCCTTTGGGGATAGGATTGCTCTTTTTGTAACAACAAAGCTGTCAGAGTTTAAATAATTGACAAGGCTGCTAATAGCTGCTGCTCCTATAATTAGAGAATCATTTAAATTTGTGAGCATCCCGGGGGTGGGACTATGGTGGCCTCAGCTACATCTAGTCAGAACAGCTTTTATTTTAAGTATGAACATCTTTACATGCAAATTAATAGTTCTTTGGAAGATATTAGATGCTTTTTAAGAAACTTATGAGTTTAAATTTTCCCTGAGGTATTTCTCAGGTTGGTTAAAATGATCATAATTTATATTTGATTAATTTGAGGACCTAGATTAAAACTAAATTGGCTTACCAAGTAGTCCTTCAGAAAATTTTAAAAAAGGGGTTTGGAACAGGGCTTTGTATAGATTCTGGAGATGTTATTATCTCTGTCTGATAAGCCTTTATGCTGAGAAATGTGGCCTTCAGGATAAACAAACTGAAAAAGGGCCCCTTGAGAATCTTAATTTGTTCAAATTAAAATGAATGTAGGCAGATAATAAAGCTGTTTTACAAAGCTGGTCTTGACTTTAACACAAATAGTTTAACTGTTCCTTTGGGAAAATTACATCAGCCTTACATGCAGGTTCAATGAAAAAAAAAAAACAGTAATTATTCAGAGTTGTAAAGGTTCTTTTCTTCCTTATTTTAACCTCTGCCTTTGTGAATTTAGTCATATGAATTCATTAGTGCAAATTCTTGAAGTACAGTTTTGTGGGATTAGAAAACCCTCATCTATACTGACTAGAGAGGCTGGTGACAAAGCCATCCCTTTGCTCTGATGACAATATTGAGATAAAAATATCCATCAAAACAAGTTTTGTAATAGAGAGCCTTATAAGCAATTGCAGACTAGAGGTATTTTGCCTGAAAAGAGAATTTTATTTTCTTTAATTATGTCCACTCTACTAAAGCCTCAAGAAAGCACGTTAATTAACTCCTAACTGATGGGCTGATTTACTAAAAGCTTTCTAGAAGAAATCATTTTAAGGAATCCAAAATCCTTAATGTTACCATAGTACAAAGCATGTTGAATTCTCACCCCTCCCTTCTATTTTTTGGAGTTAATCAATGACAATAAAACAACAACTGTGTTTGTCATCTAGTTTTAGGTAATTCATAGATGGAAAAAGGATTATACAAGCTAGTTTAAAACTTTTAGCAGAAGAAACAGAATTGAAATTTGATGCCTCTGGTGTTAATTATTGAGGTGTATTCTGCTTGGGATTGAACTCTACAGGCGGCCTGCAACTGAAGTCTGCCAAATATGTTATATTCCATATACAGATAATGAAATGTTGTCATTTTCCCTTAAGGGAAATTTGAATATATTGTATTTTCCCCCTTAGGTAGATGTAAGTGTTTTTGAAAATAAGATTGTTGTTGCTGCTAATATCTATTAACTTTAAATGTTATTCCCATTTTTGTGCTCAGAAGTCACAGCGTGTACTGAACATTAATCATAATCACTTTCCATAGCAGTAGAGTTCACATCAAAACCCACTTGGAGGAATGAGATCAGTAACTGTGGTGATAATTCTGTGTCTTAATACTAAATCATCCCAGATGATGGGGGTCAGGCTTTCAGTACTGATTTAGAATTGACACATGACATTTGCAAACTATGAGGTTCTTCTTAGACTCTATTTAGAGCTGGCCCCACAGTTATCATGTTGAGATGGGATGTTAATGACTTATTACACACTCAGAGAATGGAAGGAGAAGTATGCAAGGGATATAGCACTGAGATCACCGTGGTAGGGTCATTAATTGATGCACCTCAGTATTTTCCATTTCAATTCTCCTGACAGTTCAACACTATCAGTTCAGAATTTTCTCTTGTAGTTTCCTTTTCGCCCTCATTTCATCTATTTATGGGGATATTTTGGACCCTAAAATATGAAGGTCCATTTGAGTCCTTTCTCTGGCTCCTGTTGGGTGGTCTCTACAAATGATTGCCCAATTGTCCTTGTTCTATAGCAAGTCCGCAGCATTTAGATTCTCCAGCTATCACCAGCCATCAGGTTCTCCATCGACTTGACAAGAGTCTTACCTATCCATACAAAGTGGAGAAGTCACCAAGTGACAAACAGGCTATGAGAGATTGTAGTCTTTAAAGTAAGTCCATTGTGTGTGCTGCTTCTTGGCTTTTAGACACGAAAGTTAAGAATTCTCCACTGCCCTCCCCTTCAGTCCCACCCTGTTCCCTGCCAGCCTTGGACCTATGTGGGCTCCAATTTCTCTGCCTCATTTCTTTGGACTTGCTTCCTAACCATGACTAGCTAAACACCCTAGGATAGACTGGTAAGTCCCTCCTCATGTAGTCCCCCCTGTGGTGGTTTGAATGAGAGTGTCCCCCATAAGATTTAAATGTTTGGACATTTTGTCCCGAGTTGGTGGCACTATTCTGGGAGATCTTAGAAGGTGTGGCCAGCTGGAGGAAGTATGTCATTGGGGGTAGGCTTCGTGAGTTTAACAAGCCTTGCAGTCTCCAGTCTTGCGCTCTCTCTTGACTTCCTGTACTCACTGTGAGATGTGAACCTCAGCTTTCTGCTCCATGCTATCCGCCACAATAGACTCTAATTCCCTGGAACCATCAATCATAAGGTCAAATAAACCCTTCCTTTTATAAGTTTCCTTGGTCATGGTGGTTTTATCACAGCAACAGAAAAGTGACTAATACACCCCCCCATCCCCATCTTCCCTGGCTCCCCATCAGCTGGACAGACCTGCCTGACTAGGACTCTGATAAGCATACTGCACATCACTCATCAAAGAAACTTCTTTTTGCAACAGATGGAGGCTGCTGCAGAATTCCACAACTGCTCAGACACAGGGAATATCTGAGAGATGCCCAGTCCTAGGTTACGCATTTACAGTTAAACCTCCATAGCTAAGTTTCATGGAACACAGCAGAACGAGGGGTAGAGAAAAACTAGTGTATCCCTCTACTCTCACCAGTGAAGTTTCCTTATACAACAGAGTACTATGCACACAGAAGACCACAAATAGCTAAAATTTACAGAATAAGAGACTTCAGAGTTTGTGTTCCTGGATAGGACTTCTATATTAAACCTTATACATTCATGGCTCAGGGACCATTGTAGAAGAAGGGGCAGAAAGATTGTAAGAGCCAGGGCTGGTTCATGAACACAGGGAAGCTGAGGCTTTCAGGCCACTGGAAGTTTGCATATGGGAACTGTGGCAATGGTGGCATAGAGCACAGGACCCATGCCAACTCAGTCAGACAAGGGCCCAGAGTGGAGCAAGAGAAATTGGTGGCAGGCCAGCCCTAGACTGAGAACTATTGGAGACTGATTACTACTGGGTGAGGGAGAGTATACGTATCTCTAGATAGGCTGACTAAACTCTAGTGGATGAATTTGCACTGAGAACAGACATCCAGGTACAAATGCTAGACTGGATAGGGCTTAACATGCATGATGGAATACATGTGGTCTGTTAGGAGGTTTGGGGGAGCAGAGATGGGGTAGGAAGTCTAAATTTAATTGAGAACTGTTATATGAAATGTACAAAGACTTAATAGAAATGCTAAAAAAGAATCCCCTGATTGGTTTTTCCTCTGAGTGGTGGTCCCCACATGCCCACCTATTTCCCAGACTGTAAGAATATGGGAATGGGGAGGACAGAGAACTCATGTACTTATTGATATTGTAAACTATTCTCTGTAGGTGCAAATAAGTTGAACAGAGTGGTTAGGAATGTTACAATATACCAGACTTAACACAGGGTCATAATGTTCCCTCCAAGAAATATTGACTAACAACCCCAGTGCCAGACATAGGAAACCTCCCATTCAAGCTACTTCCAAAACAATATAGGCTACTGCCATCACCCTTGAGTGCCTCCCAGAGATTGAAGGTAAAACCCTGTTGCTGAAGACTCCACATTTTTATGAGAAAGGACTCTTGAGGAATCCATTTGGACGTGACCTGGAAGCCTCATCCTTGAGGACTAGCTCTCATATTATCAGAGGGTATACTATGCAAGCTACCAAGGGAAATAAGCAACAAGTCATCTTACCTAGCTATAAATCCTGTGAACTATAACTAGGCCAGCCTAGAAAGCTATCCCAATGGTACAATAGTGGTACTTTTATATTGGGGGTGCCCAACAGATGTCTAATTGGACTTAAGGCTTGCTCAGTAAGAAGGGAATTTATGCCTGGTCCTGTAAACCTAGCCAATTCTTTGTGGTTAGATAGGTCATTGACCCTAGAGAAGAATCTATTATTGCCTTTCTAAACCAATGTAATTTTAACTGTATTCTAAATAGTTATAGCCACAGATGAATACAAATATCACCTCTTATCAAAGATGCTTCTTTCTGCCGCAGATGGTGGCTGTTGCATAGATCCACAAGTGGTCAACTCGCAGGGAACAAAGGACTGTGGGGTGGGATGTCCAGCCAGGATAAATACATCTGCAACACAGTTCTCACATCTGAGTCCCAAGAAAAATTACAGAAGTGGGGGTGGAAAGATTGTAAAAACCAGAGGACCAGAGCACTTGCTCTGTGATGGTGTCTTCTAGACATGACAGGGATGTTGAGCCCATGAAATAGCAGCAATGCTAACACTAGACAAATCTTGAACAATGACCCCACCAGTGGGCATGCCATAGGGATATGGGGAATTTTACAGTCCTCTCCAGTAGATGAAGAGCTGTAGGCCATCAGTGGCAGCTGAAAGAGGGAGAATCAGTTTTCTCCAGGGACAAGCCTCTAGGTAGATTATCAGACTCCATCCAAGTGGTCATCTCTAAACACATGTGAGCAACACTCAAGGGACTCAATAGGCTATATACATACATACATACATATACATACATGCATACATATACACATATACATACACACATACATATACACACATATACACACATACACATACATATACATACATATATATATACATATATACATACATACATATACATATATAGTCAGTACTCATGTGTGAAATTCTCAAAAAAATAATGAGTTAATAAAATATACCAGGGAGCTAGGCATGTAGCTCAGTTGGTATAAGGCTTGCCTAGCATGCAAGAAGCCCTGGGTTCTGTACCTAGCACCACATAAAACCAACTCTGTTGGTTATGCCTCTATTCTCAAGGTTATCCTCTGGTACATAGCCTCTGCTATATATCAAGTTCAAGGCCAGCCTAGACAATATTAGATCCTATCTCAAACAAACAAGCAAACACCAAACTAATTAAATAACAAAATAGACCGTGCTTAGTCTGTAAGAGAAAGTCAAACAAAACACACATTTCATGTTTAATTTAATAATATACACCTGTTATATATGTAGATATGAATATCTATTTGGCCTGTGGTAACTAGTTACTTTCTCTGTCTTATAAACAACTGTAGCTGTAAAGACCTTGTAGTCCAGTAATTTCTTTTGACATTTGAAACATGGAGACCCACAACTAGCCTGAAGTCACACAACAGGTCTGACCAACCAAGGTCCTGAATCCAGGTCCCCGGAATCAGGATTTTTTGCTTGTTTTCCCTCCCCATCCTAAGAATGAGATGTTTTTGAAATGCAAGGAAATTAGATTAGCTATCACGAAGAACTTTTGATGCTTAAATTGAAATGTTGAGATACATTACCAAGGATATTTGCAGCATTTATTTGAAGAGACGGAGAGGCAGATTCCTTTTTACTCTGGCCAGAGGTGGTCCTGTTGAATCAGGCCTGATTGAAGCAATTTTTTTTCTCCCTGGTTTTCAGATTACATCATTTTAAGGCAGATACTTAAAAAAATAATGTACAAATACAGGCATGATTGAAATATTTACCAGAGAAACTGCCCCTTTAGCTTCTTTAAGTTCTAGAAAATAGCCGTGGTTGTTTCCTTTTCTGTGTTCAGGGAGGATCAACCTGCCCTTTCAAGCAAATGTGAGGATTTTTTAAGGTGTTTCCAACAGAAAAAGGAAACTGTCTCTAGATCCCCAGAGAAGATTGGACCACACAGAACCTCAGCTTTCTCCTCAGCATGGAATGTGTTTCCACTGGGGGAAGATTTATAACTTTATGGGCCAGACAGTGTAAAAGATGTGACAGGCTTCAGAATAATATTTCTGTGGGACTATTTCTTCAGAATGGTAATTGATTTTGCTTAGTGTCTGCTAAAAACAAACCTGGAGGGTAAAAAAGGACAAAATATTCAGTTTTGTGAGATGTGTGGAGACTCGGATGACTATTAGGGGAATTATTTTGTATTTCAAGAGTCCATGGAAGAATGAGTGATATCTGAATAGATACACATTTCCATTTTCTCTGATAATATAAAATTTTTGCTTTCAAGAGAAATCTTCTAGAAGGACTTTTCTGTACTAGGCCCATGGCCTAGAACTCTGTGTCTTTGCCTTCCTTGTTAGTGATGGTATGTCCATTTAACAGGGACTTTGGTAAGAAAACCCCCACTTATGATGCAGCCCCACCTTCCTCTCTTGCTCTTCTCTCCCATTTTCTCCTCTTCATCTTTTCCTACTTTTCTCATTTTTTATGTAATGAATGACTTGGAGTAAACAATTAATGTGACAATGTTATAGGATTGGCTCTTTTGGTGACTCTGGAAACAGTGCCTTTACTGTTTATTCTGATTTTAATATTTTAATATTTCACTTAATCTGAAGAACCATCTTAATTTTCTATAGTCTTGTTATTGTCATAAATTAGCTATATTTCCAATGAATGTTCTTGCTGTATTTTTACTTATATGTTTATTCTAAAATTGTCATTTCTTAGACATAGAATTCATAATTTAGATTTAATTCAGAATATAATGAAAATTTTTATGATTAATCCTGTCTTATCTATAACTTATCTCCTTTTTTGGGGGGGGGTTGGTGGTGCTATTTATTCTTTTTTTTCCCTTAAGAGCTCACACTAAAATAATTCAAGAGCAAAGTGGTATCAGCCTGAACCCAGAGTGTGGATAAAGAGAGAAAGGGAGTTGAAGTAGTTCAAGGATGTAAAATCAGGGGTCAGAACCTGTTGGTAAGAAGAGAATGTGGCAAGAGACCTATGGGAGTGGAGGAATAGCTCAGTGGTGGACTGCTTGCATGCATGAGGCCCTGAGTCTAATCCAGGACTGCAAACCTACAAGACCCCAAACAACTATAAACAAGAGCCATACAAATATCTTTCTTGGTGTATATTCATTCTGAATAATAAAGGTGACACAGTCTCACAGGTCTGGGAACGAAGACACATCTCCTGAGGGAGATTCTGTGCCCACTGAAGAATTGGGGTCATCACTGAAAGTCATCTCTCTCTAGAGGAAGAAGGATCTTGCTGCATCAGATCTATCTCTGAAGTTTGTGTTCCTCAAAGTGGCAGAACAAATGCTCAATAGGGCAAACTGAGACGTTCTCCTAGGTGCAGGGCACCCTTGATCAGAAAGCAGCAGGGAGGAGGAAGATGGCAGTTTCTGTATCTGTTCTGCAGGAGCTTCGTTCCATGTGACAGTCTCTTGCAGTTTTTCCTGAATTTCTTCTAGGTCATGGAGAATATCTCTTATTTTCTCCTCGGATGTGTTGGAAGTCACTACTAGTTTTGGTGAAATCGAGGAATGATCTTCCCCAGAGGAAGAGACCTTGTCTAGCACACTATCTGGTTTAGACTCTAAGCTGAGTCTCTGCTTCTGAAGGTTCTTGGCAATATCCACAAGCTGTTCCACCAATTCTGTCAGCTCCTGGGCAACCTGTGTGGTACTCTTCTGTTCTGCCACCTTTAAAAGAGCAAAACTGGGCTTCTGGTTCTATAAAACTGAACCCACGAATCATCACGGCTGCGCGGAGTGGCGCGGTGGCGTGGAGGGCGTGGGTTCGAGGGCCGCCTCGGGCTCCTGCGAGGCGCGTCGGTACTTGTCCGCCAGGTCTTGCAGCAGCGTGTTCTTACGCAGCGCGGGCAGCGCCTTGGGGCCCTCCCGGCAGGTGGGTCAAGCCCAGGGCCGGCCCGCCACGCCCGCTCGCTGCGCGCCCCACAGCCCCGCCAGGCAGCCGCGGCAGAAGCTGTGGCCGCAGGGCAGCGTGGCCGGCCAGTCCAGCAGCCCTTGGCAGATGATGCAGGCCAGGTCCTCCTTGCACAGCCACACGGGCACCGCAGCCATCAACTTATCTCCTTTTAAGAATATGCTATGTCCCCCACTATAAAAACTTTCGTTGTTCAAATACTTACTATACAATTTTACATATACATTAACCCAAACACCCTGGCAGAATCAAAGCTTTACCATTATCAATATACTTGTACTTGTGCCAATCCTGACATGAACAAAGATATTCTAAACAGAGATACTTGTGCCTCTTCCTTAATTATTGGACTGTTGAAATGATGGTTCTCTAGGAGTCTGAGGTTGGGAGAAAGAAAAAGCTGAACCATGATACCAGTCAGAGGAAGAACTTGTCTCCTAGGAGGAGATTTCACACATTCTGAGATGTCAGCCCACCTTGCAGGAGACTTGGGACTAGTCATAATGATGGGCATAAATGCTTACTGAATAGGACTGCTTAGTTATGGCCTCTATTTAAACTTAAACCTTGTGGCAGGACCACAAAGATAGACATAGGCATTCCCCAGACCTCTTTGTTTGTTTCTCAATTTGACTACATTGAATAAACCTTTCTTTGTTTTTCACTATTATGGCTCTTTAATTGGCCTATTGAAGATAAAGATGCATCTTGTTAGTCTGCCAGGACCCCGGAGCTGACTGTAACATCTCAGTCACGTACCTGACAAAAAGGTACTGTTTTTGTGATCAAGGAGGAGGATGCAGTGTAAAGGGGCTGTAGTTTTACATTCTTGGTCATGTTGTTTAAAAGTATGTGTGTTTCGGGGCTGGAGAGATGGCCTAGCGGTTAAGAGCGCCGACCGCTCTTGCAGAGGACCCGGGTTCGATCCCCAGCACCCACATGGCGGCTGAGAACCATCTGAAACTCCAATTCCAGGAGAACTCCAGTTCCAGGGGAATCCGACCCCCTCTTCTGACCTCCGCGGCATTGCACGACACGGGTGCACAGACTTGCATGCAGACAGTACATTCGTACACATACAGAAATAAATAAAAAATTAATAATAATAATAATAAAAAAGTATGTGTGTTTCCTCTGCTGCTTTTCCATCTTCTTTCCTGAGGGTTTGGTCTTGCTTTTGTCTTAGTTCACCTCTGTCAAGAGTCTGGGGGCACTCCTAAACCAGACTCTAGTTTAGAAAGGATCTTCAGTGAATAACACATTACATCAGTCTTGATTTACAATACAACAGATATTCCTTGTACATCTAAAAGGAAAATGTAATTCTTATTTGGTGTTGTGAAGTGAGGAAGGACTCTTGGTACACTGTGTACAAATTTACCCTCCAAAGTCCATTATGTGTTTAATAATTAGATAATTGATATCTCCAATGAGTTAGTTTCTATTAATCTCAGATCCTAGTTGGATTGTTACATATTTACTAGTATTTTATTGAAAATGGAGAAAATTGCAGAGATGTTTGGATAAATCAAGAATATTAACTTTTCCAATTAAAATAATAAATGATGGGCTTCTAGCACATAAAATTGCTGTGCAACATACATTTGGAAAAAAATGGATTCATATGGGGGTGTCTATGTTTCAGTTCTGAACACACACACAGACACACACACACATACATAGTCATACACACATATGCACATACAAAAGTGCAATTTATATGGTGGCTTATGCTGGTAAAGTTATCTTACCATCTTTTGCATGACAAATATTCATATCTGTCATGAAATGTACTGGATCTGGCCACCTCTTTTACTGGCCAATAGGTCTGTGGCCTTCTGTGAACTTCTTGATAATCCCCCCCCATTGCTGTCTGCATTTCCTCCTGCTATCTTCTGAACAGTTGTCTTTTGTCTGTTGGAGATGACTTTTATGCTCCTTCTCCTCTCCTATCAACTTCTGGGGATATTGGGCTGAGCTCTTTATTTTGAACCTTGTTCTTTTCTTTCTCTTACCACCCATTTTCAAAAGATTACTTTTTTACATTTGTGCCCAATACCACTTTGAATATAACATAGCCAGGAGAATATGCTATCTTAACAACGGGCCCCAAAATTCTTAGCAGAGATGGGAAATAGCAGTACTGTTTGCTGGCATAAAGAGACTCTGGAGAGAAAAGATTGACATAAATTAAGGTGAAAAAGAAAGTTAGGTCATCCTGAACACACTATGAACAGAGAATTGGAGATGAAAGGATGGGGAAGAGGCCGGAGATGATAGGAAGGAGAGATGGTCAGAAACCTTACCTAGATGTGCAGATGCTGTAGAAGAAAAGGCCAAAAGACTTTGTAGGTGCAGGGTGATTTGATAGTTAACTTCAGATTGCTGGTATCCTTTACTATATAAATGACTTCTTTCCTTTTTATTCTTTCTTTTTTTCATTTTTTAACAATAAGTAATAATTTATGAGTACAAGCATCCTTCATATAAAACCAATTTGCAAGCAGTCGTGCCCAAACCCACATAGCCCAAGGGTCCCACCATACAGCTGGGGGGGGGGCTTGTATGTTCAATCAAGTTAATCAAATAAGTGTCCAGACTATATTGCTGTAGTTTCACCATTCACCCCAATTGCAGCCCTTGCATTCTATTACGCCCCCTCTTCCACAGATTGTTCCCTAGGCTTAGAAAAGGGGCACAGGTGGATGAGAAGCAAAACAGTCTCCTTTCTCTGGAGCTGTCATTTTAGTGAGTGTTATACACAGCAGCCAGCTTGGGGAGGGGGTTATGGTGAAAATCTACAGATAATGGCGACATTAATCACAGTAGCTAAATGGCTGAAACATTGCAATACCCACTCATGCAGAAATATATAAATACAATGTGTGTAAGCAAAATGTGTAAATACCATGGAATGTTCTTCAGCCTGAAAAAGGAATGGAGTTCCGATGCATTCTACATGATGCACCTTGAAGCCATTGTTCGTATGAATGAATGAAATGATTACTCTTACATGATTCCACTCATGCGAACCATCTAAAATATTCAAATATATAGAAGTAAAAAGATGATTAGCTAATTGGACCAGAAGCCCACTAGGTCGGAGGAAATTCATGTGTGATACTGTAAACATAGTCAGATGCACACAACTAGAGAGGTCATAGATCTTAGAGAAATCCCCAAGGTTGACACATTCCTAGGCTAAGGTAACATCTTATTAACTGCAAAATAGGTATCCTTATTATTAGACACATCCCAGACACCACTCAAAAAAGAAGCTGCTTTTGTACCAGATGAAGAATAATAGTACAGAGTCCCACAACTGGACACACAGACATGGTCTGTGAATTGCTCATGCCTACACAACACATCTACAGTACAACCTGTACACCTAAGGTCCATTCAACATAGAAAAAGGAGCCAAGAAGATATTAATTAATCTCTTAACTCTCATTAAGGAAGCACCCCCATGCAACAGGAGGCCAGGAACTCAAAAGGGCATTAATGGCCAAACTGTGGAGATTAGGAGTCTATAGAGTGTGGTTCCATGGACAAGTCACCTATATTCAGCTTAACCTACCCAGGACTTAGGGAACATTGCTGAAGAGGGGGTAGAAAGATTGTAAGAGCCAGGGAGGTGGTGCAAGACCAAATGTAAATTAATCCTACAAGCTCCTGGGACCCTGTTCATATGAACCTAAAGCACTAGGGGTCAGCACGCACAAGTCGTGCAAGCTCAAATAGCCAGCATGGGATGGGAAGCAGAACCCAAACTTGACTGAAGAAATATTGGCAGCTGATGGTGTTTGGGTGAGGAAGAACTAGCCTTTTTATGAGAGGGACTCCAGATAGGGTGACTAGAGATTAGGGGATGGGGATTGGGCAGGGGGAGTATTTTGGTGCAATGGACCCCAGCACAAATGACAGAATGTTGAACTCCAGGGAGGGGAGGGGCTGTGGGAGGAGCAGATACAAAGGCAATTAAGACATTGAAAAATTATGTATGGAATGTACAAAATCAATTAAAATTTATAATCAAAAGATGATTAGCATTCATAAGAGGCAGAGAAAGTGTAAATGAGGGGTGGTTAATGGTGAGTTCAGAGTTTTCATTTGGGATGAGAAAAAAATTTCTAGAAAAGAATCACAGTGGTTGCATGACACATTTACTATACTTCATGCTACTGAGCTGCACTTGACATGACAAACTTCCTGAGACACAGATGTAGGTTGTATGCCATGCATAGCATCCTAGAGCTCATGCAAGGGAAAACATCCAGGACCCAAAGTACTTTATCAGAGATAGAGTTATTTAGAGCAGAAAGGAAACAATATACACAGCTGTAGTGGCAATCAACTAGATGCTTGCCCAGCAAGAGATACTTTTGTGTTCTAACTACCAGAAACTAGAAATATGAGCTTATTTAGATAAAGGATTGGGCTGGATAGCTTCAGCTGTCAACTTGGCATGCCTGGGTTTAGGAAACCTCAACTGAGCCATTTCCACTCTTGGAGTGGCCTGTGGCTCTGTCTTCCTGGTATTTTCTTGATTGATGAGTGATGTACGAGGGCCCAGCCCCCTGTGGGTGGTGCCACCCCTAGGCGGGTGGTCCTGTGTTGTATAAGAAAGGAGACTGAACACAAGCCAGAGAGGTAGTGTTCCTTCATTGAGGTCTGTGCGCCAGGTTTCTGCCCTGAGTTACTGCCTTAGCTTCCTTCATGAATGTGAGCTGTAAGCCAAATAAACCTTTTCCTCCCCAAGTTGATTTTGACTAGTGTTTTTATCACAGCAATAGAGAGTAACTAGGACAAGGATCTTTGCAGAGACAATTTAAAGTTTCAAGGTGAAGTAACTATGGATTATATAAATGGCCCCCTAACCAATAGGTTAAAAGCAGAGGGAAAGAGGAGGGGCCTATGTGAAGTCATGTGCGGACATAGACTTGATGCTAGGCAATGCCTGGGGAGGAGAAGCCCTGCTTTAAGCCTTTTGGAGGAGCACACCTCCCAGCCCCCGGAACTATCAGGGGTACACTTACGTTGATTGCAGCTTCTAGGTTTATGGGAACATTAGACAGGTCCTAGGATACTAATTATTTTCCCTACTCTGGAAAATACGGCTAGAAATTGAGCAGATGCAATGCTCCCTTTGCAGTGCAGATAGGTCTCTAGCTGAGTTCCCTAGCATCTTGAGGGCATGTCAGCAGTTTCTAGGGTAAGAAAAAATAGAACCACCCATATTAGGTCTGATTTATGTGCATGTTCACTGTCTCAAGCAAGCAAACAAACAAAAAACAAACAAGCAAACCAGCCATCCAACCAAACCAGGCAAGTTGTCAACATTTGTTTTCAGATGGTGAAACTAAGGTTTCATGCTGTGTTGTCAGAATATGATCTGTCCCACCCCATCATCTCTTCTGGTTGTTAAAATGAAGTTTCTTGGGCTCTGTCCAAGAGCTAATAAGGCAGAAACTCTACAAAGAATCTTGGAGAATCTGTATTTTATGATCATATTCTTATACTTTAATATTTTAGAGACTAAAACCACTGTTCTGAAAGGTTAGATGATCTGCTTCATGTATAATACCAGGCAAAAGATACACCTAAGATTTGAAATCAGCTGGGTGTGGTGGTGCACACCTTTAATCCTAGTACTTGGGAGGCAGAGGCAGGTGGATCTCTGTGAGTTCAAGGCCAACCTGGTCTACAGAGTGAGTTCCAGGCCAGCTAGGGCTACAGGGAGACCCTGTCTCAAAATTACCAAAAAAAAAAGATCTGAACTCAGCTCTTATTTTTTAAAAAATATGTGACTTTTTACTAAAATGAATTTGCTCTTCTAATATATATGTATATTTCAAATATATACATATATTTCAAACCACTTTATTAAGGGATGGTTGATATATAAAATCTATAAACTTTTGACTCATACAATTTCCATGTGCGTTGCAATAACATACATGTCAAACTATTGCCACTATCAAAGAAGTAATATGGGGACTGGAAAGCTGGCTCAGATGTTGAGTCAAGAGCACATGTTGCATTGCAGAGGATCCAGGTTTGGGTCTAAGTACTCACATGGCAGCTCACAACCTCTTTAACTTAAGTTACAGTGGATTCAATACCCTCTCCTGGTCTCCCTGGGCACTGCATGAACTTGGATAGAAATGGGTGAAACACTCATGACCATAAAAATAAAAAGGAATCTTAAAAAAAAAAAAAAAATATATATATATATATATATAAATATTTAAAAAACATATATGTATATATAGTTTGTATCTTTTTTATTTGTTTATTTTTTAAGGGATTCTACAATATAAGAGCATAGTTATTTTCAGATCACATTAACATTGCTCCATTTGCCATACAATTAGGTAATTGGTGCTAGCATCCAGAGATGAGGGATACCATTCATCGTTTGTTTTTCTGGGACTGTGTTACTTCACTTAGCATGATATCTTCTAGCTCCATCCATTTACCTGCAAAGTTCATGATGTCATCTTTCTTTACCACTGCATAGAACTTCATTGTGTAGATGTACCATATTTTCTCTATCCAAGAGTTTGTATCTTTTAAGCATCACCTCCCTGTCTTCCCCTCCTCGCCTGTACATAATATTCTCCAGGTTTATCCATCTTGTTGCACATGGCAGGATTTCCATCTTCCTAAAGGTGGGAAATATTCTGTTGCATGTATGGACCATGCTGTCTGAATCTGCTCATTCATCAGTGGACATTCAGGTTGTTTACATATCTTGGCCATGGTGATTACTTTTGAATTGTCCTCAGGCATTCCTCTTGCCTTTCATTACAGCATCGGCCTTCACAGTGTTGGGATTCATTTCTTTGTCACTTAAGAGTATTTGAGAATTTTTTGTTGAGAGATTTTTAAATGAATATGTTTATCAATTCTTTGAGAATTTAATACAGCCTATTTTACGTAGCATATCTGTGTGCCTGTATCTTCTCTCATATCCACCCCCTTCTCCCTCACTTCATGTCCTTTATTATTTTTTAAGGACTACTGAGTCTCATTTATGCCACCCAAATGCTCTTGGGTATTGGTCCATCACCTGGATCCTGGTCAACGAACTCAGCTTCACACCCTTGAAGTAAACTGATGCCCTGTGTGCTGTTGCAGATTGTCTTTAATACCAACACTTGGAGGGGAGGGCAGAGGCAGGCAGATATTTCTGATATTGAGCCCTGCCTGCTCTACATAGTGAGTTCCAGGCTGGCTGCAAGGAAACCCTGTCCCAAAACCACCAACAAATAAATAAATAAATAAATAAATAAATAAATAAATAAATAAATAAAAGAAAACTCCAACTCCCTTCTCTAGCAGCCATCAGTGACCAATACAACCTGGTCTAGGGCTCCCACCCACTTCCCCCATCCATGCTGCACCCCTGTCTTGCTTAGGCTTGCTCAGGTCTTGAGCATGGTGTTCTACATGCTGGTGCTGTGGGGTCATCTGTGTAATTGTCCTGTTGTGTCTGGAAACAGTTTCCTTGCATTCATCTACCATCTGCGGTTCTTTAACAATCTTTCTGTGTCCTCTTCCACAGTGATCCCTGAATCTTGGGAAGAGAGGGTATGATAGAGGAATTTCTATTTAGGGCTGAGCACTATTTGCACACTGATCATTTGTGGGTCTCTATGTTAATGGCTATTAACATAGAAGCTGCTCGAAGAAGAAGCATCTCTGATGAGAGTAGAAGGATGCATTAATCTATTGGTATAACATTAAGTCATTAGGAGTTGATTTTAATGCTGTGCTTGTTAAGCAGGATAAAGGTAGTTAACTTTTCTCCTACAACTTGTGACCTCGTTCTTGGCCCTAATAACACTATAAGGTATGGGCTCCCCAAAGGAGGGGATCCAGAAGGAGATGGCTGTCTCTGGCAAATGTAGAGGCTTTGAGGTGATGTCAGGTTACATGCAGCCCACCTGGGTCTCTGGAACACATGCCTAATAAGAGTTTTAATCATTAAAGGTTACTGAATTTTATAAAGTACTTTTGCATATTATGAGATGAAAATATGCTTCTTTTTTCTGTTTTCAGTCTAGGTATTTATTTACTCTGTTATGTTTTTGGTAATTTCTCTCTTGGTTTGCTTAAGGGTACTTGCTCCTTTCCTCTGTTCTTTGAATTGCTTTGAGTATTTTCTGAAGTGTTGGGTTTTTTGACATATGTTCTTTCATTTTGTTTATGTCATGAAAGATTTTTCTTTCTCCTTCTACCATGATTGACAGTTTTGCTGGGTATAGTAATCTGGGTTGGCATCTAAAGTCATTTAGCACTGGGAATACTTTGGTCCATGTTCTTCTGGCTTTCATAGTTTGCACTGAGAAGTCAGCTGTGATTCTGATGGTTTCCCCTTACATGTAACTTGTTGTTTTACTCTTGGGACTTTCAGTATTTTGTCCTTGTTTTCAGCATATAGCGTTTTTTTTATTATTATTATTTTTGTGTGTGTTTATGAATGTACTGTCTGCATGTGAGTCTGTGCACCCATGCCGTGCAATGCCACGGAGGTCAGAAGAGGGCATCAGATTCCTCTGGAACTGGAGTTAAAGATGGTTCTCAGCTGCCATGTGGGTTCTGGGGATCGAACCTGAGTCCTCTGCAGGAGCAGTCGGTGCTCCTAACCTCTAGGCCATCTCTCCAGCCCAGCATCTAATGTTTTGACTATGATATTATATGGGGAATTTCTTTTCTGGTCTTGTCTATTTGGTGTTCAATGTCCTTCTTGTATTTGTATGCATTTGTCTTTTTTTCAGTTTGGATAAATATCTGAAATCCTGGGATTCACCAAAGCTTAACCAAGAAGAGACTGACACTGTAAACCTACCCATAATACTTTAGGAAATTGAAGATGTAATAAAAGCCTCCCAACTAAAATATTCACAACCATACCACTCCTGGGTATATACCCACAAGATGCAAAGATACATGCACAGCTATGTTTATTGCAGCTCTCTTTACAATAGCAAAGATCTGGAACCAACCCAAATGCCCCTCAACCAATGACTGGATAACAAAAATGTGGTACATCTACACAATGGATTTCTATGCAGCAGTAAAGAAAGATGACATCATGAGCTTTGCTGATAAATGGATGGAACTTGAAGCCACTATGCTAAGTGAAGTAACACAGTCCCAGAAAAAAAAGTCAAATGGTTTCCCTCATTTGTGGATGCTAACACAAAATCCCCAGCTGACAGGCAAGCTGAGCAACTTTATTATTATATTTCACTGTATCTGAAAGCAACTGTGCTATTCCAATGTGAATCTCTTAATGGGCTCTAGAATTGTTCTACCACTTGTATTCACACATTGTAATTACCATATATGAATGGAAGATATGTATTCATATTCTATTTTTTTTAACTTCATGAAACTTTACTGTTAAAATGTGAATTTCTAAATGTGTTTAGGAATTAACCTATAATTTTCAGAAATTGTAATTTTGATTTATGTGTGGAGTGTATATATGCATATTTTGGAATAATATAAAATTAAAGGGAACAAAAAAAGAGAAAAAAAGAAAGTATACTTTTTTATTTTTTTGAAAATATGCTTCTTATTTTTCTTTAATTCTTATTCTATCTTTATGGCATTTCACATTTAAATATTTTTGGTTTTTTGAAACAGTGTCTCCCTGGAACCCCACCTAACCTGGAACTCACTATATAGGGGAGGCTGGGTTTGATTTCACAGAGATCAGCCTGCCTCTGCCTTCAGAGTACTGGGATTATATCCCTGTGCCACTGTGCTTGGCTTACATTTAGTGATTGTATATGTTGGACTATCCTTATATTTCAGGCATAAACCCTACTTGGTTATGGTATATAATCTTATTAAGGTACTGCTAAATTAGTTTTCCTTAATATTTTATTGAGGACTTTTATACCTATGTTCACTTAATACATTGGCCTGGAATTTTCTTTCAGTAACTCTTTTGACCTATATAAATGATAAATGATCCCTGCTTCTTTGACAGATTTTTTTTTTTTTGCTGTAAGTAATCAGTGATATTTCCTTATGATATGATATTTACTTTTTTTATTTAATTTTTATTGATGGTTTGTGCATTTTGTACATCATTTTCCAATTCAGATCAGGCATATTTCCCTTTCCCTTCCCCCCCACCCCCACCCCATCCCAGATCATGTATTCTGCCATAACTGTCCTGCATCTTTCAGGCTTTTTTTTTTTTTTCATTTTTTAGCTATAAGTGATAATCCATGAGTATAAGCATCCTTCGTGCAAAACCAATCTATAGACTGTTGTGCCCAAACCCCCACAGTCCCACCATTCAGTGGAGGTTGACAGGTTGTTTGTTCAATCAAGTTGATCAAATGAGTGTCCAGACTACATCGCTGTAGTTTCACCGTTCACCCCAATCGCAGCCTTTACATTCTACCACGCCCCCTCTTCCGCAGATTGTTCCCTAGGCTTAGAAAAGGGGCACAGGTGGATGAGAAGTAAAACTGTCCTCTCTCTCTGGAGCTGTTGACTTGGATTCTGGTCAATTCTGGCTGTTTCCTTTCATGGGCTGACAGTTTGTTCAGGAGTAACCTTTCGATCCTACTAATGAAGCACAAGCAATTAGATATATAGGTATTTAAGCAGCACTAATAGTTATGGTAGGTTACTTTGGCATAGACACATATGCAGAGAGTGTTACCAAAGGCCACTAAACCAATAAAGCAAATACGGGTCTCCCTGAGTCAAGCAAGACTCCACCATCAGCACCAGCTACACCTCACCTGCCTGGAAATACTATGCGGCAGAGGCAGCCATGTGCCTGTATATCCCAAATCTAATTGGCTATTGGCTCTCTCCTTGGAGGAATAACCCATGGCTGATGCCATAAGCCTACATCCTCTACAGGTTAGGAGATGTTATAAGCCACAGTAAGACCCTGTCATATTTATCAGGGGGTAAAAATGTAATTCATGGATTGACAGATTTTTTTAATGTGTGTGTATGAGTGTATATAGAGAGAGAGAGAGAGAGAGAGAGAGAGAGAGTCTTATATAGAGGGGGGTGTCAGATGTGTGTATATTCTTGTATTCTGTGTGTAGGTGTAGGGGCTCAGGGGCTCAGGTCATGGATGACGCATGTATAGAAGTCAGAGGACAACCTCCTGTTGGGTTTTGCCTTCAGTCTTATTTAAAGTAGAGTATTTTGTTGTTTGCCACTATGAGTGTCAGGCTAACTGGCAGTAAGCTTCTAGAAACTCTTCTGTCTACCCCTCCCAATGTGCCACAGCACTGCTGTGGTCATAGGCACCTGTGCTGCCATGTTTAGCTTCATGTGGTTTCCAGGGATTCAGAACCAGGTCCTCACATTCGCATAGTAAGCACTTTACTCACTGAGGTTTCTCCCCAGCCCTCGGTGACAGTTTTTGCTATAAAACTCTTGTGCTGAATATAAATGTAGCTATCTCTGCCTTCTTTAATAATGATAAAATATGATTGTGTGTGGATAATTGTATGCATTTAACAGTGCACATATGGAGATCAGAGTGCAGTTCTGTATCATCAGATTCTCTCCTTCCAACTTGATGCAAGTTCTGCAACTCAACTTAGGCCACCAGACTTGCACAGCAGGTAACATTTCCTGATGAACCATCTCTCTCTTTTTCTTTTAATTTTAATGGAAAATATTATATCCCTTCAGTTTCAACCTGCATGCCCTTAAAGTCTAAGCGAGTCTCTTGTAAGCAGCATACAATTTGATGTTGTTGCAATTCATTTGAGGACTGTCCTTCAGACAATGTTGACCCTCCAGCTCTCAGAGTGCAAGCAGCCAAGGACATTAATGAACAACGCCCAACACTAAATTGTAAACTTATTACAATTTGATGAGATTTATTTTCTAACTGTGTTTCCCTGTTCTTGATCGTGAACTTTCTAGATGACAAGATTATATTGTTGTGTCAAAAGATTAAGCATGCCTGATTGTTGATAGGTAAAGAATTACTGTTGTCATTTTGTTATTTATTTCTGATTATCAGTTCCATTGTCCCTTTCTTCTTTTACTATCTTTGATGGTGTTATTGAGCTGTGCTTTTATTCTTTTATCTTAATGCTTTGTATATCAAAGTTACTTTCTTGTGAAAACCATCTTTATAAAATACCTTACAGTTATAACACCTATACTAAACTGATAAACAACTTAAATTTCCTCATAATAATATATTCTGACTTCACTGTGTTTCACTTTATTGTTGCTGTGACAAAGTGCCTAAAATAAACTCTGTATAGAGGAAGGAGGTTTTTTTTTCCTTAAGTCTTTTCAAGACAGGGTCTCCCTGTAGCCCCAGCTGTCCTGGAACTTGCTCTGTAGACCAGGCTGACCTTGAACTCACAAAGATCTGCCTGCCTCTGCCTCCCAAGTGCTAGGATTAAAGGAATGCGCCACCACGCCCAGCTCGAGGAAGGAGTTTTTATATAATCGTTTCAGAGGTTATAGTCTATACTTGGATGGATCCATTGATTTGGGCCTAATGCAAGGTAGCTTTCATGGTATTGGGAGAATGTGGCGGAGCAGTAGGGCAGACTGCTTACCACATGGCAGTCAGGAAGCAGAAAGGGGAAGGGGAAGAGAGCAGAGATATTATGTACTCTCCAGCTTGACCTCACCTACAAATAGCCTATTCAGCTAAGAAAGAATCTATGGATTGATCCATTGATGAAGCATATATCATCATGGTTCAGGCATATCTCAATAGCTCTACTACCTGGAGACAAGTCTTTGTTATATGAACCATTTGAGGGGTATGTCCTATTGAAACCACAAAACTATGTCACCCACATTTTATGTTATAATTTTCACAGTTTCATATTTTATATTGTATAGGCTTTAATGCACAATCGTATTTTGAATGTTTACTTATTTTATTTACATTTTTTGGATTTTATATAGACAGTATATTTCCTACATACATGTAAATGCACCTGTGCCGTGCAGTGCCCGTGGAAGTCAGAAGTGTCAGACCCCCTGGAACTGGAGTTAGGTTGTTAGCTACCAATGAGGGTGCTGGGAACCAAACCTGGGACCTCTGTAAGAATAGCCAGTGCTCTTAACCACCACGCCATCTTTCTAGTCCCTGTTTCTGTTTCTAAATTTTTATTTTAAAAGTTATTATATAACACCTTTATAGTTTTAGAATATTTTGAAACTGACCTATCTTACTTATGATTCTGATTTTTTACCTTTATGTATTTCAGATTGCTGGTGTGACAGCAGTTCATAGAATTAGTTATTTCTATTCTTTGTAGGTTTTAAAGCATATGTATTAATTTAAATTTTATCACATAGAAAATATTGCATCTTTACTCTGTGTATCATTCAGTTTGTTGTCTTAGTGTCAAAATATTTGCAATAAACAAGGGAGGAAGTTGTTTTTGTCTTGTGCTTTTGGAGGTATAGTGCTCCATTTTATCTAGCATGATGACTATTAGTAGTAGTAGTATTGCTAATGGTATATAGGTCCTTTTACCTGAAATCATCTCTTCCATGGTGGGGCCCACATTTAATTAATCTTTGTGCATCCATATTTAGAGTGGTGTTTTGTAAAAAAAAAAAAAAAAAGACAGTTCATACTGAATAGAGTAAACATTTTTATTTATGCTTCTATTTTCAGATGAAATATTTGGTTACCTTTAAAATTTTAAGCATTGTGTATGTATAGAAAGTGAAAGAGGGGCTGAAGAGATGGCTCAGCAGTTAAGAGTGCTGACTGCTCTTGCAGAGGACCCGGGTTCAATTCCCAGCACCCACATGGTGGCTAAGAACCGTCTTTAAGCCTAGTATGGTGGTGCACGCATTTAATCCTAGCACTCTGGCCAGAAGTAGGCAGATCTGTGTGAGTTCAAGGCCAGCCTGGTCTACAGAGTGAGTTCCAAGTCAGCTGGGGCTATAGGGAGATCCTGTCTCAAAAAAGAAAAAAGAAAGAAAAAAAAAAAGAAAATGAAAGAGCCAATCTTGCCCTTAAATTGCTATATTTTGAATGCATTCTTCCACTTTCTGGATATACACAAGTTAGGAAGGTAATTATTCTACAAAGGAGCTTATTAGTTAATTATCGTTCCTTCTGAGGAGCGCATAGTGGGCAGCTGTCCTTAGCAGTGCTTAGTGGGCTACTTATCTGAAAAGCTTAGCCCTTTAAAAAGTTCATATCTAGCTTATAGTTACAGTTCTCTTTCTTCTTCATTTTAAAATTAGTTCTTTGAGAATTTCATACAATGAATTTTGATCATTCACCTCCCTTCCCCCAACTCCTTTTAGATATACCCCCTTTAGCCTGTCAAATCTCATGTACTCCTTTTTATTTTAAACCCATTGAGTCCAATTTGTTGTGAGCCATATGCTGTTGGATAAGTGGCCATCCACTGGAGTGTGATCGACCTATCAGGAGCCTTTAATATATCTCTCCACTTTCTGTATCTCTGCACCACAGTTGTGGATATATTTGAGCCTAGTTGTATCATTCCATGTGTGCCATTAAATAGGTGTTATTTTCTTCATTTCATGAAACACAGCTAACCAGCTCATCTCCCTAGAGCTTATGGTGTCTGGGTTTTGCTATGCTTAACAATATCATGCAATCCCTAAATTGTATTAGTATTGGTAGAGACACTTGTACTTTATTGTGATTTGTAAAACAGAAAAAGCAAGTAAATACTTAAACCTATTCCCAAATACTGCTTGCTTTGCAGACAATGGTAGTGCCGTCAGGCCATAGCTCAATATCATGAATTATCATGTAAAATGTACATGGTACAATTGGTATTAGAAGGAAAATGGGGTTTCACTGTCTAATAAATGGAAGTAAAAGTTGTTATATGGAACTCTCATCATGTGTATATTAAAACATTTTGTCATCTCAAAAGTTCAGTAGAGAAGGGAGCTAAAATTCTTCTGTTTGATTTATTAATTTACTCGATCAATCTAACAGTGACCTCTGAATCTCAGGGTTTTCTTTTTTTCTTAAAATGGGGCATTGATTTCTATCTCACAGGGATGCAGTGAGGATTCAGCAGCATGCTCAATAATTGGGATATTGAATGTCCCCGGAAAGCTCACGTGGTAAATGCTTGATCTCCGGGCTGGGTCTAGGCCACTATTAGATTTTGGAACTTTTAAGAGGAAGATCCTAGTGGAAGGAAGGTCATTAGATGTGTGCCTTTGAACGGGATGGGGCCCTTGGCTTCTTCTGTTTATTCTTTGTCTCCCAACTACTATGAGGTGAACAGCCTTCCATACTATGCCTGTCACAATGATATCCCTGCCATGGGCCCAAAGACAACAGGACAAAGAGGCCATGGGGTCACACCTCTAAATTTATGAGCCAAAAGTAAACCTTTCTTACTTTTTTTTAAAAATTTTTTTATTAATTTTATTTAGTTCTGTATGTGTATGAATGTAGTGTCTGCATGCAAGTTTGTGCACCTGTGTCGTGCAATGCCGCGGAGGTCAGAAGACGGTCTCGGATTCCCCTGGAACTGGAGTTCTCCTGGAATTGGAGTCTCAGACGGTTCTCGGCCGCCATGTGGGTGCTGGGGATCGAACCCGGGTCTTCTGCAAGAGCGGTCGGCGCTCTTAACCGCTAGGCCATCTCATAGTAAGGAAAAGCTTACTAACATGTGTAGAGGATTTGGTGATGTTCTAGCTGCAGGGTGGGGGCTACTGGTGCAGCTTTAGCCTCTTCTCACTCGGCTCATGGGGCATACCTGGGGAGCAGGGACACTCTTTGAAGCCCTTATAAGGATTTCCATTGGTTCTCCATGGTTCATAAGTACTTTTACATCTCAGCTCCTCCCAACATCTTTAGGACATTTAAGGCAAGTTGGCAAAAGAACTGAATCTTAGATAATTGTCATAAAATAGATATGGTAATTTTAGACATTTTTTTAGATGAACTGTACATGCTCATCTGCAAAGATAATTCTCTTCTGGATGCAATAAGATGTATATCAGACCTTTCTATATTTAACATATTTTATCACCCCAAGCAGTAAATATGCTTTTGATAGTAACAAATATGCCTAAGTATTTATGGTGGGACCTCAGGTAAGATATGGAATCATTCAGGCAAGTGAGGGTAGGTCTTCCAACTGGTTCATTTGGAATATGCTTTAATTGAAGGTAGAGAATTTATGGAAAGAATGCTCTGCTTATTATGATTTGATATTATAACTACATCATAAGATGGATGAATATATTATCAAAGGTGATCATTGTTAGAAGTGCTGAGGATCCTATTGAGCAAGCGTTTAGCTACTTAAGTATACATAATTGAACAATGGTATCAGGACCATGAGAGTAGCAGGTTTATCATGAGATCAGAGGAGGATTCCTCTTTCCCAATCCTAGTATTCCTAATTCCAAATGAGCTTTTATCCTCTATCTGCTGTGTATCCATGGAGGGAGTGAAGTAACATGTTACAATGATACCTGGCTCTGTGACTCAAAGTCCAAAATTATGCAAAGATTTTTCTGATGTTCCCAATAATACATGATGATAGTCCTATCTAAGTATATATAATGTAGATTATGATTTTTTTTTAATTTTATTTATTTTTGTATGTGTATGAATGTACTGTCTGCATGTAGGTTTGTGCACCCATGTCATACAATGCCTTGGAGGTCAGAAGAGGGTGTCGGATTCCCCTGGAACTGGAGTTCTCCTGGAATTGGAGTTACAGAGGGTTCTCAGCCGCCATGTGGGTCCTGGGGATTGAACTGGGTCCTCTGCAAGAGCAGTCACCGCTCTTAACCGCTAGGCTATCTCTCCAGCCCTAGGTTATGATTTTTACCTAAGAATTATTTCCTGGTGGTTAGAATGATGACACTAATACCTAAGAGGTATGATGGATTTGGAACCTTGTTCTGCTCATCTATCAACTTACCAATTTTGTGACCCCTAACCTTATATTTATATTGACTGTTAGGGTGACTATAGCTAAGAATAATACATTCATTGTATATTTCAAATTTCTAGAAGTTAGGGTGTTGAACATTTCAAAACAAAGAAATAATCACTGTTTAATGTGATGGATATACTAATTGTCTTAGCTTGACTGTTGTACAATTTATACATTAATAAAGACATAGAATGTTATCCCACAAGTATGTACAATTATTATGTGCCAATACAGTAACAATATGGGGATAATAGTTCCTACTTCATAGTATTGTTGGAAGGATCTAAAGAATGCTAATAAAATTCTTGTAACAGTTCATGATATTAGTAGAGACTATACAAATATTTTCATTTAAAATGAAAATAAAGCTTCTCCATTTAATCAAGTACAAGTTACATCAAATGTGAAATGCTCACAAGCACAAATGCAGGAGTAAAGTAAAGAACAAAAGAAATAAAGGCCATGGATAGCATGAACGTTTTTTTTTTTTTTTCAACAAGAACAGAAGGAAACATATTTCAAGGGAGGTTTTAAGATTGAATTCATAAGAGCTGGTACTTTTGTGTATAATGTACCCTAGAGACAAATGGAAGTTTCTCTTTGTTTTATTATTTGAGAGCCATTGAATTTTTCAGGAATTCTGCTGCAATAATTTTCATTGTTGTTAACACTGTCACCATGATCGTCAATATTTTAATCATTGCCATGAAATATTAAATTTCATTTGATTTTTTTTGCAATTTGCTTTATCTGTTAAATACAGTGGTCTAATCTCTGTACTTGGAGGTTTTGAAGTAATACTTTTTATTGATGTCTGGATGAGACCATAGGGGATTTAAGTGTGTCTATTGTTGAGTTCTCTGAATGAAGCAGGAAAATAGAAAACATTTGTGCACCTGACAGTACAGCATCTGGTAATGACTGCTTCTAAGTCCTGGGTAGAACAGCCTCAGCATCACTGTCACAGAGTGATCTGAGCAAGGTCATCTTGTTGTCTAGTTTCAAGGTCTCGTGTTGGATGCCAAGAAAATAAAATAATCCAGAAGCTTAAACATTAGGAAAACACAATATTCAGAAGAAAGTGCTGTGAATTTTGCAATTAAGAAGGATTGCATTAAAATTCTGACTCTGGCATTGATTTTATGAGCTTCTGTCATTTGTGAGGCTATGTGGGAAACTCAACTTATAAAGTCAGAGTAAGGATAAAAAAAGAGCACTTAGTAGGTCTTCAGTCAGCCTTTCCTCTTCCCAAGTATCCACCTGATTATCTTTCTTCATTTATTTTGTATTTATGCACAGTTGTGTGTGTGTATGTTTGTGTAGGTACATGTATGTCTGTGGGTATTGTGTATGACTGTACACATACATTTTGAGACCAGAAATCAACCTAGAGTGCCATTCTCCCATGAGCCATCCATTTTGTTATTTGAGGCATGGTTCTTTCCTCGGGACATGTCACTAATCTATTAAAATGGGCTGGCTCACTGGTAATATTCAGGGATCCATCTGTCTCTGCTTTTCCAGTACCAGGATTGCAAATGTGTACCACCACACCTGGCTTTTCAATGAGCATTGAAGACTGAACTCACTTCCTTATCCTTTAATGACAAGCACTTGGTAGATCAAGCTGTCTCCCTCACCCCTAGATTATTTACTGATCAGAGAAATCATGCTTTTTATTGGTATGCTCCAACCACCAATGCAGAGTCTTACCTTAATAAACATTAAATAGATACTTATTCAATATTGAATGAATAATACCCTAACTAAATCATTCATCATCAGTAATTACCTATTTTGTTGCTATGCCAAGAACTTGTGAAATAGAAATGAATATAATAAAATCCCTTTGCTATAAGTGTTTACATACAAGGAAGAAGGAATATGCAGAATGATAAGTTCATTGGAAAAAGTCACTATTAAGTGAATATATGAGCTAAGTCAGCCATGTAAATGCAGTGAGAGAAAAGGTAAGCACTCCACATAGAGGTGCATGCATATAGTGTTCTGGTTTCTTTTCAATCACTGTGAGAAACACTCTGATTAATACCAATTTGGAGAGAAAAGGCTTTATTCATCTTACATCTCCTGGGTCACAGTTCATCACTTAGGGACCCAAGGTAGAAACTCAGGGTAGGAACCTGGAGGCAGGATCTGAAGCACAGGCCATGGAGGAATGCTGCTTACTGGCTTGTTCCCCCTGGCTCATGCTCAGTCTGCTTTCTTATACAATACTGAACAACCTGCTCAGGGGTAGTACCACTCCCACTGGGCTAGGCCCTCCTACATCACTGAACAATCAAGAAAATACCTTACAGATATGGCCACAGACCAGTCCAATGGAAACAGTTCCACAAATGAGGCTCCTTCAACCCATGTACATCAAGTTGATACTAAAGCTATCCAGCATATGTAAGAACTCAGGGAAAGAAAGAACGTATGGTCTATGACCTGTAAGCATTTGAGCTTATCTAGAAAGCTCTGTGCATGCATGCGTGTGTGTGTGTGTATGTGTGTGTGTGTGTGTGTGTGTGTGTGTGTGTGCATACTCATGCACACAGAAGGGATAGAGTCCAAAGTAAACAATTAGGTAGGGGCGGGGCATGAAAATTCTTGTAGTACATGATTGGTTACCTCTGCATTAACATACAAGCAATGGGAAGCTCGGGGGATTTTTAGCCAGGCCTGGCAGGACCCGATTTTGAAAGGTTTCCATAGGTGGGGATTGTAATATTGCTAGTGGTAACAGAAATGTATGGACGTACATGGGAAGGAAGCCAGAAGCTTTAGGATTCACAAATGGCAGGGCTTAGGGAGTAATAAGATGTAAAACCTAGAGAAACCTATTCATGGTCTGAGGGGAATCAGCAGGGATTCTTGTACATTTGAAGAGCCAAGGAAGTATTTTTGTGTTCCTTGTGGCTCCCTACCTTAACTATAAGGTAAGCGGCTTACCATGTGGAACCTACAATTCTAAGATACAATATTTTTAGTTATTGATTGTCTTTCTAAAGGTTCCTGTCCTGATAAGCATTAGCTGTGATCACTGGATTTTTTTGATCAATTTTACTTTTTCCTGTTCCACTTGCAGCTGTTTAATGGAGAAAATAAAAAAGCAGCCATTGATTAGCCATCTCTGCCAGAAAATAGCCATACACAAGAGAAGAGGCAAAAACTTTTCTTCCTTTTTTCAGTTAAATTCCTACTGTAGTGTGATGTTAACCAATGTCAACATTAAACAATTATTTGTATATCCACCAATATTTTCCATGGTATGGGTACACATTGTTCCCTTCTGATTTCTGTGTATTTACAAATTAAGTAAAGCACCTGAGCCTTTTGCATACAAATCCTTTTCTGCTTCCATCAAACACAAGAGGAACATTCAACACAGCTGCTGTCTTTGAATATTCTTTAATTTTTTTTTTGAATCATTTGGCCACTATTCTGTATCCTAGCTCAGATGACCTTTGAAGTAGTTTTCATTGGATAAATTCTCTTATAGTTTGGTTTGTCTCTTATTTTAATTCCTTTAATAATGGTAATTTCCCTGAATTTACAGTAGAAACAAAAGTTGAGTTTTTTATATAAGAGTTTTGTTAATTCTTTGAGAATTTCATGCATGCATACAATGTATTATTATTTTGTTTTTTTTTGGTCTTTTTGAGACAGGGTCTCCCTCCAGCCCCAGCTGGCCTGGTACTCACTCTGTAGACCAGGCTAGCCTTGAACTCACAAAGATCCACCTGCCTCTGCCTCCCATGTGCTAGGATTAAAGGTGTGCGCCACCACGCCCAGCTTACAATGTATTTTGATCATATTCACCTCTCCTCCTCCAAAATCCTCAGAGATCCATTCTCTGCTACCCACTTTCTTTCAACTTTGTGTCATTGATATATATATATATATATATATATATATATATATATATATATATATCAATCACTGACTGTGATTTATTCTGCCCATTTATACTCATGGGTGAAGTCATGGGTCAACCCACCAAGGGTCAAACCCTTAAAGAAAACTGATTCTCCTTCAAAAGCTATCCATTGTCAATAGCTCCTCAGTTACAGGTGGAACCTAATTAGACCCTCCCTACGCCATGCTAGAATAGTGACTGGTTGATCTTGTGCATGCAGTCATAGCTTCTGTGAGGCCATGCATGCAGTGGCTTTATCATACCATGGGACACTGTTTCCATCTGGTCCTCCTCAACCTTAGCTCTTCCAGTTTTTCCTCCTTCTTCTACAATGGTTCCTGAGACTTATGGTAGAGTAGGGTGATGTTTCGGTACATTTGTGGCTAAACGCTCCAAAGACACTTAATCTGTGCATGTTAATTATGAGCTTCTGCATTAACTGCCATCTACTGCGAATAAAGTCTTCCTTGATGAGATCTGAGAGTTCTACTAATCTATGGGTAAAAAGATATGAATTTAGAGGGCCGTTTGATACTATAACTCTTTAGCAGAATATAATCATATTAGATTCTATTATTGTTGCCATGGGCATATCTTAGCATGCTGGTCACTGTTGTAGTTTACAGGGTTCATAGAGTATTGCTGGTACTATGAATGCTGGCCATTGGGGAGGAAGGTACCTACTTGGTATTAACTTTGATTTCTCCAGGTCCTGTGACCAAAGGATGTTATATTCATAAATGGGGTCTTACCATCAAGTTTAGGTGGGCAACTGAAAGCAATGGAAATAGACAATTATTTTTTGATGGGGGTCTCTGGTATACCTTTGACTAACAACTGGAGGTCTATGACTTCTAGAAGGAGTATTATCTCTTGTGTAGTATAATTCCAATTAGATTGTTTTATATATTATATTAAATATGTATTATGCCATTTATATAATAAAGTTTGTGTGTGTGTGTGTGTTTGTGTGTGTGTGTGTGTGTGTGTATCAAGCTCAGAAAGTAGTAGGTTCCTATATGGCTTTTTCAAACATCCTTGGTGTTAGTTATCCCCCAAATTAGGAGTTTTAACAGGAGGTTAATATATTTGGGCCTATTATGTTTTACAGGAGAAAATTATTCAGAGAAATATTATTTTATATGTTTTTACATTGTGTTTTAAACACCTTTTTGCACAGTTTTACAGACATTCATTAGTAAATATCAAAAATTTATAGGAATATAATAAGAATTAAATCTTTGCTTAATGGATGAGAATTTAATATAAACAATTATCTATATATAGATAATTATATATATATTATATATATATATATATTTATAGGTAATACCGTCTTTCAAATTGCTGGGGTTGAAATAAGATATTGGAGAATCCCAACTGGAGAAGGCATATGGATTGGCAGATGAAAAACAGAGGATAAATTATACATTATTCTTTTCACAGTGTTAGTAAATATCCTTTATAATAGATTCCTTTTCAGCATTAAATGAGTATGAATTAAGAGCTTGGTGATCTTAAAGTTGAGAGCTGAAAGATGGTATAGTGAAGTTGCAAACAGAACAGGAAACATATTTTCTTCAGGTCTGGCTGTCTGGTTATTTGGCATGACTCACAGCACCTGTTTCACTCTACTTTATTTATCTTCAAAGTCTGGAGATTGAAATAGTTGAACAATAGGGCCTTTAAAACACTATCCTTCAAAGCTTGGCAAATTATGTAAAGATAGAAATATGTAGAGGCTGTGGCTCTGTAGGAAAAAATGGTCCTGGTGTTTTGAACAGTGAGTTATGAAGGTAAAATACTTCATGATCCTAGACTAATCTCCTTAAGCCCAGTGTCGTCAATTCGTTAGGAAGTTATAGCAAGTATACAGGTCACCTCCACTGAGGCTTTCAAAGAAGAAGCTGAAGGATCAACTGCCACTATAAAGGTACCACAGAAATCTTACAATCCTGGTGGGAAGTAAATATACAGTACCACGACAGTGAGCTTTATCCCTTGGCGTGTTTATCTTGGATGAACTAAGGTTATCAGAATGGTGAATCATGGTTGTCACTGAAAATGTTTCAAATGTAAGGTGTCAATAATGTCACACCTAGGTGTTCTCATTCATAGGAAATAGAGAAGAAGGGCCAATAACTATTTGGCTGTAAATAATGAAAGAGAAAAACAGATAGTCATTAGCAGTGAAAAATATAAATACAACTTAGGAACAGAAGGCAAACATTTTATGTTTTATAAAGCCAGATGGGCAGAGGGATCTTTTGTCATATATTTAACCTCTTGTTTGAACTACTAAATAGAAATGTTTAAAGTAATAAGTCTGAAATCTAAAAAAGCAAAAAAAAATCTGAGTATTTCTGGCTTGTCTCCTATATGTCTCTATATGTCTGAGAATTGCACATTATAGGGAAAAATCAAAATAATGATCAAATTTAGAGTGCCCTTATTTCTTGACATATTCAGTCTATTATTTAGTTCTCCACCAGATTGGCGAAATGAAAAAGCAGGCAGAGAAGAACATAAAAGTACCATTGTCAGTGGACATCTTTTTTTTTTTTAAGCTATTGCCGCCCGTCAGCACAGTAGGTATCTCCTCATCGCCTGTCAGTGGACAACTTAATGGCTGCAAGGAAGGCATCCAGATACCCTTTCTGAGTTTGCTGGAGCTGAAACTTGTGTTTAGTTTTCTGTCACTGTGACAAAATACCTTAGACAATCACCTTAGCAGAAAGATTTATTTTGGCTCACAGATTTCAGAGGTATCAGAACTTTCAGGGCACAGTAATGGATGCTGTTGCTTTGGGCCTGTGACTGCACTGCACAGCACAGAACATATTGATGGGAAGTGTGCAGTAAAGGAGGCCTGTTCACCTCTGGGCGAAAAGAGATTTTGGAGGGCAAAGACAGGAAGGCATTTTGTCCCAATATTGTCTTCAAGGGTATAAACTCAATGACACAGTTGCCTTCCTTCCACTAGGTACTGGGTCTTGAGCGTTCCACCATTTTCTCTCATTGTCCCAGAGAGGGACTCACCCTTTAACACAAGGGCTTTGTGAGGATATTTCAGTCCTTATTCAGCCCATTCAATTTCACATGCATTTACTAGTTAGCTAGTCAGAGTCCTTTCTCTAGAACTCTGAAGAAAATAAACCTGAGAGAGCTGGAACTTAGGAGAATTGAAATCTGCAGTTAACTTGAACTGGACACATAACAGTATCAAATATTCAAGCATCTGAAGGTAGCAAGCTTTTTATTTTGTATGTCTTCCTGAATCTATTTATATTATTGCTTGAGTGGTTAACAGAGGTAATTAACTAACCTATTCTGCACCTTGGACCTCCCTGTAGGAGGTTGTATATGACTTTTCGGAATGAGTGCATAAAATAAAATTCACAGGATAACAAAAGAAACCATTTAAATAAAGGTACTATTTTAAAAAACTTGCAAAATCAAAACCATAATATAGGGTAATGTCTTTTGTGCTATAACTTTGAGTCGATGATGAATATAATAATTATTTTGTGATAGCTGTTATAACATAATACAATTGCAAATTAATGTGAATTCTTTTGGTGACATAAGATTGGCTAACACTATGGTAACATGTGACCAGCATTCAGAGAAATAGTAAGTTTCCAGTGGGGATAGGGAAAGTAAACACATAACGTTTTTCTTCTTCATATGAATGACTGTCCTGCATTCTGTCCCTCAACTCTTTGAGAGTTTAAGAACCCAAGGTTGAGGGGGCTGGAGAGATGGCCTGGCAGTTAAGAGCGCCGACCACTCTTACAGAGGACCCGGGTTCGATCCCCAGCACCCACATGGCGGCCGAGAACCATCTGAAACTCCAATTCCAGGAGACCCAGGGGAATCCGAGACCCTCTTCTGACCTCTGCGGCACTGCACGACATGGGTGCACAAACTTGCATGCAGACAGTACATTCATACACGTACAGAAATAAATAAAAAATAAATAAAAAAAGGAATCCAGGGTTGAGAACGAGTAACATGAAGTTTTTCTCATTCTGTCTTCTATAGTTGACTTTACTTTCACAGAGAAAAGGAAATGGCTATAAAAGCCCATAATAATATAATAAATGGAAAAAAAATACATGAATACTGAGATATTTATTATAATTAGAATAGTAGCTCCTGATAGAAAAAAAAAAAAGATGTTTCTGGAAATGCCTCTAGCATTAGCTCTTTTCTTAAGATGCAAGAACATTGGGATAGTTTGGGTAGAGAATTATCTTAAAAATGTGAACAAATATTTACAAAATGAAGATAATTTTAGTATCTGTGGCACATAGATTTTAGTGCTCGTAAGTCATAACAGATCTAGTATTTACTCCCTGTTCTGTAGGTTTCATGAGCCTGAGGTGTAGACGTTAGATTGGAGATGTGTCACTTAGGGCTGGGCATCTCTCAGGCATATAATCTATGGGTATGAACAGTTGTGGAACTCTGGCATGGCCTCCATTTATTCCAAAAAGAATCTTCTTTGATGAGTGGTGCATGGTATACTTGTCTGTAGATATAAGGAACATAGCAGAACAGGGGTTAGAGATAAAACTAAAACTAATACATCCCTCAACTCGCCACTGAAGCTTCCTCATACAACAGAGTGCAATGGTAAGATTTAGAGAACAAGAGACTGCAGAGTATGAGTCCTTTGATAGGATCCCTATATTACAACTCACCCACACATGGCTCAGGGACCATTGTGGAAGAGGGGGTGGAAAGCTTATAGGAGCCAGGGTTGGCACATGAACATAAGGAACAGAGGCTTTCAGGCCACTGGGAACTTGCTTATATGCACTTGCAACATTGGTGACAGCATGCACAAGACCTATGGCTACTCATTCAGACAAAAACTAAGCACAGAACAAGGGAAATGGGCAACAGGATCCAGTCCTAGATGACAAATGATAACTGCTGGGTGAAGGAGAGTTGATCTTCTTTAAGGGAGTGACTCTATATAGGCTGACAAGGCTCCAGTAGAAGAACTTGCACAGAGGGATACTTCTGGGTACAAATGCTTGACTGGATAGGACAACATATATGACAGAATGCATGAAATCTGGGGGTGGTCTGGTGGTGTGGATGAGTACGGCCTCTAAATTTGATTAAGATATATTATATGAAATGCACAAAAATTCAATAACATATTTTAAAAATATATCTATATAGATTGTAGTTTATGTCAGCAGCCAGCACTGTAGACATTTAATATGCTAGCTTACAAAAGGCACTTCTAGAAGAGAACAGAGCTGACCCAGTTCCAAATCTGGATATTTCACTCTGATTTATAATGTTCCTGGATAAACAAATTTCCAGAAAGAGAAACACATTTTAAAATGAAGCTCTCCAAGGTAATGAGGGGCCAGATAATTTTCTGTGATGGCAGCCATGCTCCTGGTCTCAAGATGAGTCCTGATCCGCTGAGGTGTGTGAACCACCTTCTGGTCTGCCTCAGAGGTGGACTGAAGCCAGGTGGTAGAATATTTCTCATACCCTCCTACCTGCTGCATGAGAATGTTGGGAAATTGATGGCTTCATGTGGTTCACCATTTGGGTGCTGTAGAAGTGACATCATTTCTAGAACACAAATCCATGACTAAAATATCCTTTTTGTTTTCATCTTCAATGATCACACAGTTTTTCATCACAAAGAAAGTTAAAAATGATCTTCCACATTTTGCAGGTGTCTCTGTGTGTCCCTGGTCCGGCCGTGCCAATACTGGAAGGGATGTGGAGATAAAGTGGGGTGTGAGAGTGAGAACACTACCAGAATTAGATCACCGAAGGAAGTGTACTCTGCTCATGCAGAGCCATTTGTTAACTTGCTTTGGCTGAAAGGTGAGCCAAAGGCTGTGAACCAAAGTGCCAACCTCTCTTCTGCAGAAAAGGCCTTAGAGTTGTAGGAAGTGCTTGGGCTGCCCCTGGATCACCCACACGGGGGATGTGAGTCACACAGCCCAGGGACCACAGAAAATTAGATCATTTCTATTTGCTGCTGCCAAATAATCTACAACCTTATCCCTTTAAATATGCCCTGTCCAGGAAATGTTGCCTTAGCCTCATGGATGGCTATAAGCAGAAAGAAAACAGGTTTTCTTTTTTCTGAGCTTAAACCTATGTAACACTTATCCAAGTCATTTCCCACCTTCATTTTTTAATACAATACAGGAGAATGAAATCTAAGGAGACGAGAGATTTTTCAGTTCTCCAAAGCAACCCAGTGTTACCCTGGGTTACTTCTAAAAGGTGAAGGTATAAGACTTTGCACGGGATTTTTAGAAAATATTTGCAAGTATTACGAGTTGACATTTCAAAATGCTGAAATTTGAAAATAACAGTAAAAAAGTTCTAATTAAGCAATAATAAGTGGAATTGACATTTTCTACCATTCACTGAGAAGTTCACCAGCTAATAACCTCCTCATATCAAATTCTCACTGCAAGTCCATTATATAAATACAGAGTGACATTGTGGTCCTGGGTAGAAAATTGAGGTCTTAGCATCCAGCCTGTGTCCACCAGCTCCCAGTCCCCTGCAAAGTGCTATTGATATTACCCTAAACAGAAAAACATTTACTCTTTTTTGGAAATTCTGACTAGAAAATGACTTTCTTTAAACAATCTCAGTTTAATTAATATGCCACAACATTGTCGACGCTGATTCACTTAGCATCCCTTGAAGAATTCCAGCTATTTTTGCAATGTAAAAAGTGAAAGTTCTGACTTAGGAATTTTAAGTACAGCAGACACATAGACAGATCCAAAGGAGGAAAGCATTCTTAAGATGGGGTGAACTTGCATACCTGTTGGGCTGGCGGGCGGGAGTATGGATAGGAACATTTGATTGTGCTTTCATTTTACCAATGCAGAGCTAGTCCATGCTTGTGGTCATCAGCTTTTCATTCACACATATTAGCCCTTACATGGATGGCAAGCTGAAGAGTCTTTCCATTTAACCATCCAGTGCATACTACCATTATTCCTGGTATTGTGGGAGGAGTACCAAAGACAGCAACATATCTAGGTTCAAATCCCTGTAGCAGAGGGATAGTAGACATTTTGATAAACTCATTTGTAGCTTTTTCCTGATCTAGAACGTAGAAGGTGACAACTCCTGCTTCAGGGAGAGGGCCTGAGGTTTAAACAAGACTCTATGCACAAGTCACTAGCCTTGGTTAGCAAGTAGGGACACAAGATGTTTTAGTTAGGTCTGATTCTACGGCCAGTGTCGGGTCTCAGCAGTTGATCTGTTCAGTCACATAATGTTCTGTGGGAAATGTTGGTCTTCTAGATCTAAATGTACACTATGTTTCCCACTGTGGGTGACACTAGCCTTTGTGGGTGTACATCCATTTTTTTTTTTTTTTTTTGGTCTTTATGAGACAGGGTCTCCCTGTAGCCCCAGCTGTCCTGGAACTCATTCTGTAGACCAGGCTGGCCTTGAACTCACTAAGATCCGCCTGCCTCTGCTTCCTGAGTGCTAGGATTAAAGGCGTGCGCCACCAAGCCCGGCTAGAGTACATCCATTTTTTTTTTTTTCCTGGCCCGTATTTTAAGAGAATGGTCCAGACTTCTAAAAATCATTTACAAGGTGAATATTTTTGAGGTAAGAAACTTCTCTGATCATCTGAGTCAGAAGTCTGGTGAGGAGATCAGTAAATGGCAAGTTTCTCTTTGTTGTTCTGATTTAGACAATTGGTGTCACTGAAAAACTGAAAATTGGATTTTCTTTTATAAACAATGTGTTAAAATAGAATTGATATTCTATTCAAAATTTGATCATAATTTTCCTCCAAAGTGGGGCAGTTTTCAACAGAACTATAATTGACTAAGCATCGGACCAAGAAACAAATTTCAAATTTGTTCTCATTTCCTCCTTGACTACGGACATAGACACATACTCTGAATTTTTTTTAATTTGTAGATTGCATTTATTGTATTTAATTTAATGTTCCTACTAAAATATGTTGTAAGTAATAATGGTTTTTATGATATTTTATACATGCATATAATGTCTTTTGATCATAAATATTACCCTTTTTTGGCTGCTTCCCATTAAACATTTTCCCTACTAGGCTCCTTCAGGTTTCTAGGATCCCATTCACCTTTGTTGACTCAAGATAAGCGTGAATATACTATAATATATTTGACTTTAGATTATCATTAGGAATTCATTTTTAACAAATATTTACTGAGTCTGTAGACAATAAATGCTTTATAAGCCAAACACATTTCAGTTACTGATAAATCAAAAATGAATAAAATAAATATAGTAGCTACTTCAAAGGCATTGTCAGGCTAGGCATACAGAATTGTAGATTCTGACTTCTGAAAAATTGCTATCTCTCATCTCATCCCCTAATTGAAGAAATTTTTTATGTATTTCCACTTAATCTTGTAACAATTTCTAAATCATTAGGTGTTTTTTTTTACTAATCATTGTTTTATTCATTCATATTTATAGAGTACAGTGAAATATTTCAATACATGTATACAATGCACCACTGATCCAACTTGATAATTCATATTTCTCTCACACCATTGCTTTATATTTGGAGTCTTTGAGCACTTCTAATCTTTAAAAAAATTATTTATTATTATTTCTATGTGAAAGAGTATTTTGCCTGTGTGTATGTAAGCATACCACATGTGTGTAATGTCTCTAGAGGCCAGAAGTGGGTGTTGGATTCCCTGCGACTGAAGTTACAGATGGTTATTGGCCACCATGTGGATGCTGGGACCCAAACCTAGGTCCTCTGCATGAGCAGCCAGTGCTCTTATCCATTGAGCCATCTCTCCAGCATCCTCTTCTTGTTCTTCATAAAATATGTAAGAGATCACTGTAACTTATACTAACAGAGCAAATTTACTCCTTTGCCTTGTGTTTGGGTCCCTATTTCCTATTATTTTCACTACTTTCTATATCTCTTCCTTTTCTTCCTATCCTCTAGCAATCACTGTTCTGTTCAGATTGCCTTAACATTTTTTTCACACAGAAGAGAGAGTATACCCTATATTTCTCTGTGTAATAAACTTTTGGTTTGAACGTAAGCTGCTTTCTTGACTTTTCCTCAGAGGGAAAAGAGAAAATCCATTCTCCTATTTGAATATCATTTATGTTATTACATTCTATATTACAGTTTGCCAAGACATTGTGCCGCCATGTAATTCCATAATGAACTATTAGCCTTCATTTATGTCTCTTCATGCTGATATAAACTGGTTTTGCATATTTTTTTAATTTTATTTATTTTTTTTGTATGTGTATGAATGTACTGTCTGCATGTAGGTTTGTGCACCCGTGTCGTGCAATGCTGCAGTCAGAAGAGGGTGTCGGATTCCCCTGGAACTGGAGTTCTCCTGGAATTGGAGTTACAGACAGTTCTTAGCCGCCACGTGGGTGCTGGGGAACGAACCTGGGTTCTCTGCAAGAGCAGTTGGTGCTCTTAACCGCTAGGCTATCTCTCCAGCACCCTGGTTTTGCATATTTTTAAAGTATGATGCTGACTCTGTAAGTGACATACTATAACTTTTAAAAGGTGGTTATGTCTAGAATGAGAAATAGTGTTAGGCTGACAAAGTAGGAGTTGTTTATATATAGAGGGGGAGGTAAAGGTATATTGTCTTTGCTGGAGATTTGCTAACTTTGACTTAACATATGAAGATCGTCCTCATAGGAAAACTTGTTCAAGGAACAGATCTAAGCATTTAGCCCATAAAAACATCCAAGGAAATGTCTTTATTAGAGGGCCTGTTGAGAGTTGGGTTAGGAAAAAGAATTAAGCCTTAAGAGAATATACAAGGTATGTCTTAATTCTTGTGGTCGATCTGAGGACATAGTTTGTTGACATTGGTCCTATTCCTTAGAATCTTGCTGAGAGAAATGGATTATGTGCAAGGAGCTATCAACCAGTAAGGCCTACCAGATGGTTCTCTAAGTGGCTGAAGTGGTTGATTGAAGCAGAGAAGCTAGTTCAGAGTACAGTTGCAGTCTAACATGCAGCATCACGAACTGGCAGCAATGAAAAGTTATTAAACTGCAAATTACCACTGACCAACTTGTATTATCTTCTTATTCTTATTTTGTCCATCACATGATCTTTGGAAAAACTGAACTGAGGTTGAAAGACCAGCCAACAGTACAGATAACTTTCCTCTGATTCTGTGATTTCAGATATTATGATGTCAGTCCATCCTGGCGCTTACTGAAGGAAATAGTCACAGTTTTTTCTATTATAGATGGTTTAAGTCATTGTGGAGAAGTATTATTATGAAAGGCAGGGGTGCATGTTTCATGTAGAGTATCCCAGTGTCTCCCCACTCCTTGTAGCTGTGTTAATAAGTTGTTCGTGTTTCTCAGTTGTATATAGGCAGTCACATTTTTTGTAAGGGACAGGTTCATATAGACCTTACATTTTCAAAACTCACATAATTCAACACTAATTTTTCTATTGTAATAAAATGTAATGCAGAAGATATGTTCCCAGACTTCATAAATCTATCACAATGGTAGTGCAATTTTACCCTTATCTATATCAAATAATATAAAATAATACATTAATAAATAAGCTCAAAGACTTCAAACCCTTCATAGATTTTAGCTCCTCAAATTTCACTCTGGTTCTTGATTTGAAGGCACATTTAACAACATGATCACAGTGAATTTTGGGATATCATTATGGGATAAAAAGACAATTGTAAGTTATAATAGTTACATATTAGAATAGTTACATATTAGAAGAATAGGATGATGGTTGCAAAGACACTCTGGCTTTAAACTCAAGAGTGGTTCATGGTATACTTTTATTTTTGGCATTTCTGTATTTCTGTTTATTTGCCAGGGCTGCCTTACAGCAACAGCAGAAATGCTGTCAGTGGCCATCTGCCCAACTGCCAAGTTTGAAGGATGTGTGATCTGTGGATGACTCTGTGTGTGTGTGTGTGTGTGTGTGTGTGTATTAATTCAAGTTTTTCATGTAAAGTTGTACATATATATATATATAATAAGAATAACATAAATGGGGTTATTGTGCCATTTTAAGTTCTCATTGTCCAATTTTATATAACATGAGAATATGTTACACCTGTATACAATAAGAGTTATCCTTATAACTGACTGAGTAAATGTTAAGAAGGCTTTCTTTTTTATTGTATTTTTGGAGTTTTCAAACAATATAGTTTGATATCTTTTAGATCCTCTCCCCTATCCACAGCACCTCCCACTGCTCCCTGCCCAATTTAACATACTGTTATGTATATAATACAGCATATAGCGTGAGATTAGTATCCCTGAATGTCCCTCATTGTGAGCTCCTCCACTGTGCCCATCCCTATAAGACACTCTCGTTCCCTCTCATCCAACCAAAGAAAGGTTTTCTTTAAATTTTTGTTTATTTGTGATCCTGGGGATCAAATCTAGGATATCCTAGGATAAAGCTCTATCACTGAGCTTGTTCCAACTTTTGAAAGGTTAGCAAGAACTTCGTTATATTCTTGAGCTAATACTTGGAATATGTTCTGATCTTTAGCCATATTTCTATGGACTGAGCTGTGTCCTCTCACTTCCTTCCATGTGTTGAAGCTATAGCTCCCTGTGTAACTGTATTAGGCAGGGTATTTAAGGATAATAGTAAACTTGAATGAAGTGATGAGGGTGGAGTCCCGATCTGATGGTGATTTTGACCCTAGAAAGAAGAGACTAGAAAGTTTGCTCTCTGTGTGTACATGTATGAGTATATACACTGCCAAAAATTCATGTGAGTGCACAGGTGGACCATATAGGACAAGGAAATAGCCTTCAGGAGGAATCTTACCGCATCGACCATCTGTTCTTGGATTTAAAGACTCCAGTACTGCGAGAATTATATTTCTGTTGCTTAAGCCACTGACTTATGAGATTTTATTATGAGAGGCAGAGAAAACATGATTGTACATGGCATTCTTTAATATTGAATATGTTCAAATTGTTCTTTTATTTTTACTACTTTTAATAACATTGTAATTATATACATTATTGTGTTTTAATTTAAAACCTATTGTTTCAATGTAATTTAAAAACCAAAGTATAAATTTAATTGTTGTTTCTGAGTATTTGACCATTCATCCTGGCTTGCTGAGCTTAGTGTTATAAGGATTCACTCACTCACCAATACTTTGGAAATAACCACACATTTGCAAGAAACTGTGGCAGGTTCTTGCAGTTTTGCCTCAATAGAATTATTCATTATGTGACAGGGAAGAGAAACACTCCTATATGTGTGAGTACTGGAAGGTGGACCAGATGAGAGACAGAAGAAAAGAAAGCTTGGATTAAACCTGACTGTGACATGTTCTTTCCTTGTCCTCTGACCCTGTTAGCCTTTCAGTTTTTTATTTTTTTTGTATGTGTATGAATGTACTGTCTGCGTGTAGGTCTGTGCACCCGTGTCGTGCAATGCCGCGGAGGTCAGAAGAGGGTCACGGATTGCCCTGGAACTGGAGTTCTCCTGGAATTGGAGTTACAGACGGTTCTTAGCCGCCATGTGGGTGCTGAGGATCGAACCCGGGTCCTCTGCAAGAGCAGTCGGTGCTCTTAACCGCTAGGCCATCTCTCCAGCCCCAGCCTTTCAGGTTTTGCCGGGACAGAAGAGCTCACACCTGCCTTTCCTTCTCCTGAAATAGCCTTTACAGTTTCTTCATCTAACCAACTTCCGGAGCTTAGTTAAGGTATGATGACTCCTTATAGAAAGTTTCCTTAGTAGGATCGAAAGGTTATGCCTGGACAAGCTGGCAGCCCATGAAAGAAAACAGCCAGAACTGACTAGAGACCAAGACAACAGCTCTAGAGACAGTAGACTGTTTTGCTTCTCATCCACCTGTGCCCCTTTTCTAAGCCTAGGGAACAATCTGCGGAAGAGGGGCCGCGGTAGAATGTAAGGGCTGCGATTGGGGTGAATGGTGAAACTACAGCAATATAGTCTGGACACTCATTTGATCAACTTGATTGAACATACAAGCCCCCCCTGCTGGATGGTGGGACCCATGAGCTGTGTGGGTTTGGGCACAACTGCTTGCAAATTGGTTTTACATGAAGGATGCTTGTACTCACAAATTATCACTTATTGTTAAAAAAAATGAAAACAAAACAAAACAAAAAAAAACAGAGAAAGATGCAGAAAATTTACAGCAGAATGCATGATCTGGGATGGGTAGGGGTGGGGTGGGGGGAAGGGAAGGGGATATATGCCTGAACTGAATTGGAAAATGATGTATGAAATACACAAAACATCAATAAAAATAAAAAAAATAAATAAAATAAATTCTCATAAAAAAGAAAGTTTCCTGAAAACTCCAGGTTATGACCGAGTCCCTCTGGTCTCTGGGCTTGTGCACTCAAATTTCTAGCACTTAGAACACATCCAGTGATGTTTTAGTGAATGCTTCATGATCTCTGGAAAAGCTTACCAGCTGACTGTAGAAGAAGAACATCATGGTTTGTAGTGATTGCAGTGTTCTGGAGTGTGAAGACTTCCAGTATGGTGATAGTGCACTATCAAAGTCATGTCCTTTATCCTGGAGTTGAGAAGACATATTTAGTGAGTGCTCTAAGTAGTAAGCCATTCCAGAGCGATTCACCATATAGACAAAAATGTGTATGTAAATAATAGCAAGAACTCAGAGAACAGTAAATCATGAATTTACAGTGCCACGTTTCCCCCTGGATAGCAAAAATTTCTGTAATTTGATTTTTAATATTTATAGTGTTTCCTGACTGCATTGCCTAAAACTTTTTAAAGTTTAACACAGGATTCTGATAACTGGTAGGAGCTGGTCCTAGAGCATCAGTGACAATCACACAATTTTTAATTTCTGTTTTCCCCATGAGAATATAACCTCATCAAGGCATGAGTAATATTGGCCTCAGTGTATTAGTTAGTTTGGGCTTGGGTCCATAGAAATCAAGTAGAGATTCCATGTAGGGATGATTTTATATAAGAAGTTGAAGGCTTATGCCATAATAGATGGTTACAGAGGCAAGTGTTTAGGGAGCAGGTGATGTGCAGAAATTGCCCCATGTGTTGTCTCTGTGAATTACCCAAAGTCAGTGGGAACCATCACTGCTAATCTTATGGAGTCTCAAGGACTGATTACAACTGCTACTAGTGACTTACAGATCTTACCTGGACATCTCTCAGTATAAATAATCTCGCACAGTATGGGCAGGGCTTTCTGAAGACTCTGGATTCAAGGTTCCCTTTCCATCTGTATGAGGAATATTATTATGTCAGTGACAGGGACAAGACTACTTCATTACATAACATCAATACCTGGAATGCTGCTTTGCACAGAGGAATCTCTTAATACACATTTGTTGAATAACTAAAAGCCAAGGTGTTGAGAGTCTGCAATAGCTGTGATGAAGAGTGGCAGCCATTAAAGGAAAGGATTTATTTGGGCAGATCACTAAATCATCCTGACCATGTACCTGTAGCATACAGATAAATCTTACTCAAATTATATTCTGAAAGCTAATCTGTAACTTAGTTCTTGGAACTTAACATATATTTCTGCCTAATAACAATGATGTAAATGGTAGTCAGTCTCTAGACTGGTCCATAAAAAGCCATTTAACTTATAATGCTGCTGAAATACAGCAATAATAATGTAATAGCTCACTATCTTATGAAATATTCTATGAGAAAATGTATTTCAAGTTTCAGTTCTGCTGCCAGGTCCACAATTCTTGCTTTTATATCGCTGAATTCCTTTTTCCTAATTCGTATTTAGAATTTAAGCAACAGGAATAGGGACATCTTTATGTAGTTTTAGTTTTAATCGGAACAAGGAAAGTTAATTTCTGAATGCTCCAGTAGTAGATGGGAAATTTTGGTTAAGGGAGGAAGCTTTAGTAGCTATGATGTAAAAGTAAATTCTGTCTACGTAAGGTATGTTGCCAGGAGTTTATAATATGGTTTTATGTATTATGCCTTTTTAATTATGATCATGGTTTTGGTGCAAAAGAATATAAGCTAGATAGTTAAAATTAAACTAGAAAAATAAGCTGTATTAAATTTGCATGGAGATTTTCTTTAGGAAGTATTACCAGGTGAGTGAACCATACCTTTGGGATATTAGCTCTGGCAGTTCTAAAAGGAATCACTCAGTAAATTACTGCTACAATGAACCAAAAGATACTCTAAAGAATACTAAGAAGTGTTTAAGTTTCTGGAATGGGATTCATGTCCTATTGGTTGCGTTATCCTTCAAGAGTTGGCACTGTACTTAGCAGACATCCGGTGAATGTCAAGTGAAATAATGCGGCATGTCACAGAGCCAAATTTAGAAAAAAGAAACATAAACCAAAACCTAATAAAGTAAAATCTAAAGATCCACGTAATATCCCTTTAGAGAGAATGAGTAAGATTTATGGATTTATGAGTAGGAGAACTACAGTTCAGAGGAGCTAGAGATTGGAAGTCACTAGTGCCTGTCACCAAACAATTCAAATTCTTGGCCTTCTGGGTAAGATGACTCTTTCCATATGCTGTGCAACGAGATGCGGCTAGGACAAGTTGTGGCCAATTAGTTCTTGATAGAAATTATACTACATGATGTTTCCATTTTGAAGCATCTGACATTTTGTTGACTACTCTGATTGACAGTGTTCTCTGCAGTGTTGCTCCTTTAGCTAGGACACTATGGGATGGGTCAAAGTAGACAAGAGTGACCATTTTAGTTCAATGCACAGCATTTTTAAGACATAAGAGGAAGCCAAGACAACAGGTTTAAACCAATACTATCCTGAAACAGTACCTACAGCTTACTGGTGATAGGCTTTGCCATTAACACCCACTGAACCCAAGGATATGTGGTAGTGTAGATTTAAACTGTTATTTCTTTGAAGTAGGTGAATATTAGGGTCATTCATGGCTGCAGCTTAATATCCTGTTTAGATGGCTATGTGGAATCCAAGCCAGGCATTTTCTTCTTAAAACAACCTATATATGAGTGTGTATACAATAGTTACGTTACAAGTGACAGTGACTCAAATTATAATGGGTAAAAGCAAAGGAATTAGCATTTAATGTCCAGCAAAGAGTTTAAAAAATGAAAATGAGAAGATATTGAAAAGCCGAGCTTCTGGAGAGATGGCCTAGCGGTTAAGAGCGTGACTGCTCTTGCAGAGGACCCGGGTTCGATCCCCAGCACCCACATGGTGGCTGAGAACCGTCTTTAACTCCAGTTCCAAGGGAATCTGACATCCTCTTCTGACCTTTGTGGCATTGCATGACACGGGTGCACAAACGTACATGCAGACAGAACATTCATACACATACAAAAAATAAATAAAATTAAAAAAAAAGAAAAGCTGAGCCTCAGAAAAAAAAAGAAATCAGACCTTGGGATGTGAATATTTCCAGGCTCTACTCTTCCATTTCTATGTGAAGGCCTTGCTCTTTTTTAGGAAGGCCAAACCTCCTACACTAGGGTATAAAATGTGCCCAGTAGATCCTGAATCCTCAAATTCTGAGTGTTTCTATCATCATACACAGAGTTAAACATATGCTCTGAATTCAGTTTCTGAATTCCCAAATAAGAATTTCTGTTTGGCTCTAGTCTGGAAAGATGTTAACCTATAAAACAACTGCAGAAGGTCGAGGGTTAAGTCATGAAGGCCCAAGGCAGTTTCCCAGGTAAATGTAAATGTGCTGGAAGTGAAAGAGCAGAGGGTGGGGCTGGAGAGATTGCTTGGTGCTTAGGAGTTCTTTCTGTCCTTCCAGAAGATCTGAGTTGTTTCTAGCTCCTACATTAGGTGGCTCAGAATCACCCATAGCTCCAGTTCCAGGGGATTTGGTGCCCTCTTTTGGCTTCTGTGGGTACCCACATATGTGGCATATATATACACACAGACACAGACACAGGCACATAGTTAAAAATAAAATAAATCTTGGGGCTGGAGGGATGGCCTAGCGGTTAAGAGCACCAACCGCTCTTACAGAGGACCTGTGTTCAATCCCCAGCACCCACATGGTGGCCGAGAACCATCTGAAACTCCAATTCCAGGAGAACTCCAGTTCCAGGGGAATCCGACGCCCTCTTCTGACCTCCGCGGCATTGCACCACACGGGTGCACAAACCTGCATGCAGACAGTACATTCATACACATAAAATAAATAAATAAAATTAAAAAAATAAATCTTAAAAAATAGAATGAGGAGAATGGGAATGCTAAGAAGAAAAAGCAAAACACAGCTCTCTCTCTCTCAATATACACACACACACACACACACACACACACACACACACACACATATATATATATAAAATTTTGTGCATTTCACATAATCTATGCTAGTCATATTTAAACCCTTCCATTACCTGCATGCCCCATACACCCTCTGCTGGATTTCATGCATTCCATCATATATGTTAAGGCCTATCTAGTCAGGTTTGTGTCCCCAGATGTCCCTTAGTGTGAGTCCATCCACTGGAGTCTGTCCAGCCTATGTGGCACGCCTCCCTTAAAGAAGACCAGCTGTCCCTCATCCAGCAGAGATCAACTGTGAGTAGTTCCTCTGCTAACGTTGGGTTTTCTTGGCCATTTCCCCATGCTGGGATTTTGTCTGGTCTGAGTTTGCCTGCATCCTGTGCTTACTGTCACCATTGCTGTGAGGTCCTATGAGCAAGCTCCCAGCCGCCTGGAAAGCTCTGTTTCTTTGTGGCTTCCGCCATCCCTGGCTCTTACAGTCTTTCTTCTTCCTGAGGCGTGATCCCCAAGCACATGGGCCCCTAAGCAGAGATTCATTATAGTAGTTCTATTCAGGGACACGCACTCTGCAGTCTCATATTCTCTTCACTTTGGCCAGCTGTGGCTATTTCTGTTAATTGTCCCCTGGGGCATGAGGAATTTTCACTGGTGAGAGTTGAGAGAGGCATTAGTATTCTCCCTACCCCTGTTCCACTGTGTTCCATGACCCTTAGGCATAGAAGTTCTATCATAGATGAATGCACAGGTGGTTACTCCACCTGTGACCATAGTTGTGTGTAGATGCTGCACATAGGTGCTTATTTGGAATATTTCTGGAGTTACTGGTGACATTTGGGAAGCTTACTGCCATTGATTATTTTCCTCATATATTTAGTCTGTGATTCCTTTTGAATAAAAGCCTCAAATTTGTAAACAGCTTCCTGGAAAGTTAGTTGTGGCAAAACCTGACTGAGTTAAGCTAAATGACCAACCTGAGCATGGACCCAGAAATGCTGCTCTTGGTGGAGTTATATTATATATATTTTTTATCGAATCTAGACCCGTGTCCCCCCCATCCCCCCACCCCTCCAGAGCTCATGCATTCTGCCAAACATGCTTTTCATCTCTTTCTCAGTCTTTCTCAAAATTCTCCATGTGGAAGTTGACTGTCTTGAGCAGAAGTTCACTGTTTCAGTCAGTTCTTTGATGCAGTCCTTTCCGTTGTTGTTGTTGTTGTTGTTCCCTCAAGACTCACCCCACTGCAGAGATACATGCACGGCCATGTTTATTTCAGCTCTCTTCACAATAGCAAGGAGCTGGAACCAACCCAAATGCCCCTCAACTGATAAGTGGATAGAGAAAATGTGGTACATCTACACAATGGAGTTCTATGCAGCAGTAAAGAAAGATGACATCATGAGCTTTGCAGGAAACAGCTGGAGCTAGAAGACAAACGATGAATGGTATCCCTCATCTGTGGATGCTAGTGCCAATTACCTAGTTGTAAGTATTTCTTGTGCACAGCCCCTTGAGCTTTTGTCCAAAGCAGCTAGGAGTGATACATATTGGAATTACATGAACTGTAGGACTAAGAATGATAAAATGACATTCAAAGTGGCTTTTAGAAGCTGACCATAAACTTCTACAACCTGTAGTTATCTTAGTCCTTAAAAACAAAGAAATTAAACAAATAGAATCAACAACAGGAACTAAAAGTTAGATGATATCAACTTGATCTTGCCTTCAAAGGTCAGACCCTGAGGCCTGTCATTCATTTTGTGTACTTGAGACCTGGGTTAGTTCCTACTTTCCCTGACTCCTGTATTGCCTGAGCACAATGTTTCACATAATTTTAATACAAATTTTGGGTAGAGTAGAAAAACCTACTCCCAAGAAGGTTACCAGTTAACAGCTCTGATGGTATAACCCATGATTAAGGGCCATCTCATGAAGAAAATAATTGCTTTAATTAGCTATCAAACAGGCTTCAGGGTCAATGTGACAATGCTTTTTTCTGTATTTGATTTAGGAGAAGCAGTTAATGATTTTGTTTTTATTATCTTAACCCCCTGCTTCAGAATTATTTACTTACCACATGGACAGCAACAGATATTTGTTATTATAAAATCAATTTCATGCCTGACTAGTCCATCTCTTCTACCTCTGTCATTACTCTTTGAGCTTTGGGTGTTATCATAGACTCATTTATGTTTATACAACCAGATAGCAATGGGCCCTACCAATAGTCATTTGGGGAATTTGAATCATACAGCAATCAGCAGTGCATTTTCCTTCTCAGTTTTAGAAAAAATTCATGTGTTCATTTTCCCCATTTCTATTAAAATATCTGGCCAATAAACTAATATTCCTCAAGGATAAACGTTGCATTAGGTTCTACTTATCTATATGTTATTAAGAATAGATTAAGTATATGTATTAAAAATTAACTTGTAAATGGTGTGAAATATGCCCATTAGCTACCATTTCTGTTAAAAGCATTCTTTCTGAAGTATTTGTTTATTCAAATTGTATCCCTTTGTTTTTTTCAGATTTCATATAAGGTTCAAAGAAGCAACTGTGACTTTCATGAAATGTCACTAGCTATGACATTAGGTAATTTAAAACCTAGTACCATTTTTTTCTCGTCTTGTGTTATTTTTGGTGAAGATTATGAATCAATTTCCCAAATACACATAAAATTATGTTACAAGCACCTCTGTGCCTGTTAAGGACAACTTGGTTATATGGTTGTGGATACAGGATGGGACCACATCCTGCTCCTTTCTCCTAGCATATTTTGCTATCCCTATCATGCTTTGAAAGCCTCTGACAGCCTTCAGATCCTAGCTTGAGAGGTTTACCTGTCTGTTTAATTATACCACAAAATAAAGTGGCTGCCCCAGTTATCTAAACAGCCGAGGATGATCCCATAGATGCAGAATTATCTCCCTTGTTCTTTGTAGTCCTACTGCCCACCCTGTGGGGTTAGCCCTAGGACAAGTGCTCTGCTGAGCATTCTGTTCCCAGCAGGCCAGTTATTTAGAGTCAGAAGGCCACTCTCTGATCCCATCATCCATTGTTTCCTGGTGTTTAGTTTTGACCCTAACACCCAGTGAATATTTTTTTAATATTTTATTGAAGTTTTGTGCATTTCATACATCTCTTCTCAGTTCAATCCAGACTTATTTCCCCCTCCATGCCCCCCATCCCTCCCAAGTTCATGCAGTCTGCCATACATGTCCTGTTTCTCCTTCTGAGTCTTCTCAAAGTTTTTCAAAGCAGAGGATTATTTGGGGGATGGGGGGAAAAACTCTACTGCTTCAGTCATTTCCCTGTCCCAGTTCTTTTATTATTGTTGTTCCCTCCAATCCATATTGTTTCAACATATGCATTTATGTATGTCACACATGTACTAAAAATCACATCATCTGAAAATAAACTATATGTTATTTCCAAATCATATTTTGGGATTCACATTTTTCCCTTTTAATTTTATATTGCTCTAAAGTATGCAAACATACCCTCCACCCTTGTACCCAAATTATAAAGTTTGAAAATAAGTAGTAGGTTAATTCTAGAGCCCATTAAGGGATTCACATTTTAAGAGCACAGTTGCTTTTACATAAAGAGAAATATAACATTTATGTTACTCAGTTTGCCTTACAAGTAAGTACTTGGTGCTAGCATCTACAAATGAGGGAGACCATTTGTTGTTTATTTTTCTGGGACTGTGTTACTTCACTTAGCATAATATCTTCTAGTTTCATCCATTTACCCACAAAGTTCTTGATGTCATGTTTCTTTACTGATGCATAGAACTCTATTCTGTAGATGTTCCACATTTTCTCTATCCACTCATTGGTTGAGGTGCACTTGGGTTGGTTCCAGCTCTTTGCTATTGTGAAGAGAGCTGCAATAAACATGGCTGTGCATGTATCTCTACGGTATGGTGAGTCTTGTGGTTATATACCCAGGAGTGGTATGGCTGTGAATATTTTTTGAGCAATTACTCAAACCAGCAAAGAGTTCTTGCTTGACATTCTGTTGTTCATGTGACATTCAGAAGATTGAGAATGTGATGAAGTTCATTTTGTTGTTGAGGAAAGTGTTCAATGTAAATATTCACTGTTTTTACTACACAGTTGTTGAGGGAGGTCAGTACAATAAAAGCACGTGACAATAGCTCATCTATATTAATAACTAGAAAGGGGTTCAGTTTTTCACTTCATTGAACATCGCACATCCGGAATTATGTTGAAGAATTATCTCAGATATAATCTTTATTAGCTAATCTCTCATAGAACATTCAATACTGGTATTACAGTTTAACATTTGGCATTGGAAGGTTAATGTAATTTCAAGTGTGTCAACATGGTGTGAGGTGATTTTTAGAAGTTCTCGGGTTCCATGCTCACAGGTTCTGATTTTTGCTCTTCTCTGTGGTTCAGGAACTTGCATTTTTTAAAAAGCAACATGTGTTAGATTTTCATGGCCACTGTATAACAGAATACACACCCTGGGTAGCCTAAGTAATAGAAATAGATTGACTTGTGGTTATAAGGGCTAGGACTCCTTTCCTATTCTTAGATGATCACTGCCCAAAGAGTGATTTTCACAGACCTAACCAGTTCCCTGTCTTTGAATTCCAATTATCCTGATAACTGGAAAAAAATTCAATGTCCCATTAGCAGATCCCATTTTACTTCACCCTGGGAAAGATTCATTGCTTTGACATGTTCAAAAAGAATATTGTTTCCTTTCTGAAATGCCCCTTCAACATCTATTCACTCATATTATAAGCACTCTCTCTGTCCAACTTCAGTTAGTCAGTGAAACATTTCTTGGGTAGTATAATCTATATGGTTATCATTTTCTCTTATGTTTTGGTGAGGTTTATCCTCTATCTCTGTTGTATATTATTGATGTGTTGTAAATTGGTTATAACCAGAGAGATGTGTTTTATGCTGTAGGTATTTCTCACCACATCTGTTATAAGTTGGAATTTCTAGCAGCTTACCATTAACCACCTATCTTTTTTATTAGATAACTAAATTCAAACATAAGTATCAGACCTTTTATATTACTAAATAAGAATTTTCAAAAATGCAAATTTCCACAAAGGTGACAATTTTTTCCAAATGACTTTGGAGAAGGTTGATGGTTAAGTACATTGTACTACTTAAAAGTAATATATGCATTCATTGAAATTATAACTATGAAAACGATTTATCAGCATGAAAATGTAAGAATATAGAAATCTTATAGTTATAGCTATGGAAAATATGAATAAAGTGGAGAGAACAAAGAAAGTAGCAATATTTGGGCCATACATTAATGAGTGAAATGTCTTCTTTGAATATTATAATACTGTTTTCATAATAATTGGAACACATGTGGCACTGGATAGTTTGGACTGTTGCCAGCTATGTGAAAATAATAGTTTCTAGTAATGAAAAGTGATGAGATTTATAGAGACTTCAAAAGCCTTAAGGGCACTAATTTTGCCATTTAATGCATGAACTAACTCTGATAGCCTTGCGAGTTCAATTTTTAACTTAAACAACAATGAATGTTCAGTTAATATGGGCGATACTTTAAAGATATGGCTGTCATGTCTTAGGAGAGCCTTCTTGGAATCCTGCCATGTATGAATATAGTAAGCTCCATATGTCAGTGTCCCCCCATGGTGACAGAACTGCCAGGAGGCGCTCTGAAATCAAAGGCCTATGACAATCAATGTACTGAAAGTCTTTTACTCCAAATCCTTATATAAGCTCTTTTGGGGGGCTTTCTGATATTTCGTTTGCATGGTAAAAAAGGTTTCTTATTTTTGAATAATCATGTCCTTTTCCCATATAACAATAGCCAATGGGATTTCCATCAGGAAAGAAAGGCAGCCCACTGGAGAGAGAGTTTGCTGTGATTTTTCTCATCATCTCTTTTCATTTGCAGTGCCACTGGCAAAACTTTAAAAAAAGAAAGGTTCAGCAAAAATGATTGGCACTTGGTAAGTGGTTGATATTGAATAGGAAAAGCCAAGAGCTAATTTGAAGTCTTTATATAATGTTCTTTGTTTAAAAAAATGAAGAGGAAAATCCAAAATTAGAACACTAAGAACTAGTGCCGTCTTGCACCATACTGTTTTAATTGGCTGCTGCTCATGAGAAGAATCAATAATTTCTTTTGAAGTTTCACATTAACTGCTTAATTTTGATCAAGTCTTATAATTAATCAGCTATGAATAAAATGAATCAGCTATAATTTTAACCACAGTTCTTTAAAAAAGCTACAATAATATAAGTAATAGGTGATCTAACCTTATTCAAAGCCTTGTAAATGATTTGAATGGTACTTTGCAGGAGCTGCAACTTATCAATTTGCTCATGAGTATTAGCAATCACATTTTCAATGCCTTTTCAGAATATATTTATTGAAATGTTAATGTTATTTTTGCGTTATTCAGGTAATATATGTTTGTGTTAGCCCTCAAGTAGAAGGATAATCCCTGGTATGATTTGAAGACTTTGTCAGGCCTCCTGAAAGCTGAATTTTGAGTACAAAGTAGTTGTAGATGCACTTCAGGGAGACCTGGTAATATGAATGGAGGGAAAGACCGTCTACAAATCCACTAAAGAATCATTGTCTTCCAAAGTGGCATATTATCTTGTGTATTTATGTATCTGAAATTCCTTCTGGAGGGGGTGTGAACAGTGCCCACTCCATTTCCTACTTGGTCCCTGAGACAAACCTAGGTGTGATTTTGCCAGACTTTAGTCTGGGAAACTAGTTAGTGTACTGAGCTTACTTACAGAGCAATGGGTGTTGGTGGGTGCTTCTCCTCTAATGCCATACTGAAAAGTCTTCATGGTGACTTCCTGACCCCAGAGCCTCCCCTCTGCTTCCTCACCTTTAGCCCCTCCTCCTTGTGCAAGTAGGACAGACTGGTTGGGAGATGTGGCTGGCTCTCTCTGCCCCTCCTTTCTTTCAGAGTGTAACAGTCAACAAGCTAAGCTATGATGATTCTAGGCCAGCAGGTGCAACTAAGCTTGGGAAGATGGCCTCTGTCCATGGCTTGTCTGTTGTAAGGCAATCTTATGTGACAACGGATAAAGTAATTTTAGAAAAGGAATAAAATAAAGATTCAGGACTCCTGAGAGGAGGAACTTGCATGATGGTGGTGTGTTGGGTTTCTCCATATGTATTCTTTTCTTCTTTTTTTTTTTGTTTTGTTTTTGTTTTTTATTTTAATGGTAAGCTTTTTTTTTAATTGATGCTTTGTGTATTTCATACATCATTTTCCAATTCAGTTCAGGCATATATCCCTTTCCCTTCCCCCCACCCCACCCCTACCCATCCCAGATCATGCATTCTTCTGTAACTTTTCTGCATCTTTCTCTGTTTTTGTTTTGTTTTGTTTTGTTTTCATTTAAAAATTTTACTTATTTTTTATGTGTATGAATGTACTGTCTGCATGTAGGTTTGTGCACCTGTGTTGTGCAATGCCACGGAGGTCAGAAGAGGGCGTCAGATTCCCCTGGAACTGGAGTCAAAGATGGTTTTCAGCCACCATGTGGGTGCTGGGGATCGAACCCAGGTCCTCTACAAGAGCAGTCGGTGCTCTTAACCTCTAGGCCATCTCTCCAGGCCCCATCCCATATGTATTCTTTTCTAAGATAGTAATGGGATTCTGTTGCCCAGATGATGGTTAGAGTATTCAGGTTCTTTGCATTGAAATATGGACATTGAATCCTGAACTGTTCAGTAGAATGTAAGTAAAAGTGCTGCTTCTAGATCATGCCATTAAGCTAAGAATTATATTTATTCCTTCCTGTGTTTTGCCCATCTTACTGTATGGGACAGAGATCAGAGAGAACTCTGTCCCATGCAGAGTTCAAACCAGGGGCAGCCATTTTGAGCTCCAAATGGAACTAGTGTGACTATAGCTCCTTCTACATAGACCATGATATAGAGAGACTGAAGCCTTGTCAACATCATCAGAGTTGTCATGCCTACTGAGAACCTTATCAGTAATATAAATAAATTGATCTCTTGTTTAAGCTGCTGTTACTTATGCCTCCCTGTTAGAATAGCCAAGTTGATATCCTAATGAATATAGACTGACAGTATTTAGATTATCAGAAGATAAAGAACAGCAGGCACGGGATCCTGGGTGGGGATTAACATGGCGAACCTGAATTGTCAGTTCCTTGTCACAAGATCTCTTCATTTAATGAATAAATGAAGGGATAGGTATTTCTTTCTTTCTTTCTTTCTTTCTTTCTTTCTTTCTTTCTTTCTTTCTTTCTTTCTTTCTTTCTTTCTTTTTTTTCTGTCTCTTTGAGATGGGGTCTCCCTGTAGCCCCAGCTGTCCTGGAACTCACTCTATAGACCAGGATGGCCTTAAACTCACAGAGGTCTGCCTGCCTCTGACTCCCAAGTGCTAGGATTAAAGGCATGCACCACTATGCCCAGCAGGATAAGTATTTCTTATTTAACATAATGATTATATTGAATTTGTTGATTATGATATTTGTTGAACATATACATTCTGGGAACTGTAGATATTACAGTTGACAAGATATGTATGGAGTCTGGAATTATGGAACTTCCTGTTGAGGGCAGAACATAAATATTCAACAGTTATACAAATTAAAAGTGACACAAAGGGTAAATTTCAGTGCATTATGGCAACATTCGCCAGGAACATCTAATCTCATAAAATAACTTGCCAAGTTGAGAACAAGAAACTCAGTAGACCTGAGCCATGGACATTTGGCTAATAAATTCTGCTTCTCTTGTTATAGTCTGTTATCTTATCTGATGTATCCTTCTTTTTTCTTATTTTCTTTATCCTATAATTGTTGGTTTGTCTTTAGAATATTTTATGGTAGTGGTAATTGACATTCAGTCGGTATGTTTTTTTTGTTCTGTTTGGAGTGATGTAGCAATGTTAGGAAATTATCAGTTGTGTCTCTCTTGTGTTCAAATGTATCTTCTCAGAGTTGCTTCATTAATCTTTATTTTTGTATGAATTTAAATTTTTTCTTTTTTTCTTTTTTTAATTTTTATTTATTTATTTTCTTATGCATATGAATGTACTGGCTGCATGCAAGTTTGTGCACCCGTGTTGTGCAATGCTGCAGAGGTCAGAAGAGGGCATCAGATTCCCCCAGAACTGGAGTTACAGATGGTTCTCAGTCACCAAGTAGGTGCTGGGGATCGAAACTGGGTCCTCTGCAAGAGCAGTCGGCACTCTTAACCACTAGGCCATTTCTCCAGCCCCATGAATTTAATTTTTTAAGATACTTATATCTGTTTATATAAGAGGGGCAGTACATTTTAGGAAATGGTCAAAGGTTATTTTAAAATATCAAGGGATATTTCTACTTGTGGCTGTAACTGTGTGAGGATGTAGCTTCAGAGCCTGTCAGTCCCTTGCTTTGGGGTCTTCAGTCAGAGGGTTGGTAGCATATTACCCTGGCAGCGCCTTAATATATGTCAACACAGAGTTTGTTTTGTGTGCAGTGTTATCTACCGGATAGTTCCATGGATGTGATGTGTCACTGAACTTTTCTTTTTTGACAAGTTTCTTACTTGGTGGTTAATGACTGTGATGAAATATTTTTTTCTTCAAGAAATGAACCATTTCTTCTAAGCCATTTGTTCTGGTAATAGATGATACATTTGAGAAGAAAATTCCCTTGAAGCTTGTTTTTTTTTTTCTGTCTATTACAAAAATCTGGGTTTTTTTTCTATTGTATACTTGTCATTGTTATTGGTGAAGAAAGGTGTAGTTGAAGCAATGTGTAACTGCAGTCTATCAGGCATTCTATTGTAAACTGATTGAATGATTGCCCTCAACATGAGGGATTCAACATAGAGAAAGAAGAAATGAAAATTCAGGATGTATCCTAGTCAGTAAGAAATGAAATAGAAAAGTAGATTTTCACTAAATTGTTTGAGCAATCAGAGTTGAAATTCTCTGAAGAGAGTATATGTTTTGTAATCAATACAAAGTGAATTATGTTTTGTCTTTCTTGTACTATGTAACATAAAACCTGCTAGATTTATCTTCAGCTGAAGAGAAATCTTTCTAGAGGATTGATGTAGCCTAGTCTGTCTTAAAGAGCTTTGATACCAGTGTAAATTTCTGCTGGCATACTTCTGTATGAATCAATATTTTTGTAAGCAAATGATAACATTTCAATACAATGGAAAGTATGTGTGACAGAGAAACTACACATTCAAGATAGTACTTTTTTTTATCAAACACATGGTACTTTGAACACAAGATTCAATTCAAAGTGTACAGACCATTGTTGGGAATTTTAGGTATTGACTTTGATATGTAACTTCTGAGGACAGTTCTCTTTAGCGTGTTCCACTAGCAAAACAGGAATTTATATCTTGAAGGTTGGTTATTTATTGCCTTGAGCTTTGTAAATAAAACTAGCCAATTTCCCATAAATTTGCATATTGTAGTGATGAGGGATAAAAATACATGTATTTATTTTGGTATCAAGAAATAAAGGGGCAAAATTGCAATGAATATTATTAAGTGAACTACAAGGAGAAAGACCGGCAGTAATACCATTGTAACAGCACAATAAAACTCAGAGGGCCATCGTAGAATTTTTATTTTGTTGTCAACTTGGACAATTGAGCTGGAACTGACCTGAAAGCCTCCTCTCTGAAGAATACCTCTCATGGCATCAGAGGATACTATGCATGTTGCCAAGGGAGAAAACCCATCAATGGTGCTACCCAGCTGCAAGGCCTAATAAACAATGATGAATGGCCCAGCAAATTATCACCATTGTTGCAGTAGCAGCTTTCTTATTTTGAGTGTAATCAATATCTATCTAATTGGAATTAAGGGGTGCTCAATGGTAGGGAACTTATGTGTGATACTGTAAACATAGCCAAATACATGACTGGAGAGGTCAAAGATCCTAGAGATAAAGCCTACTTTTGCCAGATCCCTAGGGCAATGCGATTTCTTTCTTTTCTTTCTTTCTTTCTTTCTTTCTTTCTTTCTTTCTTTCTTTCTTTCTTTCTTTCTTTCTTTCTTTCTTTTTTGGTCTTTTTGAGACAGGGTCTCCCTTTAGTCTCAGATAGCCTAGAGCTCACTCTGTAGACCAGGCTGGCCTTGAACTCACAGAGATCCTCCTGCCTCTGCCTCCTGAGAGCTAGGATTAAAGGCATGTGCCACCACACCCGGCTCCAATGTCATTTCTTACTGCATTCTAAATATGCATCCTTATACTTCTTATACTTATAGACAAGTGTATCTTTTACTCCTCATTGAAGATGAAGACTATTGCAGAGTTCCAGAACTGGTCAAATGCGGAGAATAAAAGTCTGTAAGATGCTTAACCCTAAGTGGCACCTCTTCAAAGCAACCTCTATACATAGTAGGAATGCATGTCTCAATTCTCACTAGGGAAGTTTCCTTATGCAGCAGATGGTGATTGACACAGACACGTACAATTATTAGTCAATGTGCAGATCTTGGATTCTGGTTGTGGTTTGTCTGTAATTAGTTGTATGGTCATGACCTGTTTCCAAAATGTGAGATTTTAGGGCTGGAGAGATGGCCTAGCAGTTAAAAGCACCGACTGCTCTTGCAGAGGACCCAGGTTCGATCCCCAGCACCCACATGGTGCCTGAGAACCGTCTTTAACTCCAGTTCCAGGGGAATCTGACACCCTCTTCTGACCTCCATGGCATTGCCTGACACGGGTGCACAAACCTGCATGCAGACAGTACATTCATACACATAAATAAATTTTTAAAAAATGTGGGATTTTCTCTGGGGATTACACATTTATTTCAAAACACTGCCTCCAAAGGCTCAGGAATCTTTGTGGAAGACTGATGTGAAGGTCAGAGAGGGTGGAGGACCACAAGGAAACAGTTTTCTGGACAACTGGTCAGGTACCTATATGAATTCACAACAATGATGACAGCATGCACAAGTACTATATAAGCTAAAGCCAGAGAAAACTTCAGAATAGTCAGGAAGAAGTGGTTAAGAAATCCCAGCCCAACCTATTAGGAGCAAAAGAGACATACCTTATAAGTCTGGGACTCTTGGTAGGCCCAGTTGATGAACCTACATGAATGACATTTGAGGACACAAATCAGACTCTATAGGCCACATTACATATATAAGAGAATACAATAAATTGAGCAGGGGCAGTGAGACGAGATGTAGATTTGGAGAGGATCGCAATACCATCAAACTCTATGTAGGAAAATTGTAAAAATTCAGTAAAATATCAGATGATATCCCATTAATGCATACAGTTCATTTTTGGCCAGGTAGAAAATAAATTTAATTAAAATTATTGTGGATCAGTTAAATTGCCATCATTAGGATTTATATCTAGACATGTTAAAATTCCTAGAAATATGTTTATTCTGGATCTTGGATTCTGGTTGTTGTTTGTCTGTAATTAGTTGTATGGTCATGACATGTTTCCAAAATGTTGGATTTTATCTGGAGTTACAGATATGAATTCTTTTAGACTTTCTTCATGGAGCACTATAACCAGGGTCATCATTTTTGGCATAATCATCAACAGTTAAGATTATTGATATTTCTTAATTGTCGATAGGCTTAAATCCTGATAAATTAATCTTAAACTGGAAGCATTGAAAAATATAAAATAGATTGAATACATCTAACCTACAAAACATTCTAGTTTAGCAACCCAATGCAGTGTAGAAAGTCCATTGTTTCCTCTTATGATTGTATTTTAGAAGCTATCTTACTGCCGATGCCGGGCAATAATAAGAGACATCAACCACACATCGCTAATCTAGGAACAGAACTCAATTCAAAATTCAAAATATGGTTTCTTTCAAATGTATATCAGTTTTACACTATGGTAAAATAAAAAAAATTAAGTTGCACTATCACAAATTGGAGGCCATCTCTATATATTATCAAGGCTATAGGTAAAACTTAAAAAAAATCTGTAATAAGCATTCAGGGCCAAGAAGATGACTTAGCTGGCAAGGTTACTTGCTGCCAAGGTTAATACCTAAGTTCACTCCCCAGGATCCACATGGTGAAAGGAGAGAACCAACCCCAGGAAGTCTTCTGACCTACACACAATGTGTGTAGGGAAAAGGGAGGCCACCTGTGACTTCTTTTGTGCTGTTACCTGCTTGTCTGTTTATACCTGAAACCTGGCCTAATGCAGGATTTGCATGTGCATTAGCAAGACTGTGACACCTTGGGATCAAAGGCATTGAAAAGTACTTGTGATGTTATGGAACATGAGGCACTGGGCTGAAACCAGGCCCTGAGATAAGATGTTGCTCTGGGTATAAAAATAGAATGCTGGGGCCTGGAGAGATGGCCTAGCAGTTAAGAGCACCGACCGCTCTTACAAAGGACCCAGGTTCGATCCCCAGCACCCACATGGCAGCCAAGAACCCTCTGAAACTCCAATTCCAGGAGAACTCCGGTTCCAGGGGAAACTGACACCCTCTTCTGACCTCTGAGACATTGCATGACCAGGGTACACAAACCTGCATGCAGACAGTACATTCATACACATACAGAAATAGATAAAATTAAGAAAATAAATAAATAAAAATAGAATGCTGTGAATAAAAAGACGAGTCCTTCTTACCATCAGACAGGGACTACCTGCCATTATTTGCATGTATAATCTTAGCCCATGAGGCTTGTGTAGTAGTGATGAGTAGGTTGGACAGCAGACAATCAGGCCACCAACTTGGGAAGCTGGTGTGGGGCTGGAAGGAGACCCATCAGGTCACAAGTCTTTTCTCTCCCTGCCCCTGCAACCAATTATGCATTGGGGTGAAAGGACAAAAATAGAAAGGGAGGTGATTCTTCTGGTGTCAAAATCCCATGGGTGGGAGAGAAATTAGCGCCTGGACATCCGATCATTGCTGGGTATCTGGAAAACAGCCAGCTGGGTGTGCCCTGGTTTTAATTTGTATCTGTAATTATTAGTGATGTTGAACATTTTCTAAGATGTTTCTCTGCCATCTTCATGTCTTCATTTGTGAAGTCTTTGTTCAGGTCTTTATTCCCTCTTTTGATTGAATCATTTGTTTTCTTCTTCCTTTGTTTTTTGAGTAATTTATTTATTTATCTATTTTTATTAATTTTATTTATTTCTGTATGTGTATGAATGTACTGTCTGCATGCAAGTTTGTGCACCCGTGTCGTGCAATGCCGCGGAGGTCAGAAGAGGGTGTCGGATTCCCCTGGAACTGGAGCTCTCCTGGAATTGGAGTTTCAGGCGGTTCTCGGCTGGGGATCGAACCCGGGTCCTCTGCAAGAGCGGTCTGCGCTCTTAACCACTAGGCCAAATCTCCAGCCCAAGTTTTTTGAGTAATTTATATATTCTGGATGTTAAGCCTCTATCAGGTGTGTCACTGTTTTCTTTTTCCCAGTCTGTGGGTTTTCTCTTCACTTCTTTGATTGTTTATTTCACTGTACGGAAGCTTTTGAGTTTAAAGAGGTCCCACGTGTCTATTGACCTTGTTTCCAACACAGCTGCTGATTTAGAAAGTCCTTTCCTACGCCCATATTTTGTAGGTTACTGCCAGTGATTTCTTCTATCATTTTCAGAGTTTCTGGTTTCACATTGAGCTCCTTGATCCATTTGGAGTTGGTTTTTGTACATGGTGAAAGGTAGGATTTCAGTTTCATCCTTCTACATGTGGTGATCCAGTTTTGCCAGCACCATTTGCTGAAGATGCTGTCTTTCTTCCATTGAGTCTTCTTGGGCCCCTTATCAAATATGAGGTGGATGACATTGCTCAGGTTTGGATCTTCAATTTTGTTCCATTGATCTCAGGTCTGTTTTTGTGCCAGTACCAGACTGTTTTTATTACCATAGCCCTGTAATATAGTTTGAAGTCTGGTATGGTTATCCCCCTGTGTGTTGCTCTTTTTGCTTAGGGTTGCTTTGACTATCCTGGGTCTTTTGTCTGCACAGAAAAACTTTAAAAAGACCGAGAAAAAGATGTAAGACATGTATGGCAGAATGTATGAGCTCAGGTGGGGTGGGGGCATGGAAGGGAAAATGTGTCTAAATTGGATTCAGAAATGTTGTATGAAATGTACAAAACCTCAATAAAAATATTTTTTAAATGATCCCAAACCACAGCAAACTGTATCTGGGGAGTAGTGGTGATTTGGGGGGGGGGTAATCAACAGGTATCTAATTGGATTTGAAGCCTATTTAATGGGAGTAAGCTTATGTGTGGACCTGTGATAGCTGGAGAGATAATAGAGCCCATAGAAAAACCATAAATCTGTCCCATCCCTACACAAACATAATTATTAACTGTGTGTTAAATATGGAGCCTTACATTTACAGACAAGTATACCAGTCACTACTCACCAGAGAAACTTTTTTTTTTGCAATAGATGGATACTGGTACAGAATTTCATAAATGATCATAGACAGAGTATAAATGTGTGAGATGACTAGCCCTAAGTAACACATCTATAAGAGAACCTCTATACCCAAGGCTCATAGAATATAGTATGACAATGGGTAGAGAGAATACTAATACATCTCTCAACTCTCACCAGTGAAGCTTCCTCATGCAACAGTTCAATGAACATAGAAGGCCACAAATGGCCAAAGTGTAAAGAATAAGAGACTGCAGAGATCATGCCCCTTCATAGGACTATTGAACCTCACCCACACAATGCTTAGTGACCATTGCAGAAGAGAGAGTGGAAGATTGTAAGAGTGATGGGTTGTGAATAACCATAAGTAAGGAGAGTCTCCCAGGCTTCTGGAACTTTGCTTGTATGATATTCCAGCAATGGTAACACCATACACATGACCAAAGCAAGCTCAATCAGACAATAACCCAGCATAGAAATGGGGAAATAGGCAGGAAGCCCCAATCATAGCTGAGAAACTATTGGCAGCTAATCAGTCCTAGGTGAGGGAGAGTTGGTCTTCTTTAAGGGAGTGATGCTAGATAGGCTGGACAGGCTCCACTGAATGGACTCACACTGAGGGACAGCTGGGGACTAGATAGGCCTAACATATATGCGAGAATGCATGAAATCCTGTGGGAAGGCTAGGGGAGCAGATAGGGGAGAAGGGTCTAAATATGATTAAGATTTACTATTATATGAAATGCACAAAAATTCAATAAAATATACATTAGCAATTGGTGAAATAGATGTAGTTCACATGAGGTATTCATGAGGCACTTCCATGCTTACCTAATATAGGTTTCACTGAGTGGGAAAAGAGCTTTGTGTATGCAGTTAACTAATCAAGAATGGGTGAGAATTAATGGGGTAATTGTGGCATTCAGATTTGTCTTGTCTCCATGAAATACAACTCCAGGAATTGTGCCTATGTGTTTTGAGTAAACATCTCAATACAGTATTTATTTTCTCCTGTAGCTTCTCATTATCCAGATTAGAGTTTTACTTGTATGCTACACAATATATAATTTTTTACATAGCATCTGTATGAAAAACAAGATGCAACATTCACTTTCTTAAGAGGCATCAGATCTGAGAGGAAATTTGTAAAGCACTGCTCAAAGTAGGGTATCTATTGGACAAGTTGAAAGTAAATATTTCTTTATTTGCAAAAACCATTTAGAATTCCAACTTCAGGAGACCTGAGACCAGCGGAAGCGCAGGAAGGCAGGTAGGAACTGGGTGCTTCAGCAAGACTGATTGTTGATTGACTTAACCTAGTTAATCAGTTAATCCAGTTGTCTCTGGCTTAATTGGCTTTTGCGGGTGTGGGGGCGGAGTTATCCTCCCAGATGGTATTAAAGGAAGGGTTGTGTGAGTCTTGAGATCTGAGATCTCCTGAGACCAGCAGAAGTGCAGGTACTGGGGTGCAGGCTAAAGGGCACCCCCCACCCCCCCACCAACTGGGATTATGAAGGCATCTGAAGGAGGCAAGCAAAGAAAGCCTTCAACACAGTGAGGAGGCATTTAGGACTCACATTGGAGTACAGGCAAGGAGAAGCCCATATGCCAGGAACACGAAGAGACAACATGGGAAAGGGGCAGGATAATCCTGTACCAAGCTCTACCAACCATATGGACAATTCCTACAGTGGGATCCCTCTGGGGATGCTCCAGCACACAGATATCAGAAACACAATTGGGAACATATTTAAAGAACTACAACATTATAAAGAGCAAATCAAAGAACTAAGAAAAGAGAATGAAGAACCAAGAAGGACCTAGAGAGAGAGAATGACAAACTCCAGAAGGAAGTAGAAACACTGAAAAGATCCCATGCTGAAAAAGATAAGGAAACCAACCATCGAAGCAAAGAGCTACAGGAAGAGATTGAGAAGCTGCCTAAAGAAGTAGAAATACTAAAGAAATCAGGAGAGGAAATGAAAAAGGAAATCAAACACTCATCCAATCAAGAGGAAAGGAATGGAAAAAGCCTCAGAAGCAGAATGGAGGAAGCAGAACAAAGAATATCAGACCTGGAAGATAACACAGAACAACTAAAAACCTCAAGGAAAGATTACAAAAAATTTAAAAATACACAAAAGTGGAACAACCAGGAACTGTGGGACACTATGAAAAGATCAAACCTCCACATCATAGGAATAGAGGAAGGAGAAGAATCCCAAGAGAATGGTATTGATCAGATCTTCAACAGAATAATAGATGAAAACTTCCCCAAACTAAAAAAGGACAAACCAATACAAATACAAGAAGCACATAGAACTCCAAACAGACAAGATCAGAAAAGAAATTCTCCACGCCACATCATAGTTAAAATGCTAGACACCCAAAACAAAGACAAAATCCTTAAAGCCACAAGAGAAAAACAACTGGTGACCTATAAGGGGAAACCTATCAGAATTACAACTGACTTCTCAATGCAAACTATGAAAGCAAGAAGAACCTGGAGCAAAGCATTCCCAGTGTTAAAGGACAATAGATGCCAACCCAGGTTACTATACCCAGCAAAAATGTCAATTATAGTTGAAGGAGAGAGAAAAACCTTCCATGACATAAACAAGTTGAAAGAATACATGTCTGGAAAACCAACCCTTCAGAGAATACTTGAAGCAATTCAAAGGACAGAAGAAAGGAGCAACCATCTCCAGGCACCAAGAAAGAGAAATCAATAAAAGCATAACTGCAGAAGTAGAAACCTAAACCAAAAATGCAAATGGATAATAAGGCAAAAGGAAGTAACACAAACCTATCAGTCATAACCTTAAATATTAATGGACTAAATTCCCCAATCAAAAGACATAGACTGGGAGATTGGATTAGGAAACAGAATCCATCGATATGCTGTCTACAAGAAACACATCTTACCTTCAAGGATAGGCACCATCTTAAAGTGAAAGGACTGAAAAAAATATTCCAAGCAAATGGTACCAAAAAGAAAGCTATTTTAATATCAGACAAAATAGACTTCAAAGTAAAAGAAATCAGAAGATACAAAGAAGGCCATTATATTTTTATCAAAGGAACAATTCACCAAGAAGATTTCATAATTATGAATATATATGCCCCAAACTCCGGTGCACCAAACTTTATAAAGACAATTCTCCAGGACCACAAGTCACACACTAACCCCAGTACACTAATAGTAGGAGATTTCAATACCCCACTGAGTCCTTTGGATAGGTCAACAGGACAAAGAATAAACAGAGAGACATCTGAACTGAATGATATAATACACCAAATGAACCTCATAGACCACTACCGAATATTCCACCCTAATACTAGAGAATACACTTTCTACTCAGCACCCCATGGAACATTCTCCAAAATAGACCACATACTGGGACACAGAAGAAACCACCACAAATACAAAAAGATTGAAATAATTTCATGCATTCTATCAGACCACAGTTCAATAAAGCTCAACATCAACACCAGGATAAGCCCTACTGCCTACAAGAACACATGGAGACTAAACAATACACTCTGGAATAATGAATGGGTCAAGGAAGAGCTAAAGAAAGAAATAAAAGCATTCCTGGAACTGAATAACAATGACAATACAACACAACAAAACCTATGGGATACCTTAAAAGCAGTCCTAAGAGAGAAGTTTATAGCCCTGGGTGCCTACATTAGAGAAACAGAAAGAGTGCAAGTGAATGATCTAACAGTACAGCTAAAAGCACTTGAGAGGCAACAACAGATGAACCCTAAATGCAACAGACAGGAAGAAATAACAAAATCAGAGCAGAAATCAATGAAATAGAAACAAAGAAAACAATACAAAAAATCAATGAATCCAAAAGTTGGTTCTTTGAAAGAATAAACAAGATAGATAAACCTCTAGCCCAGTTAACCAAAAGAAAGTAGAAACAACTCCAAATCAATACAATCCATGATGAAAAGGGAAATATCACAACAGACAAGGAAAAGATCCAGAAAATCATACAGGAATATTTCAGAAACCTATACTCTACCAAGTTTGAAAACCTAGAAGAAATGGATGAATATCTGAAATCCTGGGAATCACCAAAGCTCATCCAAGAAGAGATCAACAGCTTAAACAGACCCATAATACATGAAGAAATTGAAGCTGTACGGATTAGCATAACATCCAAGCATCTGTGTCTATGCTCACANGGGGGGGACATGGGTCTAGATTTGATAAAAAATTTATATATATAAATAAATTAATTTAAAAAAAGAATTCCAACTTCAGTGTTTTGAGTATGAAGTTTCAAATATCTGTTACTGTTTAATATAAATCTATAAGAATTTAAGCCTAGTTATCTGAGAGTATCATTTATGGCTGGAAGACCCATGTCCTCTACAGAGGTCCCTGGTTCCAAAATCTCTGACGAGTCACCGGGCTTAATACCTCTAGATACTCTCCTTCTCCTGCTCAACCTATGACTCATGCTTAGGTCATTTATCATGTTTCAGAGCGATACTGGCAATGATCATATAGAGTAGAGACTTTTCTTGGTTGAAGAAGGTATTTGACCTATCTGTTCATATGTTAATGTCTATTGGTTATTACTTTTGGACTTCTAAGTGATAAAACTTTTTGCATTCTTTATTTCCTTCTGGTTTGGGTCATTGTTCTTATTGCTTAGTAATTCTACCAATGCTAAGCCCTTTTCATGTGAAAAGATAAGACAAGCTATTATCTGACCCCCAAAGCATTAATTTCATTCTAAGGAGGTAGTTTCATCTCTTTAGAAGATATTTATCTTATAATATTTGAGTGTACAAAATATAAGTCACATCATGATTGTAGGAACATATTTGATTCATGCCTTCACTACTATGTACCTCTCCATGTACTGAGAAATAATTTATGTAATATGGTGCCTTTTAGTTTATAGGTTTGTCTACGGATCAGTGCATAGTAAAACACTTAATTTTATTTATTTTATAATCTTAAAATGAACACATACACACATATATAAATTTTTCTTACAATTTTGTTTTTCACACACAATTATATTTTTAAAGAAATCTTTGTGACTTTTTCATGTATAGAGTAGTGCTTTTTTTTGGTAGAGTAGTGCTTTTTAAACATTAATGTGTTCACAGATTACCTCAGGTGCTTGTTAATATGTGAATTCTGGGTCAGTCTGTCCATCACAGGACCTGTGGCTCTCCATTTCTGATAGGATGTCGAGCTTTGCTTATGTTGCTGATTTGAGGTCATATTTTGACTAGCAAGATTCTATAGGGTATACACCATCTCAATTATTAAATACTGTTCTTTTGTAAAATAACCTGTTTGTTTATTCAATACAAATTTAGTTTCCTAGACAAATTATTTTTCATCGAATTTTATTTTCCCCTAAAATATTAATGGACAGATGAAGACTGGGAAAATAATTCCAGGGCTAGCTCCTTTGGAATGAAGTCCAGTTATGAGAAGTACCCCAGTTAAAAGCCTCTGGATCACAGGAAGCCAAGGTTTATCCCCCTCTTGCTTTGGGATTAATAGTTTCTTTTTATGATCCCTGTAGAGAGGATGCTGGCCAACACTTTCTTTCAGAAAACTAGAATTTGAAAGGATCCAAAGGGTAATTGATAATGCATATTGGCAACCTATACTGTGATATCTGAAGACCTCTGAAATTGAATGCATGTTTTCAATTATTAGACTTGTATTTCACCCCTGCATGAGTCTTTGGCTCTTGTGAGGTCTTAAGAGTACAAGATTATCAAGTTGTAAGGAAAGAACAGGAAGGAAACTGAAGGAGCTTTGAGCACTTCATCAGTGGGAGTGAGAGGATAGGTCTTCGACTCTGATATTTGATGATTTATCATCTCTGGGCTCCCAGCACGTAAATTTCAAGGAGCAGTCAGGACCTCTGATGGTCTTCCAGATAAACCATTTAGCAGTAATTTTACTCTCAGACTAAGAGCTACTTATCACTTAGTGCTATTTATTATACTTCTGAATTCATGATGTTAAACTTTGAAACTACAATCACTTTTCACTTTAAAAAGATGTATTTATAGCCACAGAGAAGTGGCAAGTGTGCTCATATCTGATATGTGGTTTAATAGGATGGTATAGAATAGGGAATTGGACTCTTTGTAGTAGTCGTGTGCCTTGTGAGAGGAATTAGTTGTTTTGAGTTTGTAAGTTATAAATTATTTAACATGGTAAATACCATTGCTGTAAGTAATGTATTTGATAAGTGCTGTGAATTTCAATCTTTCTATCCCACTGGAGATAGAGATTAAGGTGTTCCCCCCCCCCGTGCGTGTGTGTGTGTGTGTGTGTGTGTGTGTGTGTGTATGTGAAAACATGTATAGGGTGCACACCCAAGTGCATGCAGTGAGGAGGCTAGTTACCTTAATGTGTCTTCTGAAGTGCTGGGGAGTAAAGACGGGATGTCGAAAGAGAGAGAGAGAGAGAGAGAGAGAGAGAGAGAGAGAGAGAGAGACAGAGACAGAGAGACAGAGAGAGACAGAGAGAGAGACAGAGACAGAGAGAGAGACAGAGAGATAGAGACAGAGAGACACAGAGACAGAGACACAGAGAGAGACAAAGAGAGAGATTTTGCTAATTGGTTTACAAAAACAAGAATTTCTGATCTCCTTTGAGTCCTCCCTCCCTCCATCTCTCTTCTATATCCTCCTTCTCCCCCTTCCTCTCTTTCTTCCTCTCCCCACTCTCTCTTCTGTTTTTGTCTTCACAGCAACAGGCCAGATTTGCCACCTGCATCTCAAAGCTGGCAAGTGGCAATCTCCACGGACAGGGTGAGCTGATAGCTGTGTAACCTAACTAATTAGTTTTCTCCTTTCTTTTAACCTGTCATGCTCTATCTCCTTTAACTATTTAACCCTAAAATCATTCTCATTTAAAATGCCCTCTCATGTCCTTCCTTAATTATCTACTTCCTTCTCTGTATGCTTAAGATGTTCCAAAGTTCTGGGTAAGGAGCTAGGGTGTGTTTCTATAGTCATTTAAAATTAAACCATGTAAAATTTAACACTGTAGAAAAATATTCACAGTACATTAAGTAACAGAGCAAACCTGACTAGCTGTAGATTGTGATGGAGGGAGGAAATGCTAGATTGGTAGCACTATGATTTGAACATAACAACAAAGGTACACAGAAGGGAATGCTCCAAGGAGTTAGCCCTAGTGGGGAAAGAGTAATTCTCAAATTGTAGCTTAGCATGTTTTAAAATTCTGTTGAGTAACTAGCACTCCCCAGAAAAAGCTCTTTATCCTCTTTATGGTAGAGATAATTTAGTATACAGGCTCTGTTACCTGGGAGCTCAGTGCATGGGAAGACTCAGGATTTGAATACTGATATATAAACTGCCCAATATTACTTTTCCTGGGATGGCACAGGCTCCATGTTTAATGAAACCTCAGAAGTGGCATGAGAATGTCCACACTAGTGTAGACACCCTCCCTTCATCACATCGCACTAGTGTAGATACCTTCTCTTCTCCACATCACACTAGTGTAGACACCTTCTCTTCTCCACATCACACTAGTGTGGACACCTTCTATTCACCATATCACACTAGTGTAGACACCTTTTCTCCACATCACACTAGTGTAGACACCTTCTCTTCTCCACATCACACTAGTGTAGACACCTTCTCTTCTCCACATCACACTAGTGTAGACACCTTCTCTTTATCACATCACACTAGTGTAGACACCTTCTCTTAACCATGTCACACTAGTGTAGATACCTTCTCTTCTCCACATCACTCTAGTGTGGACACCTTCTCTTAACCACATCTGAGGAGAGGCTTTGTGTATATGTGTGTGTGCCTATCTGTCTATCTGTGTGTGTGTGTCTGTGTGTGTGTCTGTCTGTCTGTCTGTGTCTGTGTCCATGTCTGTGTGTGTGTCTGTGTGTGTGTGTCTGTGCATGTGTGTATGTGCATGTGGTGCCTGTCTGTCTGTCTGTGTATGTGTGTCTCTGTGTGTGTGTGCCTGTCTGTCTGTGTATGTGTGTCTGTGTGTGTGTGTGCCTGTCTGTCTGTGTATGTGTGTCTCTGTGTGTGTGTGCCTGTCTGTCTGTTGGTGTCTGTGTGTGCCTGTCTGTGTGTCTGTGTCTGTGTGTGTCTTCTGTGTCTGTGTGTGTCTGTGTCTGTCTGTGTGTAGCTGTGTCTGTGTATCTGTGTGAGTAGGCAGATCTGTACCACTCAAAGCAAGGAGTTCTGGAAGAGAAATCACTTTAACCACTGTAGCTGCCAGGGTAAGGCTTTTCTGAGGAGTTCTGCTGGAAGACAGACCCTCTGCTCCCACAGCCTCCACATCCCCTAATCTCCAATATTTTCTCATAAAATAAATCAAAAGTGCTTCTCTACAATATCCAGTAAGTCCCTGACCAATTCATAATTAAAAGTCAAAATAAATCTTTCTTATTAAGGTCTAATTCTAAATATTTAATATCTATGAAATAAACCTTATTTATAGTGCGTATCTCAACCATGAAAAGAGACAAGAAAATCTTATGTAATGCTTTAATTTTTTAAAATATTTGGATAATTTAAGATACTTAAGGAGATTTATTTCTTTAGAGATATTTTAAGATCTTTAAAGAGCATTACCTACATGTAGCTTGATAAAGTCCTTACTTAATATCAAGCAATATGTGGAAACTCATTTAGTGAAACTTAAAATAGGATAATACTTAACATCCAATTCAAAGTAATATGGGTAGTTCATTTTATTTTATTTTCAGGTAACTTAAAGCTATTTATTGAAATTTATTATGATCTTAAAAATATTCTGATTTCATATAGAAATCAACATTTCTACTTTAGTTAAGTCTTAATTCTTCTTGGTATTAATTTCATATATTAAATATTATCAGAAAATGAAATAGCTGGGGCTGGAGAGATGGCTTAGTGATTCCGAGCAGCCCTACTCTTGCAGAAGACCCAAGTTCAACTCTTAGCACTACATGGTGGCATAGGTTGGTGTATATAAATGCACACAGTATCACTCATACACATAAAATAAAAATAATAAATAAAATATTTTAAAATTGAAATAGTGAATAGATATTGAGTATTATGTTTACCTTCCTTCCTTCCTGTTCTTGATGGGTTTGATTTTAGTTTCTTTTGAGACAAGATCTTCCTGTAGCCCCAGTCCTATTCTGGGCTTTTGTCTGATTTGAGTTGGCCTTGGCCTTGGCCTTGGTCTTGTTCATGCTGTCACCATTGTTTTAAGTTCATGTGAGCAAGCTCCCAGCCACCTGGACAACTGTTTCCTTGTGGTCATCCACCACCATAGACTATATATTGTCTTTCTGCTCTTTTTCCCTCTTCCCAATGGTCCCTGAGCACTGGGTGGCAGAGGTTTAATGGAAGATGTTTGATATAGAAGTCCTTCCAGGGACACACACACACTATAGCCCCTTATTCTTTCTTAATCACCCTGTATTACATGAAGAAGCTTCACTAGTAAGAGCTGCGAGATGCATTACTATTCTTTCTACCCCTTGTTCCACTATGTTACATGAATCATACTTGTAGAGGTTCCATTACAGATGTGTCATTTAGGGGTGAGCATCTCACCAACACTTATTCTTTTTTTGTGTGACTAGTTGTGGAAGTCTGTAATAATCTCCATTTGTTGCAAAAGGAAGCTTCTTAGATGAGTGGTGAGAGGTATACTTGTCCGTGATATAAGGGTACATCTCCAGCATATTTTAAAGAAATTACATTTGTCTGGGCTGGAGAGATGGCCTAGCGGTTAAGAGCGCCGACTGCTCTTGCAGAGGACCCGGGTTCGATCCCCAGCACCCACATGGTGGCCGAGAACCGTCTGAAACTCCAATTCCAGGAGAACTCCAGTTCCAGGGGAATCCGACACCCTCTTCTGACCTCCACAGCATTGCATGACACGGGTGCACTCACTTGCATGCAGACAGTACATTCATACACATACCGAAATAAATAAATAAATAAATAAATAAATAAAAAGAAATTACATTTGTCTAGGGATGTGACAGATGAGGGTTTCTCTCTTGAATGAATAATAAGGAGAATCAATGTGTTACAAAGAGGGTAAGGAAGTCTTGGGAGGGAAATTAAGCGTCTCATTTGAATTTAGTTTCCTAATAAGGCTTTCTGCTATTGTTTTGAGCCAAAGTCTCACTATGTAGCTCTGATAGATTTGGTTCCTCACTCAGGTGAGTTTTAAACTCACAACAACCCTCCTGCCTTAGTCTCCTGCATGCTGGGATTATAGATGTGCAATACCGCACTGGTGTTGACAAATAAAATTTTGATTTTAGTATAAAAATGATGGGTTTGAAAAGAGAAGATAAATGTATTTATTTAACAAGTACATTCTCAGAAACTAAACCATTTTGATCTAATGACAGAACAGCTATGGATGCATTGTTTTGTGTTGTGTGGTGGAGCTGTGTGTGATGACTTAAAGCCTAGGAAAGAAGTGCTGCTAGCAAAACAAAAACAAGAATGTGATTGATTTTGAAAAGCTCATTTATGTGAGATCGCGTTCCAATGAAATCAATATAAATATTTGATTTGATTCACTATCAGGGACAATGTGAATGATTGATTTGTTTTTTAAAAAGCATATTTTTGTCATATCATTCAATATTTATTGAGTAAATGATCACATGGCTTGGGCCCATTTGTCAAATTGGTGTTCCATGGAAATCTGTACTGTAAGATGGTAAGAGTTGTGCTGCAAGATACTTTCCCAATAAAATAGGTTTACACAGTACTGACTTTTGAAATTGTAAATATCTAAGAATACTTTGTTTCTGAAATATATTTCCATGATCATGAACTCCTTGTATTATAAAACACCTGATAACTGATTTGAGAACTGTACTCTTAAAAATGAAATTAGAACATATTCATGTATGTCCTGAATCAAGAATTCTTCAGAATTCAGTGAAATCTACACATACTTGATGGCTCATGCTACTTTAAAACAGCAATTGTTTTGCATTTTGGTGTTCACTTAGCACCTTTGCCTGAAAATCAATGATTAACTGCTTATATTATTATTATTATTATTATTATTATCATTATTACTACTACTACTACTACTTTCTCTGTATGAATACATTGACTGCATGTGTGTAATTGCACATGCAGATATCCTGCATTGCCTACAGAGGTCAGAAGATGGTGTTGGATTCTCTTGGAACTGGAGTTACAGATGGTTGTTAGCTGCCATGTAGGTTCTGGGAATCACCAAATCCAATTGCTATGCAAGAACAGTTAGTATTCTTAACTGCTGAGCCATCTCTCCAGACCCCTTATTTTATTTTACAAGGTAAATTTTATAAAATGATTTGTTAATGTCAAATTTTCTTTGATTCAGGACATACTGGAGATTTAAAAATTCCTGATTTTAGCCAAAGTTTTGTTGGAAATTTAAAAATGTATACACGTGTGGTATATGAGTTAAAACTCCAGTGGTTTGAAAAGTATTTATTCAATTCTGTACTATGCCAAAGCATGATGGGACCCAAGAGAGGTAAGATCTCTGGACCCATGGAGAATTCACTCCAGCACAGATTTCAACTTGGCCACTAAATAGTAAGATTATTAGAAAAACCATTTTCTCCAAATAATAATAATAATATAATAATAATTATTATTATTAATGAGACAGTGTCTCACCCTGTAGCCCCAAGCTGGTCTGGAACTTGCTATATAGACCATCCCAGTCTGGCCTCGGTCTCACAGCAATCTACCTACTGGGATTAAAGTTGTGTGCTACCATGCCCTACCCTGGGATTAAAGCTGTGTGCTACTATGCCATACCTGTTCTAGTTATTAAATGACAAAGAAAATACACTATGCCTTGCTCTATTTCAACTGATTTCAAAATTAGACTAAAATCCTCAATAATTAATGACATTTTAATGATAAATAATTTAGATCTTATTAATAAAAACATATCATATGAGATGATTTATGGTCCATGTTATATATACATTTATATGCTGTACTTTTCCATCCTTATTCTCATTTTAAGCTTATCTAAAGACTAATGGATGGTGATCTTTATCAAGAACTAGTTAGTCCTAAAGATTATCTTTAGAAACAGGGGGCTGTCAAAATAGTAAGGAGGAACAACTCCCTGTACCCCCAAATTAAAATTTTATTATTGGTAAGAGGTAGTACAATTATTTATGAAACAACAGAATCCTGAAACACAGCAATAAGTTGTTAAATTATTAAAAATTAAGTTTAACTAGGAGGTTTTCCATCTGATATAGTTTTAAATTTTACCTAATTATTTGATATTCCTTCAGAGTGAAATAACAGTTTCTGAAGTTCAGACTTGCTCCTGTAGCTTTTCATTTTCTTAGCAATTTGCCACTCTTGTCTATAATATGAAATATATACCTTGTTTGAAGCTCAGTATCAGGCTCATAGATAGATTTTATAACTTAATAGTTGATATATCAAATTAATCCAAAGCACCATATTTTCGATATAGTGATCATAGAAGAACTGATTTTTAGAAGGCTCTCCTAAGATATTCTTATCTGTGGATATATACGTATACCAATAGAAAGTTTGTAAGAAAGGCTCACACACAGATAACCCAGATACATTTGCACTTCCCATTTATGACAGTCTGTGGATATATTTGGCCAGAGTCATTATTTTGTCATTAGAACCCAATAAAAAAAAAAAAAATACATTACATTAAAAATAAAGAAGAAGAAAAGATAATAAAAAATAAAAAAAAAAAAAAGAAATAGGAAATGGGGCCAGTTTTGATGTTATTTCTGGAGATACTGGAAAGCAAATGAATAGGAAATTACCCAGAAATGGGTGTCTTCATGGTGAAGAGTTGTGGAGGCCGAGGTATCTTAACTGACATTCACGTTGTCTCCATTATCAATCCAGAGAACTGTGGGAAGGGTCTGTCGAGGATATTATCTGTACATATGCCATTCTTAGATTTGCATTTTCAAGAGTCTTAGAGCTGCATGGTGTTAGCAGTATCTTTAAATTATACTTCAAGGTATATAGATCTTCTGTGGCTAAGGGAGTTCATAATGGGGCTATTAATGTCTAGGGGAATGACATTATGTTTCTTGGGTTTTCATGCTGAGATGGATTTGGTAAAGGTGAACCTGGCATTTGTTCCTTTTTTTTCCTTCTCTCTAGGCAAGATTCCCTACAGAGAGAATTACTTTTACATATGATTCAAATGTGAGTGGTTATTGGTTGCCAGTCCAATATTTGGGTTTATTTCAAAAGTTTCTATATGAGTGTCCTGAACCCCTTCTGTCAGTATTTCAGGCAATGCCTATTATATTACTGATGCATGGTATAAGGTAATGGTTCAGAATGGCTGAAGTTATTACAGTATTATTTCTTGGTTTATGAGCAATATCTCAAGTTGAAGGGAGAAAAAGTCATTTTATTTAATCCCAGAGGAGTAAATGTAAATAGTTAAATAGAGACTAGAAAAGAAAGGAATTGGAAACATTGTTCAAATTATAGTTTTGTTTTTAAAAAGCCACAGGTATATAATTAAATAAAATAGAATGAATTAGGTTGTTTTATTATCTCTGATCCTTTGTCACGAAATACTACCTTTCAGATTGTTTAAAAACCTCTGTTGGGTATTAACTGTTTTGAAAGATGAAAATGTGACTATCGGTAATAGAAGAGGACTTTTTTTCTGAGTGAGAAGTATGGGTTTATAGAAATATAACATAGGACAAAACATTGATACAAACCCTGCCTGACCCTTAATGGTGTTATACTGTAATTCTGTATAATTTAAAAATTCCTCTTATTTGTGCGACTAGAACAAGATTTATTTTAAAAGAGTCAAAGCAAGAAACAAAATCCAATGGACTATTATAGATTTTTTTAAAATAACATGTACTCAGAACTAAGGGTGTAGTACATTATGAAAAGATGATGGAGCCAGGCTTTCCTTGCCATGTGTTTCATTGGGTGGCCATGATAAGGTATTTTGCATCTTTTAAACAGACTACATGTTATAAAATGAAAATACTTCCACTTAAAACTTATCATGTTGATGATGTTGTATGTAGCAATCTTCTCCCCTTTTAACAAATATTTTGTTATAAGATAGTCATTAATCCTCCCATCTTTAATTTTTTAAAGATAAAAACACCAGTATCCAGAGTTTTTTTTCTTTTCTTTCATTTTCTTTTATTTTTTTTTTCCATGTGTCATTGTGATTTAGAAGTGTCTGCTGAGGAGAAGCCGGTTAACATAACCACAGTTGATGCAGTTGCAAATCTTCCTGTTTTAAGGCTCAGAATTCTCCCCGTGGAGCAATCTTGCCCCTGTACAGCTGTTGAGCTCCTTTCAAAAAAAAAATAGTGCTGAGCCTGATGCAGATGTTGCCACGTTGCTCAGCACTTTGATTAACCTTTTATGAAGTATCTGTCTACAGAAATCTGGATTAGTGTATTCCCATGTGTCCTATTAAAAGCCTGCCAGGCTTTATTGAACATTGTGTTTATACTTTTTGTTCTATGGACAGTTTTTGGTGTTTAGTAAGTATCAAATGGAAATCATTAGCATATACTAACAAGGATGACTGATGCAAGTTGCTGACTTGCGCTGGGAGTGGGAGCCATCCTGGCTTGATGCACTGATGTCAGTAAACTGTCACTGCACTTCTACAAGCAGGAGGGACTTAGGTTTCCCATCTTGCCAAATCTTTGAGACAGAACTCCAAGTGAGCGTTCACTCAATTCTTTAGTCCTTGTCTCTCAGTCTAAAGCCACAAGCCACAAGCCACAAGCCACAAGCCACAGAGAACTAGCTATTAAAATTAATTAAAATAGAAATGGGAATTTAGTTTCATGTCACACTAACCACATCTCAAATTCTGGGTAGCTACATGTGACCAGTGTCTATGAGGTGGAATAATTAAAGCAGAACACTGTCATGGTCTCAGAAAATTGCCCTGGGGGCTGGAGAGATGGCCTAGCGGTTGGGAGCACTGACTGCTCTTGCAGAGGACCCGGGTTCGATCCCCAGCACCCACATGGCGGCTGAGAACCGTCTGAAACTCCAGTTCCAGGAGAACTCCAGTTCCAGGGGAATCTGACACCCTCTTCTGATCTCCGCGGCATTGCACGACACGGGTGCACAGACCTGCATGCAGACAGTACATTCATACACATAGAGAAAAAAAAAAGCGTTAGAAAATTGCCCTGGACAGTATTGATGAGGAATGTCAATGATTAGTGGCTGATCTCTGTGTTTTCGTTACACTATACATTTTCCAATTGTGAGTGTAAAGGTCTTGTGCATAATCAGCCATCCTCAAATTTTTATTAGTCAGTGATGATGTTGAACCTCTGTTTCTTCTGCTCCTATCTTCCAATTAATGCTGGATTTTCCACACCCTATCTATGTAGTGCTGAGATCAAACCTGAAATGTCCTTCCCATATGCCAACAACTATGTTACCAACTGAGCCACATGCCCAACCCTCACCATGTTGTTCAAGAATTTTTCCAGTGAGCTTATGATTTCTTAAAAGTTATAATATTAAAGCTGGGTGTGGTAGTGCATGCCTTTTATCCCAGCATTCAGGAGGCAGAAGCAGGGGGATCTCTGTGAGTTCAAGGCCAGACTGATCTACATGGTGAGTTACAGGACAGCTGGGGCTACAGGGAGACCCTGTCTCAAATAAGACCAAAAATATTATAATATTAAAATCAAAAGCATGAACATTTCCCTACCACTTCCTGATCCTTCTAACTTAACACTGAATAATTGAGGGAGATTTAAGCTTTGTGATTTAGGATTGGGTTCGCTTCATTATTTTTATTTGCCTGTATAACTCAGTATGAGATTTCCAGTTAGTTGAGGGTGGTCTGCATATTGAAAACGGCAACAATTGAAAAGCTGCCACAAAATTCTCAGGGTTTAGAAAACACTATCATTTCCCAGACTACTTTTGTACATTATAAAATTAGCAAGATTATTTGCTATTTATATGGCTGTTAAGAACATTTAAATGAATGCAATCATGATTATGTTAATCTAGAATTAATCTTTTACCTACATGGACTGAATTAGTTTTAAGTAGTTTCCAATCTTTCTAAGATATATCTCTTTTAAAATATGAGCTCTTTTAAAGTTATGTAGTTCTGCTTATATATTTTATCAGGGATGTTTTGCCGAATTTTGCTAGATCTGCTTTTCTCTGTCTTTTTAAAGTGATGCTTTGATTGGTTAGTGTAATTAATTAAATACCTCATTACTTTTCTAGTTCATTGCAGTAGCCTATAAAATGGTGTGGATTCTCTGTCGTCTCCTCTCTGTCTATGCTCATTACTGTTGCTAGAATATCTGCCGAAAGTTTTATTTACATTAATTATGTTATATTATAACCCCGTGGCTGGCTTATTAAAATCACCTTCTTTAGCATTGTGTTTCCTGTCCTGTCACATCCCAACCCTATTTGCCTTCCAAACAAGCTATACTTCCTTCCAACGAACCTTGCAAAGCCTTCTTTCTTCTCTAATGCATTTCTAATAAATCCATAAGTCTGTTTTTCTTATTTTTATATATTGAACTTTTGCACACTTCATACAACAGTTCTGAATCAAATTTAGAACTCCTCTCCATACCTCCCCCGGCTCACCAGAGGTCACGCATGTTCCATCCATCTATGCGTTTGTACCCAGATGTCCTTTGCTGCAAGCCATCTACTGGAGTCTAGTCTGCCTATCTAGAGATGGTTAGTAAGGTCTATTCTCCCACACCCATAGTAATCAGTCTCCAACAATTCCTAGGCTAGGATTATCTGGCCACCAATTTTCCTTACACCACTATGGCCTTTGTCTTCCTGAGTGTACATAGGTATTGTGCTGGAAACCACCATTACTGCAAGTTCACATGTGGAAGGTTCCAGTGGTGTCAAAACCTCTGTTTCCCTATGTTTATGGGGTCTTAATCTTCCTGCCCCCTCTTTCTCAATGGTACCTGAGCTGTGCGTGGGTGAGGTTTAATATAGAAGTCCTACTGAGGGACACATACTCTGCAGTCATTAATTCTCTAAAACTTGGCCAGTTGTGGCCCTCTGTGTGTATGGCAGTCTGTTACATAAGGAAGTTTTACTGGTGAGAGTTGAGGGATGCACTAGCGTTCTCTCTACTCTGTTCCTCTGTGTTCCATGAACCATAGGTATAGAGGTTCCACTGTAGATGTGTCACCTAGGATGGGGTGTCTCTCAGATATGCATCTTCTTTGTGTATTCTCAGTTGTGGAACTCTGCAGTACTCTCCGTCTGTTGTAAAACAAGTAGACTTTCCCAGATAACAGTGTCATTACTGCACCAATAGAGGGACATTCCTATGCCAGTCATTAAGATTATGAGGCTTTAAGGCTGGGTTGGACCATTGATTGATATTCTCTCTTAGCATCTTGCATGGCAACCTCTGGAACTATTGGAGCTAAACTTCAGGTAGAAAGCTTCCGGGTCAGTTTCTGCTCCATTGCTCCAAATCCTTCGTCAGAAGTATAGCCTATCTTCAACAGTAGGGTCTTACCTTTGAGTTCTGGGAGATAGCCTAGAACTCTGGCAATAGCCTGTGTTGTTTGGAGGGTCTCTTGGACTACTCTGACCGACCACTTGCAGGGAGGTGTCTTCTAGCTGGCACTGCGCTCCCTTGCCATGTATTCCCCTGGGTGCACACATTCGCTAGTGTTCAGACACTGTATGTGCATTTCTTAATGCACATTAGATAACAGTTCTCTCTTCCCTAGCACAGTCTACCCAGAGTTCCATATCTCAGTCTAAGTCTTTAGAAGTCTTGTCTCCCTGTTGAATACAGTCCTGCTTTAATCCTATCCAGTTGCTCTGTGGGTTGACCATTTTATTTAAAGTGCCTTGATCTACTTGCCTCTTTCCTGTCTATACATCTCCCTGGATTCCTTTTCTTTCTTTACTCCTCTTCTCAGGAGGAGGAAATATTGTTTCTTTTATCACCTGCACTGAACCAAAGCTGGGTGCTGAATCTCCACAGAAACCCCCAGCAGCTCTCTGCTTTTCCAGGCAGATCACTCTTCAGCCAAGTCTGCTTTCCCAGTTTTAGTTTTCACAATACAACTTTCTGGAGAGGCCCAGGCAAGTGCAGTATTCCTTCCGCTTTGTTTTGCTTCCATCCTTCCTTGCCCCATGCTCATTTTTTTATAAATCTCTTTATCTCCTCTCTCATTTGGAATCATTTTTGACCATCCAGGCAAAAGCTCCATCTAAGATGAAGGTGCTTCTGCTTCCCCAGCCTGTGATACTCATGCTCTCCTCTGCACTCTGTGGCCCTTGTCCTTACGCCTGACATTCACAATCTTGCTTACTGGCAGAAGCATTTCTAGGTACTCAGCTATTGCTGGTTCAGCTTCTCCTGCAATGCCTGGCATGCTGTCCTGCAGCGTGCTTATAAACACCAAGATTGTATTCTGAATGAATAAATGAATGGGATAATGTAACTCCAAGCCTAAGATTTCATTTAAAACTATTTACAAAACTGTCCCTCTGTAAATGAAAACTGCTTAGAGAAAGTGGTTATTTTGACTTTTTTCCACGAATGAACTCTGGATTAGCACAAGGAAATGATGAATTTCTTTTTATAGTTGGTTAGACGTGATGTGCTTCTATGATTATGGAAATTTTCAAGTTTGATAGATTTAAATATAGAGAGACATCTTATAGAGTCATGGCTATTTTATGGCTTTTTTGCTGCTATGTTAAAGGACAAAGGTATGAGGATTTTTTTCAAATTTATTTTTTTCAAATTTTATTGAAGTTTTGTGCATTTCATACATTTCTTAATGAAATCTAGACCCATGCCCCCTTCCTTGCCCCCGTCCCACCAGATCTCATGCATTCTGCCGTACATGTTTTTCATATTTTTCTCAGTTTGTTTTTTTCAATGCAGAAGTTTATTGTTTGAGGCAGAAGTTTACTGTTTCAGTCAGTTCTTTTACCCAGTCTTTTTGTTGTTGTTCCTTCCAGTTTGTATCACTCCAAAACATGCATATATACATGCCACACATAAAATTAAGACATCTGAAGATAAACTATAGGTTAATTCTAAAACATGTTTAGGGAGTCACAATTTGACAGTAGAGTTGTATTAAGATAAAGAAAAAATATTACTTTACATTCCTACATTTCATAGTAAGTTGATGAGTAACATAAGGTATTATATTTACTGAAAACAACAGAAAAAAAAGAATTGTTCAGTTTGATAGAAACAAAATAGGAAGTTTTAAATGAGATGTGTCTGCACTCAAATGAATATGGTACATCTTGTGGATATCCAAATCACATGTTTGATAGGAGAAAGGATTCCAGAACTCAGAGAAAACGGAAGCTGGCAGAAGCAAATTGGTAGAAGATGTGAGAATTTGTTGTTTCTGCACATGATAATATAGACCTGTAATCCCAGCGCTTGGGAGTTTGGACTGAAAGGATCAAGAGTTCAATGTCATGCTGGGGGACTTTGGGACTTCAGGACCACCCTGTGCTACATACTTGAGACCTTGTCTCAAAACAAAAACAAAACAGTAAAAGAATTTAGTTATGGGATATTAGAAGGCTTTCTGTAAAGATAAATATTGCAAGGCACATTTTCTTCTGGGTTCATTGACCAAGAATATTACTTCTTAGGTTAAACACAGTAGTTGATGTTTGTCCATGCTGTGCCATCTTCTGGGGCACATTCTTTGAGTCCTGAGACATCTCTGATAGTCTGCTTACCTAAATCAAGATAAAGCAGCACCCAGGTTGTTCTACAGCAATTGCGAAATTGTTTTATTACTGCACTCCATTTCAACCTTACAGATATTAGTTGACCTGTCACAAGGAATGAGGTTATTGTATCTGACCTTCGTGTCCTCTACCTATTTTAAGGGCAGAAGTAACATCCCAGCAGAAGATGAGTACCTGTTCTCTGTCTAGCAGCTCTTCTGCCAAACATTGAAAGTAAGGGAAAGACAGTCCATATTGCAGGGAAAATGTGAAGATTGCTGAACTGTTCTAGAGAAGAGGAAAGCTATATACCTTTTAGATAAGTAAGTTCAATTGCACTATATTTTGAAATAATTTTATCAAGTAAAAGTAAAGTTTTTTTTGTTTGTTTGTTTTTTGGTCTTTTTGAGACAGGGTCTCCCTGTAGCTCTGGCTGTCCTGGAACTCACTCTGTAGACCAGGCTGGCCTCAAACTCACAGAGATCCACGTGCCTCTGCCTCCCAAGTGCTAGGATTAAAGGCGTGCGCCACCACGCCCGGCATTTATTTATTTCTGTATGTGTATCAATGTACTGTCTGCATGCAGGTTTGTGCACCCGTGTCGTGCAATGTCACGGAGGTCAGAAGAGGGTGTCAGATTCCCCTGGAACTGGAGTTCTCCTGGAATTGGAGTTTCAGACGGTTCTCGAGCGCCATGTGGGTGCTGGGGATCGAACCCGGGTCCTCTGTAAGAGTGGTCGGCGCTCTTAACCGCTAGGCCCTCTCTCCAGCCCAAAAGTAAAGTTTAAATGTATGTGTGTCACCCAATTCTCCTGTTTCAGGAATCATTTCTGAATGTCTCCCCCATTGGAAATTAACAGTTCCCTTATCAGGTTCTTTGGGCTATTTCTCAAGTGAATATAATTCTTACTAAGTTCCAAGTCTAGTGTAGGCACTGTGAATTTAAAGACAGCACAGTGTCTCTTGGTATGGAATTTGAAATCTTTGTTTGGGGTAACTTGAGAATATAAAAATCCCTCAAATTAGAATTATGCCTGGCTTATTCACTCCTTCATCATTGTTACCTGATATAATGCCTCGCAGATAATAAGAGCTGAATAAATACATCACATTGTCCTTGTTACATAAGATTTCACAGAGAAAATAGCAGAAGTGGCTTTGATCACATTCATGGAAGACTTCCCACAGATGGTGCCACGTCATCAAATCTTGAAGGTTATGGTTTAAAAAGTCACCATTTATGTCAGAGCTTTCCTGTAGTAATATAGTTTGCTTAATTACACAACTTATAAACACTTTACTATTGAATTTGGCTCTAGATAGAGAAATATCCTTTCACAGTTCCTATGCCTATCAATCAATTAATACGTTATGCCTGTTTTATAGGAAATTACCACTGTAACAATTGGCTCTAGTTTACAGTTAGAGAGCGGTTTCATTACCATCATGTTTTTCTTTTTCCTATAAAGGGGAGAGGTAGGAAGGTTTCTCAGTATCTGGAAGGTAAACTTCATTAGGGCCCATTATAAACAGTCAACCCCAATATTATTCAGAGAGATGCTCAGTGTCCGTGACTCAGGCAGTAATGAGGTTCCTCTTTCCTTTAATGTTCAGATGGTTACCTCTCTGCTGGCATTCCCAGTTCATCCTGCACAGCCATAAGTTGTATGTTTTCAGGCATTTAGATTGGTGATTTTTACCTGTGGGAACATAAAATTTCTCCCTCCATTGTTAGTTCTAAGATCAGAAAAAATTGAAAAAATTTATCAATAGGATTGAAACACAGAGTTTTTCCATTTGTATCCCAGAAAGGATAGTACCCACCTCCCACCTTTTTCCCTCTTTTTTTTTTTTTTATGGTTTTTATGTTTATACCTATAGATGCCTAAGTTGTTTACACATACCCATAAACGGAGCCAAGGCATAAGCTTTCATTAAATCTACCCAAACGTTTCTCATTGACTGTATGATACTTATTTGGGAAGGAAGTTCAAGCACTTAGTTCCTTTAAATTGTCCTTAACTAAGTAAAAGAAAGTGATAGTAATGTGATGTTGTGTTATTCAGAAAAAATATATTAGGCCATTTATTTGTATACCTATACCGCCAAGACAATTACTAAATAAAACTATAGCATTTTATATTCCCATTAGTTCAATTGTATTACCATTTCCACCAAAACCTACACACTAATTTAACTAATCTAACAATTCACTAATCTTAAAATAATTCTATACTTTTGGTGGAATAAAGCTTGGGCAGAATTGTGAGTTGATTACTGCTAAATAAATTTTACCCATAAACACTTTGCTCTTTAAGCTATATGACTGGACTAAGACTTCTACTTATTTGGGAAGTAAAATTTAAGCTTAATTCCTTTAAATTGTCCTACAAAGTAAAAGAAAGTTTTACACTGTGATGTTGTTATATTTCAAGAAAATATAGAGACCAACCCATATACACAATATAAATACAACTAGCATTTTATATTCCCAGTTGTTCAAATGTCCAGTATCTAGCTCCTTTTTTTTTTTTTTAGCACAAGAATCCTTCATATAAAACCAATTTGCAAGCAGTTTGTGCCCCCAGCCCCACAAGCCAGGGCTCCCCCATCCAGCTGGAAGGCCTTGAATGTTCAATCAAGTTGATCAAATAAGTGTCCAGACTATATTGTCGTAGATTTACATCACTTTTACTGTTCACCCAATCGCAGCCCCTACAATATACCACTCCCCCTCTCCACAGATTGTTCTTAGTTTAGAGATGGGGACAGGTAGACAAGAAGCACAAAACAGTAGACTTTTTGTCTGGAGATGTCGTTTTGACTCTGATTCAGTTCTGGCTGTTTCTCTTTCATGGGCTGACGCGATTGCCCAGGGATATGGCTTTCACCTCCTACTAATAAGCACAAGTGATTAGATATTTAACATTCTGCCTGAGGAGTGTTGGCTAGGGGATTCAACCCCCTCCAAAATTATAAAGGCCCTTTTGCCTATAAGTGGGATATATGCAATGAGAAAGGCAAGTAAGTCCCTTTGTCGAAGACGCTGGTGTGAAAGCATGAAAAATTGTTATAAACGTCACTTGCTAGCATACAACTGGCCTCTGAAATGTCAGACATCGCGTTACCAAAGGCCACTAAAGCAAATACAGCAAAATACTTGGTCTCTCTCTGAGACAGAGCAAGACTCCTCTGTCAATATCAGCTATACCTCAATCTTTGATAGCCTGGCAACAGTGGCAACAGTGGCAGCCAAGTGTCTATAATATACCCAAATCTACTTTGGGCTATTAATCTCTCCTCCTTGTAGGAATAACTCACAGAGATCCACAAGTTTATGTCCTCTATGTGGTTAGGAGACTGTTATAAAGCCACAATAAGAACTTGTCCACCTTACTTAATAGAGAAACCACAGTTTGGTGGATTGCATAAATCCTCCAGCCAATCTTGTCTAATGTCTCACAGCTTAGCTTGATGTAATAATTAGTACTTGCTTAAATGCCTGTACATCCATAGCATGTGCATTGTTAGTATGACTAAAAGGGTTAACTCACTGAAAGCTGTCAAACATGAAGGGAAACAACCTGAACAAACTAGAGTCCAAAATGACAACTCCCAAAGAAATTAGACTGTTTTCTTCTCAGTGGAGTCACTTGTGCCCCTTTCCCAAAGCCCAGGGAACATACTGCGGAGGGAGGCGTGGGTAGATATTGTAAAGGGCTGCGGAGAGATAGGGGTGAATCATGAGACTACAGGAATATAGTCTGGACTCCTGATTGATCAACATGCCTGTGCATACAAGCTTCTCCAACTGGTCTATGGGAACCTTGGGTTGTTCAAAATTTGGACATAGATACTTGCAAAATGCTCCAATTACCTAATTGTATGACATACTGAGTAACATCAATGTTTTCTGCAAACAACTGTGTCATTATATTGTAGAATCCCTTAAAAAGAAAAAAAAAGAAAAAAAAGTCACCATTTATAGAGAAAATGCCAGGAGATGGAAAAGATTGAGAAGGTCATTTTAGAACAATGGACCTGAGTGGGATATTGTGTATGCTGGATGGAAGGTAAGCTTTCTGCAGACAGACATGGCCAACATGTAGCTCCCAGTACACATATCCCCAGGATAGCCCTGAATGTGGCCTAGCACATTTGTAGATCACCATATCACATTGAGTTCTCAAAAGATCACATTCTGTTTGGAGGATATCATATGTGATACTGCTTCAAAAGCAAAGCTATTGACATTCAGATTTGGAATGCAGGTATTTTTTAAAATAGTTTAATTTCATTTTCATCTGGAAAAAAATACAAGTTTGAAATGAAAACAACACTTTGACATGTCATTAAGATTTTTTTATAGTTTTATGCTTATTCAAAATATGAAGCTCTAGAATCTTGATATAGATATTCCCATGGCAGATGAAAATGCACTAGTTATAACATAGTAATCATTAAATATTTCAGGTTTGCTCTATGTTTTTGTTGTGCAGACTTTTTAGAAACAGTATAAAATAAGGCAAGCTCTTAGAAATTTAATCATAAAATTTTAGGAAAAAACGATCAAGTTTTTTTCTCTAAGGAAGCACCTGCAAAACACATCAGTTAACAAATGCTGTGTCAGAGCCTGGCTCTGACAGTAGACAAGGCTGCTGTCTGTGCTGTAGGGTGAAAACCAGTAGCAAAGCAGCTTTCCCATTAGCATCGATGAGAAGAGTTTAAGAAACACAAATATTTCTATAGTGTCATAAAGATATATCATTTAAATCTGCATTGTGGGATAATTCAGACTAGAGAACTGAAACATTTTAGGTTAGAAGATGAAGATGAAGTCTCACTGTAGAGAGAATATTTATAGATTATTTAAGGTCTCTGGAAGAATTGTTTCATGTACACACAAACGTTTGTTTGTTGACTACATCTAGGATATTTTTATCAACTAGAAAGAAATGCCTTCTAGGGTTGATTAAATAAATTATAGCATACGCTACTGATTTGAACAAAGTTATATAGCCTTTTAGAAGATTCTTGAAGGCTTTACAAGGACATTGGTAAAGGCTTCTGAAAAGTAGTTAGATAAATAGTTAATAAAATTACATATATAATTACTTGTTAAAAAGTGAACTACAATCTAAAAAATGAAGATTTTATATATAATGACTAGTAGACTATGAACCCAAATGTTAACAGTGGCTATATCTGTTGTGTGAGATTAAAGATAACTTTTGCCTTCCACTTTATTTTTTTTCAAACTTTATTTATATAATAAAATGTTATGTGTCTCTCAAGGAACAGTAATTGCTGTATGATAATTGTGATTTCAAAAATCTGTCAGCTCAGATGATTTATAGTACTATCTCCTATTCTCAGGAACTTCAAACTTAGTCTAGTTGCTATCTGAATTTTCAAATAAAGTCTTTACTTATATATTTATCTTGTATTTTTTTTACATTTTCACTGATACTTTGAGAATTTCATAGAGTATATTTGCATATTTTAATATTTTCATGTGCCCTCCCCCATCCTTTCCCTACCTGTGACGTTCCTCCTCCCTAACTTCAGGTCTATTATTTTCTCACTTTTTTTTGTTAAAGACCTGTCAAATCTACTCTGTGTTCCCCAAATGTTCTTAGATGTGGTTTTATCCCTCAGAGTCTGGTCAACCAGTAAAGTAAACTGACTCTAAATTTTTCAGCAGATATCAATTGCCAATAGATCCTCAGCTGGGGCTGGGGCTGGGGCTGGGGCTGGGGCTAGGGCTGGGGCTGGGGCTGGGGCTGGGGCTGGGGCTTTGTGTCTACCTCCCAGATCCATGTTGGATTCCTGTCTGGCTAGGGCTTGCATGCATTTTGTGCAGTGCTGTGATTTCATATGCACAACTACCTAGTGTTGTGTAGACAGCATTTTTTTTTTTGGATCTTCTACCTCTGGCTCTGAAAGTCTTTCTTCTCCCTCCTCCATAATGATCCCTGAGCATTGAAAAGACAGGGTATGATGATAAAGGTGTTCCATTTAGGTCCACATACACTGCCGTCTATTATTTTCTACACATGAACCAGTTGTGTGTCTCTGTGTTAATTACCATATGCTGTAAGAAGAAGTTTCTCTGGTGAGAAACACTAATCTATGGGAATAACAATAAGTCATTATGAATCAGTTCAATACTATATCAAGCAGAATGATATTAGTAGGGCCTTCCCTATGGCCTGTGACTTGCTTAGCTATAGGTTTTTGGCCCCGATAACATTGCCAAGTAAGGGCTTCATCTTGTGAAGTGGGCCTTAAATCATTGGCATGCAGCCATACTCATTCATTTACCTATTGCTTATAGCTAGTTTCATGCCAGAGTGTTAAGAGTTGACCCATTGTGATAGAGACTGTAGATAGGGCTACAAAGTCTAAACTATATATTATATATATTTTGAATTTAGCTCATTTTTGTTTTTTTTCATTTTTATTGACATTTTATTGCAATTTTCTTACAATATAATTTGATAGTGTTTAGTTCCTCTCCTCTTCACCTCTGCCTACTGTCCCCTGCCCAATTTAATGAATGAATTCTTCTTATGTATATAATGTGGTCTAATTATTTTATATTAATTATGCTATAGTAATAGAAAAAGTTTACCAAGCCCATTCTAGAATGTTGGATTGGCAATTTCCATTAATTAAAAATAATATACTAATAAACTGAAAGTATAATTTTATGTTACTATTTCACATATTAAGGGTTTAACTTCTTTAACCAGAGCTACTTTTGTTAGCAAGTGTGGTAATACTGTCATAGGGTCTGAAAAGATCAAGCATCTTGAAATCAGGGATCTAATAGGACATTAGAAATTAAGGTCTGCTGTCGTTTCTGTGTGGCTCTACTTTGTGGGCAGAAAATTGTGTTTTCTAATCTAGTTCTTGGGGGTGGGGGGAGGAAAGGCACCAACAATTTCTGAGAAATGAGCTGTCCAGTTTCCAATTGGAAGTGTAATGCGTATTCACTCAGTAGCAAATATATATTGCATGAGATATTCTGTGGGCTGTTGAGCACACACAGGAAGTATTCCTTCCTTGAGAAGTATGAAGAGAGAGAATGGATACATATTCTGGAAAATTGAAGGAACAGGAAGGATGTCTTTGTTTGGAGTCAGTTGAACGGTGTCTGGTTATTTGAAAAGACGAAGCTGAAATACATGGACAAATTTGTGAAAGAATCAAGTGAGAATTGTATTTGTCTCAGGAGATTTTTTTCACTCTGTTTATAATTATCCTATTTTTTCAACTACCATTTTAAGTGCCTAGCTCTAGGATGATTTAGTGAAAAACAGAACCTTCAGCTTTCAATCATATTCAGCCTCGGTTTCAAGCATTCAGTCTATGCCCATTCCATTTTGCTTGACTTCCATATGACCCAGGCATCACCCTGAAATGACATTCCTTGGTCGATGATTTTGAGGATGAAGCTGAGGAAATAAGAGTAGGTCTTAAAGGGCAGCAGACTTGCCCCTGCTTCTAAATATTTCCTTCCTAATTTTTCTATTGGACAATGATGTGATGTGATGCTTTTCTTTTCATCCACGACATGATTAGACCTAAGGAGCACTAAAGTGTTTGTTTTAACCAGTGCCAGGTCTCAGTGACTGTCTAATGGAGATCTGCCTTGGTTAATAGCAATGACTGATGGTGGTGGGAGTGTAGAGGGGTTCATTTTTATGCTGGGATGTTTTTGGGGGACACTGTGAACTCACTGGCTAGGAAAGAGAACAGAGAATAACTATAAGTAGTTTACACAAAAACACACAATAAACACTCCTGTAAAATCTACTCCACATTCCGGGCGTGGTGGCGCACACCTTTAATCCTAGCACTTGGAAGGCAGAGGCAGGCAGATCTTTGTGAGTTCAAGGTCAGCCTGGTTTACAGAGTGAGTTCCAGGACAGCTGGGGCTACAGGGAGACCCTGTTTTGAAAAGACCAAAAAAAAAATCTACTCCACATTTCCATGCTCAGTGTTTCCCATATTTACATTCTTTTGCTTTAGTTTATTCATCAAAAGATCAGGGATATCTAATAATCCATATGAAATTAATTCCCATCTTGAGGTGTGGGCATTATGTACCTTGGTCTTATAACACATGGAAAAATCTAATGTCTTCTTTATTCAGAAAAATAATTCATGGGAACACTCATAATAATTGTAAACATGGTTGTCAACATTATCCTTTGTAATTATTTGATATATCCATAAACATTTCTGAGAAGGCCATATTCATTTCCTAACTAAACACTTAATTTAATGGCATTTTGTAAATCGTTTAACATTCATCTTCTTGATAATATATTTCAATAACATTTTTGTTGAAATACAAAAGATATATGCAATGTGTCATTTGTGAATTTATCTAACTTTCCTTATTCTAATAAAATTTTATTTATTTTATTTATTCTTTTTTTTTTTTTTTTTTTTTTTTTTTTGGTCTTTTCGAGACAGTGTCATCCCTGTAGCCCCAGCTGTCCTGGAACTCACTCTGTAGACCAGGCTGGCCTTGAACTCACAAAGATCCACCTGCCTCTGCCTCCCGAGTGCTAGGATTAAAGGCGTGCGCCACCACGCCTGGCTTATTTATTCATTTTTATCTTATGTGTGTGAGTGTAATGCTGCTATCTTATGTGTGTGAATGTAATGCCTACATGTATATAAGTGCACTGGTGTCCTGCAATGCCTTCAGAGGACAGAAGAGGGCATTGGATCCTCTGGAACTGAAGTTACAGACAGTTGTTAGCTACTCTGTGGGTGCTGGGAATCAAACCTGACTCTTATAAGAACAGCCAGTGCTCTTAAGCACAGAGCCATCTTTCCAGCACTTCTTATCAAATTTTAGACAACTTTGTGTTGGCAAACATTATGTGACTTTTGCTGCAGAATCCATGGAGCTTATAATTTAAATATACACATTGCATTAAAATTTCAAACATAAACAAAAATTAAAATAATGTAATTTTGTCTTTTCATGTTGATATAAATGGCATAAACCTAATTTGAGAGTATCAGGTGCCATTTAAATAATATTTTAGAATACAGAGTCCCAAATCCATCATTAACAGTTAATGCCATCAGTAATTTGTACACTTAACAGTAATAATTAGTTATTTATATGTGCCTTACAAGTACATATGTAAAGCCTGTAACATACCTTTGACACATAGAATAGTTTCAAGATTGCTTTCTTATTTACTTTTTGATGTCAATTATTAGCTCTTTCATGATGTGTTATTCCCCTGTGATAAAATCAGTCCAAATTATTCTTATTTCAAGAGAGCATGTGAATGTGAATTTCATATCTCACCTCTGCGTGAATGTCCCCTTTAAGTACTTTACCCTTTCCAAAGAATCCAGGAGAATCTTGCTGATGCTAGTGAAGATGGGCATCTTGTGAGTCGCTTTCTCTGCTTGCTCTGCAGTCTGCCCTACTTGGTTCTGTGTGCTTGTTGATAGCTTCTTTTTGTGTCCCAGCATTGCTGTCAGGAAGTTCTTAACTCAAAATAAATTAGCTCTTTACTTTTAAGGAAAAAAAACATATTTACTTTCCTGAAAAACTGGATTCTACATGATAAGAAATCTTGACTTTAACAAATAATTTTTGTCACCATCATTTATACCAAGCAGCTGTTGAAAGTGCCTTATCTGAAGCTGTTCCCTGGATTGGGTGCAAAACAGACAGGCGACCTTGATTCAGATCAACACAAAGGAGACTCAGACAGCTCTATCAGCACTTAAAAAACCTGGACATCAAATTGATGTTTTAATAGCATTATATTCTCCAGAGGAATAATTATATGTGGTAGCAAGCTGTGGAATCGCTCTTAGTCGGTATATGTGCAATTAATCTAGGAAGGTTTTAAGAAAGTGTGAGGGGGTGGGATTTTAAGATCTGCTTAAGTGAAAGAAAAGTGCTGTCTCCGATGACATGCCTTGGATTAGCAAATTGTTATTTGTAGTAGTTGTGGTTTTCCTGAATTCATAATCTTGAGCCATTATTAATCTATTATAAGTATAAGGTGTCTTCAAAACTGAAGAAGCAATACAATACATTTATGTGAAAGGATGGGAGTCATTATTAAATGATGCTTGCCAAATGATAAAAAAATTATCTCCGTAGAAGTTGGTAATGCCTAAACTCAGGATATTTTGGCATACATTATATAGCTCTGATTTTAATGCTTCTTTTACTTTAAAAAAATTATGTGTGATGGGTTTAAAGAGCTGCCAAGGTATCCTTATTAAAACATGGCATTTGATATATTTGAAATACTTCCTGAACATGTGGTGACCATTAATTTTATCCTTTTGATATATTGTGACACAGGAAATATTTTAATTTGTTGTATATATTTAGAGTTATTCAAGATTTCAAATAGTAAGATATCTCCTTCCCTGGGCAGTAAATATGATATGAATATTAGGTCATGATACAGAGTTGGGTTTAATAAAATGAAATTTATCACCAGGAATGAGCTCCTACTTCATATACATATTTTCTTAATATACTTTATATGTACTACTGCAAAGATGCTGTAATTTGGTTTTTTAAATTACAGCTCTCCACGATGAGAGGGAAGCTTGATTTGATTAATTATGCTTACAAGCTGTTAGAGAGGGGGAAAAAAAGAAAATGGTTTTGACTTCAGTTTTTGCATAATTGCTGCTTTTTGGATGTACATTACTTCCATCAGTTGTTGAGAAATGAAGAAGTAATTTATTTTAAAGATGAAGAGTTTGAGGGTATCAATACTGAAAAGTAATAACATTTAACTACCACTTTGATATGGTGATCAGTAAGATGAGAGAAAGCATTTATTAAACTGTTAGCACCAGACTTCATAGATATTTTCCAATCTTTAAGGAAATAGTTATCCTTATATTCCTTAAGATGATTTTTGTTTTGCTTAACTGACAGTATTAGATATCACATTATCAGCAATACAATAGATTCTATACTTATTTCTTCACTGAAAGCATTCACAATGATCCTAAGGTTTGGTATTTGTTATCCCACCACAAGAGAATTGGGGATTTTATTCCAGTTTTATGAATTCCAGTAATTATAATTAAAGAAAAAAATATTTAATGCTGGTACTTGGAAAATGGGAGGGTCAGTTAAATTACATACTTTTATCTTTTCCATAATCAAGTAATAAATGTTGCATCGGGCACCACACATATGTAAAAGATAGTCTAAGACAAATTTAAAACCATATATATAACTCTGGAAGGTTAGAAGTAAAGGTCATTCCAAGATGCACTCCCTTTCTTTCCTTCCTTCCTTCCTTCCTTCCTTCCTTCCTTCCTTCCTTCCCCCTCCCTCCCTCCCCTCCCTCTCTCCCTCCCTCCTCCCTCCCTTTCCCTCTTTTTCGTACCTTTCCCATTCTTCCTTCCCTTCCATTTCCTCTCTTTCCCCCTCCTCCCTCCTTCCTTCATTCCTTCCTTCCTTCCTTCCCTTCCTCCTTTCCTTTCCTCCCTCCCTCCCTCCTTCCTTCCTTCCTTGTCCTTTTCCTTCCTTCTTCCTTCCTCCTTCCGCTTCCTTCCTTTCCTTCCTATCCCCTCTTTCCTTCTTCCTCTCCTTTCCTCCCTCCCCTTTCTTTCTCCCTCCTCTCCTCCCTTCCTCCCTTCCTTCTCCCTCCTCCTCCCTCCCTCCCTCCTCCCTCCCTTCCCTTCCTTCTTCCTTCTTTCTTTCCTTTCCTTGCCTTCTCTTCCCCCCCTCCCTCCCTCCCTTCCTTCCTTCTCCTTCTTCCCTCCTCCTCCCCCTCCGTCTCCTCCTCCTCCTCCTCCTCTTCCTCCTCCTCCTCCTCCTCCTCCTCCTCCTCAACAGGTCCTCATGTAGCCCAGGCTGGCCTTGAACCGACTTGGTATCTGAGAACAACCTTGGATTCCTGATCTCCCTACCCCCACTTTTTTGAGTTACTGGATTAGAGGCATCTACCAACAAGCCCAGTGTTATGCTATGCTGGGGATCCCACCCTGGCCTCCTACATGCTGGGTAAGCACCCTTCCAACTGCACAAGATTCCAAGACCTCTACTCTGAGACATTTTTAACTGTGCACTTCTAAGTGTGGATCTCTAGGAAGATCCCCTCAGAACAGTTAGGTTTGGTTAAAATGAGCTTGTTCTTTTGAAGTTCACAGCTTGTGAAAACATACTCTATTCTGGGAAGCAAAGATTGTGCTCCTGACAATTTGCTGTTGAATGTTGTACATGATATAGTCTGTTCTGATGGGAACATTGCATATACATGTTGACTTAAGAGAGTTTTGCTGACAGGAAGCCAAGAAACTTCCTGGAAAGATAAGGAAAATTAACCTTTTTGTCTAGAGGGAAAGGAAGATAAATTATATTTGGCATGTTTCTTCTATGTTTGTACAAAATATTTGCACAGTCTTCAACTGTACGAGAACAATTTAAAATACTTTCTAAGCATATTTTCTGAACAAATACACACTTGGCATAGTTAGCAAATATTTACTTTTTACAAATTTTATCCCAATATTGTTCTAGGTTCTGCCCTAAGATCCCATGACTCTTTTGTTTACTCCCAACTTAACACTCATCACTTTCTATTTTTTGTTGTTATTTTTATACTCACTTAGCCATAGGTTTTTGGTAAGGAGAGGCATTTATTTTAGCAACCGTTTGGTGCCAGACTAAGTAGAGTACAGGGATTGTGCTCTTAAGCATTTCTCAATTCAATGACAATAGTCAATACTGATGATAATTAAATGCAAACTCATTTTTGACTGTTAAAAAATGTAAAGGCATTTTTTCTTAATTTTCTATTGAACTTTTGCTCATTTCATACATTTTTTTTTAAAGACTGTTCTTAGCCTCCATGTGGGTGCTGAGAATTAAACCCAGGTCCTCTGCAAGAGCAGTCAGCGCTCTTAACCGGTGAGCTAACTCTCAGGCCCATATTTCATACGTTTCTTAATCAAATTCAGCCCCATTCCCCCTTCCCTGACCTCCCAACCAGAGCTTGTGCATTCTGCCATACATGTCTTGCATCTTTTTCTCAGTCTTTTTTTTTTTTTAAGTTTTTCAATGCAGAAGTTTACTGTTTGGGACAGAATTTTACTGTTTCAGTTAGTTCTTTGGCCTAGTCTTTTGTTGTTGTTGTTCCTTTTAACCTACAGTCAAAATGTCAATCCCTTAAACATGTTTTTGAATTATCTTATAGTTTATTTTCAGATGTCATAATTTTAGTATGTGTGTGACATGCATATATGCATTTTTTGTTAGAAATATTTTATTGAATTTCTGTTTGTATTAAAGTTCCCTTTTTGGCAGTAAAAAATTTATATAGCAGAAGTACTTGACAGAAGTTGATCATCTACTGGAGCTGTGTGTATGGGTTTACTATTAACATAAACTCCTTGAAATACTTTGCTAAATGAATATATCTGTTTTTTTTTTTCTGGAACAATCAAAGCTTTTGTTAGGTTCTCAAGGAGGTCTCAGACTTTAAAAAAAAGATGCAAAATGATTGACTTAGACAATAATAGCTTTGGTGAAAGTTTCAGATTTTGTTAGTTATCATGTGTTCCCTCTGTACTTTATAATTTGAATTAAGTTTTAATAAAAATTAATTGAGAATAAATATTTCTATTCAATATCACATTTAAGTTTTTAAATATTTTATTTTATGTTTATGAGTGTAATGCCCACATGTATGTAAAGTGTACACGTGTCATGAAGTGCCATGGAGGTCAGAAAATGGTGTTGAATCCTGTAAAACTAGAGTTATAGATGATTGTTAGCCACCACGTGGATGCTGGGTCCTCTGTAAGAGCAGCCAGTGTTCTTAAGCACTGAACCATCTCTCCCACCCATGCATTTGGTGTTTTATAATTTAAAAACACATTAGTCTCCTTATTTTTAGTAGCCATAAAAGCCTGTAAACAAAAGCACTATCCATAGAGAAAAATCAAAGCTAATAGTTAGAAATGAGGTTACAAGACTCTATATGTCATATAAACAAATACAATTCACATAAATAAACATAGTCATAAATGCATAGAATAAAACCAGAAAGGATAAACTCAAACTATTTTCATTGATTTCTCCTGGGTAGATCTTACAGAATTTTAATTTTCTCTCTTGGCTATTTAAATTTTCTGCTCAAAAAAAAATCAAGAAATATTGTCACATGCTTGTAATCCCAGTGATGATGAGATAGAAGGGAGACAACCACATTTATACCTCTCTGGAACTCTGGTCAACTAACCCAGTCTTCCTGGTGAAGTTTCAGGCCAAGAAGAGATCCTATCTCAAACAAAAAGTTGGAAGATCCTAAGAATGATGCTAGAATCTGTCCCTGACCTCTACGTATATGTGTAGCTATGAATGTGTGTACACATGTACACACACATGCACCCACCACACACATGAAACCCTGCCTCATGTGTTTTTGCATTGCTGGAAGCTATGTTAACAAATATTATCTGTTCAGTTGTGTCACATGAGTATGCACTGAGCACTGAATGGGACTTTCTGACCATCCGCCACTAGACAAACAACAAAACCCGCTGAGAACAATGTTTTATCTAGATCTTCAAAGAGAGTTTTATCTCAGTTGTAGATAATTCAAACAAAATTAAAAAATGCAATTAAACAACTAAACATACCCTAACGAGTGAATCAGACAACTGATTTTCATATTTAACAGTAAGATGAAAAGTACTTAAAGAGTATATACCAAATTAATAATAGGATTACAGGGATGCAAGTTACCATGTAAGCCATGGGACTCCAACCCATATATATAATTGCAGTAGTAGTATATATTATATATATTATATATATGGAATCACTCAAGGAGACAGATTTATTAGGCTCAGTGAAGACCTTGCTGTTGTTGATATATGTGTTAATTGCTTTACTTGTTGCTATGACTGAATATCTTACAGAAGTACAGGTGGGAGGATTTAATTTTAGCTCAGAGTTTAAGCATATATCATGGCTGGCAGATAAAGCATGGTGGTTGGAACCGGCTTGGTCCTAGATGTTAGGAGCTTGCAACAAAGCTTCCTCATATCTTCATGTGTCAGAGAGCAGCCCTAAAGATCTGTCCCTCCATAACCTACTTCCTCCAGTGAGGACCCACTTCCTATGAAGGTTCTACAGCCTCTTAAAACTAGGCCACTATGTGGGGACCAAATAATCAAACATGTGAGCCCTTGGGAGACATTTCATATTCAAAACACACACACACAAACACACATGCACACACACACACACACACATACACACATTGCTTATTCTTTCATTTCTTCTTTGCCATTCTGTGTACCACATATTCTATAATTTCAATGACCAAATGCACATAACTCTCAAGTCTTCAAAATGCATGAAATTCAAATGGGCATTTGAAGGGATACTTTCCAGAAGTTTTAAGACAGAAAAGTGGGTTCTGACATTAGTCAAAGGCAGGAGACCATGAGTCAGTTCATGCTTCTTAAAATCTGAGTTGTTCTCAACAGGGGTATAGCAGCTTGAAACGGATGTTCATTTTTCTGGCTTGGAAGTTTCCATAGCTAGCCTTCCAAAACTAAACTGAATTTTCTTTGAGAATCCACATTTTCTCTTTTACACATATAATATATTCAAGGTGCATTATATCTGGGATCAATTCTCCCTATCCAAACAGATGATTTTGCACTGCAGTTCAAAATGAGACAGATGGATATTTATGGGGCTGGATGATGTGCATTGGTAGCTCCTGGCAATTGCACAGTCACTAGTTAAACTTGAGAATGGAACTGTGATGGGGAGAATTCTGGATCCTGGAACATAGTTGTTTGACATGATAACATAATTTCTAATTTTGACTATCTTGCTATGAAGCCCAGGGTGGCCATGCTCTCATGATCTCTCTGTCTTTAGGTCCTGAACCCTGTGATTGCAAGCATGTGGCACCAAGCTTGGCCTCTGGCAGCCTTTTGTTCTCATGGGCGAGTTTTTTCTTTACTTTGTTTAAATCACATTGAGTAGTTTTAACCTGCCACTTACAACACAGTTTCCTCACTAATATATCAGCTCTCATCTCCAGAAAGGCACACAGACTTCGTATGAACTCGAGAGAAAAATAGAGCTCACTGGTGCTCTGTAATAACACTGTGTGACCAATCCCTCATTGATATTAACTTGGATGCATTTTGTGTCAGTATTCTAAATTCTTGGATGGCACTATGCAGTTCAGTGGTAGTGCACTGTGTAGCATAGGTGAGATGCTGGCTTCCTTTCCCAATTTCACAGAGATTGTAAATTCCTAAATTGTCTGCTTATCCTAATAATATCCAGCCTTCGAACAGAAGTATGTAAAGTTATACATTTCACATGAAGTAATATTTTAGTTAGACCTCTTGCTTGTAATGTGTTATGTTTTCTGATTTCTAACATGATTCTCTACTTGATCTTTGAGTTATATACCTATTTAAAAATCACTGATTATGGGGCTGGAGAGATGGCTCAGTGGTTAAGAGCACCAACTGCTCTTGCAAAGGACCTGGGTTCAATTCCCAGCATCCACATGGCGGCTAAGAACCATTTTCGACTCCAGTTCCAGGGAAATCTGACACCCTCTTCTGACCTCCACAGCATTGCATGACATGAGTGCACCAACCTGCATGCAGACAGTACACTCATACACATAAAAATAATAAAGAAAAAAAATTTTAAATAAAATAAAAAAATCAAAAAGATACAATGTTAAAAAAATCACTGATTATAATTTTTATCCTTTTCTTGTTACAATGTACAGCTTGGGAGCATGGGAAGGAGCAGATGAAGTTCATCCCTTGGGATGTGTCTTGAATACCTTTATGGCTTATTATATGATCAATATTTGTACATTTTCCACAGAGATATATGTGTATAAGTACATTTAAATTTTTTAATGTTTTGACTCTATTCTGATTTAATTTTTCTTAATTGTTTTGTTTCAGCATTTTTCTGCTAAAAATTCTAGTATTGTAATGAACTTTTCTTGTTTTCTTATTAGTTCTGGCAAATATGGCTTTATTTCTTTAGAATTTATGTTAATAGATGGATATGTTTAGAATTATTATATCTTACTGAAGATTGCAAGTTTTAGTACATGTACTTACTCTTTTTGGCTAAAAGTAGTTACTGCCTTAGACTACATTGGTCAATATAAACACATAACCTTTCCATTTGGGTGGTGATGCCTATAGCCTGGTACCATCCAGCATACAAACAATTGACTAATTCAGAGGGAAATTATTAAACGAAGAGCCTCCCTTGTATTTTGCTCTTGGATTCGATCGTCTTCTCAGATTTTCCTAGTTTTATGTTGTTTTCAAGCCCAGATATATACTAGAATAAATGTTTGTTTGTTTATTTTTTGAGACAGTCTCCCTGTAGCCCCAGCAGAACTGAAACTTGCTCTATAGAACAGGCTGGCCTGGATTTCATAGAAATCTGCCTGCTTCTGGCTCTCAAGATCTGGGATTAAAGGCCTGTACTCCTCTGCCCATCTTACAATGGAGTTTTTAAAACATATACCCAACATTTTCAGAAATTTATTTTATGCTGTGTGAGAAGCAGGTATTATCTGTCAGGGTTTTGTTTTTGTTTTCTTTTCTTTCTTTCTTTCTTTCTTTTTTTTTTTTTTTTTTTTTTTTTTGTCTTTTTGAGATAGGATCGCCCCATAGGCCTAGCTGGCCTGGAACTCACTCTGTAAACGAGGCTGGCCTTGAACTCACAGAGATCTGCCTGCCTCTGCCTCCTGAGTGCTAGGATTAAAGGTGTGCGCTACCACACCTGGCCTATCTGTCAGTTTTAAATCATCCTCATTTTTTTTTTTTTTTTTTTTACCCCTTTTTTTTGTTTTTTTGGTATTTTTGAGACAGGGTCTCCCTTTTAGTACCAGGTGTCCTGGAGCTCCGTCTGTAGACCAGGCTGGCCTGGAATCCACAGAGATCCACTTACCTCTGCCTCCCTAGTGCTGGGATTAAAGGCGTGCGCCACCACACCTGGCTAATCATCCTCATTTTTAAAGGTTTTACAAAGCTACCTCTTCTGAGAGCCTCCCTATCAGACAGAATTAATCCATAGCTGTGAATCCATATCCTATTATTTATGCTTTCATTTAACAGTGATCTATTTTGCTTTAGACATTCTTATTTATTCATCTGAGCTCATGACCGTCTTTTCTACTTCTCCCTCTGTGCCTTCTCTCTCCCATCCTTCTTTCTTTTTTTTTTATTAATTTTATTTATTTCTGTATGTGTATGAATGTACTGTCTGCATGCAGGTTTGTGCACCCGTGTCGTGCAAAGCCGTGGAGGTCAGAAGAGGGTCTCGGATTCCTCTGGAACTGGAGTTCTCCTGGAATTGGAGTTTCAGACGGTTCTCGGCCACCATGTGGGTGCTGGGGATCGAACCCAGGTCCTCTGTAAGAGCGGTCGGCGCTCCTAACCTCTAGGCCATCTCTCCAGCTCCATGCTTCTTTCTAAACTCCACAGATGCTTGCCAAATCTAATCTGCATATCTGGGTCCCCGAGTGGCCTCCAGTGTCTCACTCCTCAGCACTGTGTTTCAGTTTGGAACACTTGCTAGTTTCTTAGCTGGTGCTGCTGATCCGTGAACTTGTGCGTTACTTTATTATCTTGTAATGGTTCCAGGTAGAAACCAGAAAGAGATGGTGGAGTTTTGTTCTAACCACCCTGCTGGATAGTGTCTCTTTTATTGTACACACGATTGACCTGAACCACCAGTGCATACTGAAAATTTCTCCACAATCTTCTGCAGGCATCATTCTGGTCTTACTCTGGAGAACTGAAGAGGTCCTCAGCCTCATTCCCCCTGCAGACTCCTGTTTCTACAGGATAAGCTTTTTGTCGATTATGATATGCTATGCTTGCTTTTCCTGCTGTATTCACATCAATTCAGATATAAAATCCATTATAGTACTAAGTTTTCAAAAGGAGGTCAAGGAAGGTATCTTATTTATTTTTATTGAATTTTTGTATATTTCTTACACTATATCTTGATCATATTTAGAACCCCCTCCCCTATATGCACCCCCACACACAAATCCCCCACCAGATTAAACGCATTCTATCATATATGTTGAGGCCTATCAAATTAGGTTGGTGTCCCCAAATGTTCCTCAGTGTGAATCCACCCACTGGAGCCTAGATAGCCTACTTAGCATCACTTCCTTTTTGTAATTATTTTGCACTTTTATTGATGTTTTGTATATTTCAGACATTTTTCGATTCAGTTCAGGCATATTCCCCTATCCCTTCCCCCCACCCCACCCCACCCCAAATCATGCATTCTGCCATAACTGTCCTGCATCTTTCTCTGTCTTTTTTTATGCTTAGAAATTCACATTTTCTTCCATTAATTTTATATTACTCTAAAATATGGGTACATGCTCTCCACCCATATACAGTAATCACAGATTCTAAAAATAAGTGGTGGGTAGGTTCTAGAGCCCATTGAGAGATTTACATTATAACAACATAGTTGCTTTCAGATAAACAGAAATATAACAATAATGTTGTTCAGCTTGCCTTTCATCTGAGGATTTGGTGCTAGCATCCACAAATGAGGGAGACCATTCACCATTTGTTTTTCTGGGACTGTGTTACTTCACTTAGCAGCTGTTCCTCACCCAGCAGAGATCTGTTGCTAATACGTCTTCAGCTAAGGTTGGGACTTCTTACTCATTTCTTCACTTGTGTGTGTGTGTGTGTGTGTGTGTGTGTGTGTGTGTGTGTGTCTGCGCATGCGTGCGCATGTTTGAGCTTGCTTGGGTCTTGTACATGCTGACACCATTGCTGTAAGTTCATATGAGCAAGGTCCCAGCCATGTGGAAAACTCTATTTCCTTGTGATCATTCCAATTGCTGTAAGTTCATATGAGCAAGGTCCCAGCCATGTGGAAAACTGTTTCCTTGTGCTCATTCCCATTGCTGTAAGTTCATATGAGCAAGGTCCCAGCCACGTGGAAAACTCTGTTTCCTTGTGATCATTCGCCATTGCCAGCTCCTAACAATCTTTCTGCCCCCTCTTCTCCAGTGGTCCCTAAACCCCGGGTAACTGAGGTTTACTATTCAACTTTTTATCCAGGGACGTACTCTGCAGTCTCTGAATCTCTATATTTTGGCCATTTGTGGCTTTCTGTGGTACATAAGGAGGCTTTGACTGTGAGCTGAGACATGCACTAATATTCTCTTTGCCCCCTGCTCTGCTATCTGCTATGTTCCCCAAGCCTTAGGTTTATAAATTCCATTTTCAATGTGTCACAGCTCTGAGCATCACACAGACACTTATTCTCTGCATTTGACCAATTGTGGAACTCTGTAATAGTCTCCCTCTATTGCAAAAAAAAAAAAAAGAAAAGAAAAAGAAAAAAAAAGAAGCTTCTTTGATGAGTTGTGAGAGGTATAGTTGTCTGCAAATATAAGAATACATATTTAGCATACATTAATAAATTAGGTTTGTTTGGGATGTGACAGATATAGACTTTTCTGTCGGATCTATGACATCTCCAGTCATGTGTATTTGGCTATTTACAGTACCACATATGCTTTCCCTCCCATTTGAGTCAGCTTAAATACAATTAGGTAGCTGTTGATTACTCCCAGCATAAATGTGCCAGTATTGTAACAATAGGGATAGTGTACTGCACTGATCATTTTTGTGGTTATTGGGCTTTACATCTGGGTTGGCCCATTGATTGATTGATGTTTTTCTCCCTTAGAAGCTTCCAAAGTATCCTCTGAAACCATGGGAGCTAGTCTTCAGGGGGGAAGGCTTCCAGGTAAATTCCAGGTGGACTTTTTCTTCTAAGACAGTGCATTTCTGATTATTTCTATTGCTAAGGATGAGAAAGCATTTTCTATTCTCTTCTGCAGTTTCACACTGTAAAGATTCCAGTATCCCATGAAGACATTTTTCGTATTCAAAAATCTCCTGAAATGAAATTTTAACACTTCTGTAAAGAGATCAGCATTGTCATATACTTTTGCCCTAACTAAAATATATCATCCATCACCTCAAAGCTAACCTCATACTTTCTTGGAAACATCTTTTGGCAATGTGGGCATTAATAGGTGGGAGCCCAGGTGCCAGGATTCAGCTTTTGATAGCTATTTCATGAGCCATGACTGAGCAGGAGAAAAAGGACAACACAGCAAAGCATTTTCAACGTTTTCCCTTGGGGCTGCATATATTTTTCTGGCTCCTTGTATGGCATGTTGTTGTTGGCGAGTAAAACTGGAGTAGCTCTGCAGGAACTAGCTTTGTGGGAAAGTGAGTTTGGGGTGCACTAGAAGATGGGGTAAAAAAGAAAAACTGAGGATTGATTTGCTTTGTATCTTATCTTCTGCACTATATTTTATTTGTATGTGTGCATGTGTGTGTGTGTGTGTGTGTGTGTGTGTGCACATGGGAATGTGCATGACAGAGCACATCCTATGGGTATCAGTTCTCTCCTTTCACCATGTGGGTCTGGGGTAACAAATTCAGTTTGTTAAGCTGTTACTACCTGCTGAGCTATCTAACTGGCCCTCCTTCATATCTTTTAAGATTTGATTGTGGGACCACTTTGTTGGGCTCAACAGACCAAATCCAATTATTGTATGTCTTCTTACTTCAAAGCAACAAATCGGATTAGATTTCATGAGGTATAGATATTTTGTAGAAAACCAAGACCAACATCCAACATTATTATCAATAGTCACAATGACCAATATGAACATGTTGTGAATTAAGATAAATCTCAGGATATAGTATATTAAGTACAGTTTCATTTGTGTAAAGTATAAAAATAAATAAACTATGTAACATTTAGAGTTACATTTAGAAAACAGCTAAATTTGGGGTGAATAGGAATGTTCTAATTATTGGCCTGGGAGATAAATGTTAACATTTCATTTTACTAATGTTCCTTAAACTATATACATATGAATTTTCATATATTCACTAATATATTGGCTATAACTCAAAGTATAATCAGTGCACAAATTTAGCAGTAAAATAAAAATTTAGCATAGTAACTAATCACTCTTAAATTTCTAAACTCTTAGCACGAGATCTGTAGATGAACAGTTTCTTACATAAATGTATTTGACCTTGTGAAAAAATAAGGTACAATTGTTACTAAACACAAAGTCTTTCTTCTTGCTGAATTTACATCAACTGTAGAGGAGAAAATCAGTGACTCATAACACACTACACCCAGTGTCTGCACAAAGGATTTAGATTAATTATTCTTGGGTGGTTCAGACATATTTCTTTAAAGATCTTGACAATCAATATTAGTTAGTTATGACCCAAGCCATTACAAAGAAACTGAAGTAAGAAGCCATTATTTCTGTGGCAATATAAAAGTTTAAATATAGCCAATTATTACTAATAGTTTCAGAATAAATAAAAATAAACATAGCACATTGGACTCAGAATATTATTATATGCTTTTAAACACTCTATTTATATTCAGAAAAATTCTGCTAGAAGTATGAATTTAAGTTTTTAGATTAATATGAGATCCTCTTTTAAAGATTAAAAATGAAAAAAAAGTTCCAACAAATCTCCATATATAAAACTCTTCAAAGTGCATGAGGATATTAAAGCTCTATGCAATTTAGAATGCAATTTACCCACTTGTACACATGAATTTCCTTTCTTTTTTACTCAGTTCTCCCTTTCACATTATGTAATACATGAAAAAATTATTTTTAAAAATAATGGACTATTTATGCTAATCATATGATTATATGTATTTTTTTTTCAGATCTTCTGGCTCAGAATATTTGTATTCTGCATCTTTGAAAAAAGTGTGCTTGGTACTCCTTTGAATAGGCAAATAGAAACCTAAGAAAGATGTGACTTTTTCAAAGTCATGTATGAAGTCAGCAGGCTTTCTTCATAATATGACCGCGTTCCCATTCTTCCTTTTATAAGAAAAACAGGAGTTGACAACATTTTGAAGCAAGCCAGACCTACTTCAGCACTTGGCTGCATGCCAGAGCCTTGGGGCCCTTACTTCTGGCTATATGTTTAGAATTATCCTTATTGTGTTAATATTTACAATTTGTACTAAGCACATTTTTGGAGCACATATTTCTGATAAGTGTGACTTCGCTTTCTTAAATTCAATCTTATAGACTACCCTATGTATAAGGCATTATACATGATTATGTATATATTTTTATATATTATATATATACCTATGTGTGCACACACTATATACACTCATTTATGTGTATTGAGTGTGCATGTTTTCTTGGTGTGAAAGTCTTGCTTTAAGTAAGAACCAAAAAAGAATAATCAGAGGAAGAAATAACATAATTCCCCATGTTCTAAGCTATCGCAGGGCTCTCAGCTCCATTGCCTTATTGGGTTTTGTCCAAAAACATCTTATTTATTGTGGATTTGGAGGAACTTGGAAGAAATGAAACACTCTCCATGGACTGGGGATACACAGAGAAGGTCTTTGTCCATCCCCAACCCCAACATGCCCTTTAAGGAGAAGCTCACTCTTCTGAGGTCACTCGCCATTTGGCCTCTTCCAGCTAAAGGATAAGGAAATTGCAAGTCACATCTAGTTTGTTAGTTTTATTTCAATTATGATAATTTTAGCTGAAAGCTAAATTAGAGCTTAATTTTAGTCACAGTCAGAGGAGCAGATGCTACTCTTCTGGCTCCTGGACATTTCTTCTCCTCGTCTGAGCAAACATGCCTCTCCTCATTTCTTCTGTCCTATTTTCTTTATTCTCCATGAACTAGCATAGAAAAATGGGCAAGCATTCTTAAATCATCAATAATCGTATTTTAGATTCTGACCACTTGTTAATCCAGTTCTTAATTTGATGGCCTTATGGACATATAATGTATGCTCTTAAAATGTACAATGCAATGATTTTTGCTATATTCACATAGGTAGGGAACCATTACCACAGTCAATTTTAGAACATTTTCTTTTGCTTAGAAACTGTGCCCATTAGTAGTCATTGTCTTTTTCCCCTAAATTCTCTCGGTTCCCGGCAGCAGCTTACCTTGTTTCTGTCTGTGTGTATTTGCCTATTTTGGATACTCAAATAGAATAAAAAAAAATATGGTGCTTTGCAGCCCGCTTCTTTAGCTTACTCTTATGTTTCAGGATCCATTATGTTGAGACATGTATTGATACTTATTAATGGTTGGTGAAGATTCCTTTGTATGCCAATACAACATTTTATTTACTTACTTATCAATTGGTAGACATTTGAATTATTTCCATGTTTTGAGAATTATGAACCCGTTTTTAAATTTTATTTAATTTTTATGTGTATGAATGTACTGTCTGCATGCAGGTCTGTGCACCCGTGTCGTGCAATGCTGCGGAGGTCAGAAGAAGGTGTCAGATTCCCATGGAACTGGAGCTAAAGACGGTTCTCAGCCACCACTGAGATGGTGGGTGGTGGGGATCGAACCTGGGTCCTCTGCAAGAGCAGTCAGTACTCTTAACCGCTAGGCCATCTCTCCAGCCCAGAATTATGAACCCTTTTATAAGCATTTATGTGCAAGAGTTTCTTTGGGCATAAGTTTTCATTACTTTTTATTTTATTATTTTTTAAGTGTATGAGTGCATTGCCTGCATGTATGTAAGTGCATCCATGGCCTGCAATGCCCATGGAAGTCAGAACAGGGTGTCATATCCCCTGTAACTGGAATTACAGGTGGTTGTTAACTGCCCTGTTGGTGCTGGGAATGGAACCTAAATTCTCTGAAAGAGCAGCCAGTATTCTTAACTTCTGAGCCATCTCTTCAGGCCCATGTTTTCCTTTCTTATGTATGTATTTGTAGAAATGGAATCACTGGGTCAGGTGTCACTCCAACCTTTCGTGGAGCTGTTCGACTGATTCTCAAAGTGGTTGCCACATTTTCTATTCATACTTGAATATATGAGAGTTCCAATCATTCATCTTTATCTTTTAATTGAGGTTTCATTGATGAATTACAGTAGACAAAATATAGTTAGCCTCAACATTATAGTGGCAATGCCCAAAATAATATTTAACACACTTGTTCTGAATTTTCAGATATGTTTTAGTATTTAGTTATAAAGCCTTTGAGGATACATTTTCTATAGCTCTTTTCTGGGAACTATACATTTTCCAGTCCTAGGGCCTTCTGAATATGAAGAAACCAACATTGTTGCTTCTGATCAGCTTTTCCTTCTTGTTAGAGAATGGCAGAATGAACCTGTGGTTTGGGCTGCTGATGAAGTTAATCATAAGTGCTTGGTATTTTTGGTTACTGTTCAAATTATGTCTTTTTCTTTGCATACTTCTAGGAAGGAGAAGATGGGGTTTAGGGGAGAGAGTCCATCAGAGAAAGCCCAGCTACTTAGTTCTTTGGAGAATGAATATATACAGCCTCCCACAGCATTCTGTTTCCTTTGTCCTGAAAGGCCACTCATGCACACAAGAATACTGGTATTTCACACGCTTCTCAGTAAGATGCTTGTCTTATGTTCTCCCTTTGGATTCTGAAATTGCTGTTTACTCTTCATTTCTGTTTTGTTTGCCTTCCTCAACAGCAGCTGAACTGCTGACCCTCTCAGTGCCTATTGCTATAGTGTCTCTCACCTTGAAGCTTTGACTGAGATATGAGAACATTCAGTTTTGTAAGTTTGACTCACTTTTCCAAATTGTACTCAGCACTGTTGTTATGGAAATAGACTGAGCTGAGACATAAATGTGTACAGAAAGCTGACAAAGAAACACAGAAGGTTCGAAAATAGGCCCTTTTTGTATTTAAGATAGGACTGAGATTCACGACAGTGCTATTTTCCAGTTTAATTTTTCTTTGACATTCAAGTGTGTCTTATTTATTGTTGTTCTAGAAGGCATTTCAGCTGACTTCAATGCTGACTAGACAGCTGCTAGTCTCAGCATGGCCCAGCAGCTGGTATAGAGGGTTTTGGGCTGGCTCCAGCATCACTAGAGTCAGGCCAGAGTGATGATGCTAGGACCCCTGTTTCCCATGTGAATGGGACCTTATGGCCATCTGTTATCTTCAGTAGTGAATCTGCTTACAATCTTTCCAGCTTCTATGTCATGACCCATTATGTCAGTTTGGTATAGAAAGTGGTCCAGGTCAGATTAATATTTGTTTCACTACTTTGGCTGTTATAATATGGATTTCTGGCCCTAGTGCAGAGGTATGCACAATGCTAATCTCCCTGGTCCAAGTGCACAATTAATCTCCTCCATCTCATCCTGCCTATGATAGATTATCAGCATACTTTAACCCTGTCTAGTAAATTCAACTTTTAAAAAAGAAGCACTATACAAATGTCTTCATTTTCTTTCTTTTTTTTTTTAATTTTATTTATTTTCGTATGTGTATTAATGTACTGTCTGCATGCAGGTTTGTGCACCTGTGTCGTGCAATGCCGCAGAGGTCAGAAGAGGGCGTTGAATTCCTCTGGAACTGGAGTTAAAGACGGTTTTTAGCTGCCATGTGGGTGCTAGGGATCGAACCCCGGTCCTCTGCAATAGCAGTCGGCACTCTTAACCGCTAGGTCATCTCTCAAGCCCCTTCATTTTCTTTCTTATTTAGTGGAAAGTCCTTCTGTTCATCTGCTTCCAATCTCATATTTTTAGAATAGATAACCTAAAGTCCCCACATGTTGAAATTTTCTCATGTTCCCAGCTGACTCTGTCCCAGTCTTGAATACTGAGCCCAACATTGTAGCCTGTCCTTACAGCATTAGCTCCTCTCACCATTCTTTGTGGCTCCAGTGTCCACATGATATTTTCTATTTCCTTCCCTCTACCTTCCTCTTTTACCACTTCTCCTCTGATAATCTTTTCCTTTACTTTTCCTCAGAAGAGCCACACTAGATCTTATACATACTTTCAGTTCTTCCACATCTTTATTTCAAGAATCTCATCCTAGGTTGACTATTTGCTATGATTCCAACTTACATTCTCTGTAACCTAATTCCAGTCATTCCTCAAAGTGTTTAGTAGCTACAAGCTACTAACTGACACATTTTCACTCTTCTTTCTTCCTTAACTGTCATGAATGCTGTTATTTCTTTCCTTGCCCTTTCTTCCAGTGTCTCTGGTGACATCCCTGGATTTGTTTGGCAATGCTACTCTACTGGGCATCTTTGTTACACCTGTATGTGTTATGAGAAGGTAACTAGGAAGAAATGGATGACTAAAATGTCAAGCTTGAGTAGAACTTGTGACCATGACAAAGAGCTGATAATCACTGTATACTTGTCTATTCCCATGTTACTGTCCTTGATAGTTTCACACTGTTAACACTACCCAACAATGCCATGTAATGACCCTTAACAATGATGTCGCCTAATGATTCTGATCCTACTTCACTGAAACTGGAGGCAATGAAAAAAGGACCCCAACCCTCCTCATCTCATCCATCTATGGATATATACTCTGCCTCGTAACAATAACTATAGAGTGTATAATGCTTTGTTTACTCAAGAACACTGCTCTAGAAAGTTCCTACTTCCTGATGTGGATAATCAAATTTTACTCTTTGCTGATTCCCATAAACTTTTGAGAGTGCTGTTTCTTTTCTGTATTATATAAAAAAAGGAGTCCTTGGTGCTATAGAGATGGAGAGATGGTTCAGGGGTTAAGAACCATGACTGTTCTTGCAGAAGACTCAGTTTTGAATCCCAGCACTCAGACAGAGGCTGACAACTGGCTGTAAATCCAGTTCCAGGGGATCTAACGCCCTCTTCTGTCCTCTGTGGGCATTGCATCACATGGGGTTTCTCACACACATGCAGGCTATACTACTCATACACATAAAATAAAGGAGTCTTGGGTTGATTCAACACTACCCCCAAGCTTTTCTCTTCTTTTTATACTTTGCAGGAAAGTTCCTAAAACACTGCCTCCATCCTGTTCCTTCATTCCTCTCATGAAACCAGGACAACCAGACTATCACTCAACTGAAACTGCTTTGTCAAGTTGATGACCTAGGTATCTCCTGCTCGTTCTCCCGTCTCACAGCTGATTCTTCTGTCTCCCTTGAAAGTCGCTGTGGTGGTTTGAATGAGTGTCCCCCATAGGCTCTAGGTATTCAGACATTTGTCTCCAGTTGGTGGCACTGTTTTTGGAGGTCTTAGAAGGTGTGGCCATGCTGGAGGAAGTGCGTTGTTGGGGGCAGGCTTAATGAATTTAACAAGCCTCGTGGTCTACAGTTGCTCTCTCTCTCTGCTTCCTGTGCTCATTGCGAGATGTGACCCTCGGTTTGCTGCTCCAGTCTCCAGCCGCCATGCCTCCCGCCACAATGGACTCTAATTCCCTGGAACCATCAATTGTAAGCTCAAATAAACTCTTCCTTTTATAAGTTCCTTGGTCATGGTGCTTTATCACAGCAACAGAAAAGTGACTAATACAGTCGCCTTTCATTTGTATAGCCTAATGTTGGGCTGTCACAAGACTCAGTCTTTAGACTGTGCCTTCATTTCTGCCATTGGTGGCCCATCTATACTCAGATCTTTCAGTATTTATATTTTAGACATCCAAACCAATAACTCATACCTGTTTATCTTTTTATCACTCCGCCATAGAGCTAAGTGTATATTTAGTCACTTTTCATAGACAGGCATTTGATAGATGGACTTAAGCTTTGTAACTTCAAATCAATCACCTGTACTTCCCCCCAATTACTCCTGTATAGTCATCTTCCAGTTTCTTGAGGTTGAAATTGTGAGCCATCTTTAAATTTTTGTTCCTAATATTTCAAATTGAACATTTCAGAGAATTCTGTCTATCCTCATAGGATGGCTACTTCTGCTCATGGCCTGAGCCAATTGCACCCCTACCTCTTCTCAGTGCTTGTACTGTTGATCTTCTTGTTCTCAGCATCTTGCTCTTCTGCTTGGGGTCTTTTGCTGGCTCCTCTCTTCCACCACTGACCTCCTTGATAGAGCATGTGATCACCTTGAGACCTTTGCATTCCTTCTCCTTCTGCCAGGAGTCTCTGCTTTCTACTTCCTTCCTGTCTTTACACAGCATCAACTCCACTGCACCAGTTATTTAAAACAGCAATCTGCTGCCTTCTGGTGCCTTCTATTTTTCTATCCTTCTTTATTTTGTGCCACATCTATAAATGTATAACCATATAACATGCTATGTATTTCACATCCTATTTTGTTTTTCTATCTCCTACGGCAGCCAACGATAGATATGCTTCATAAAAGTAGGGGATTTTTCCCATTCCTTCAGCACTAAGGACAGTGCCCAGTACACTAAGCACTCAGTAATTGCCTCATGAATATATTGTGGATCTAAATTGAATCTTCTTTCTTTTTATAACCCAGATCTTCCCACAAGACATTAGAGGTGACAACCCCCCTTAAGTGAATCACATGGAGAAACTGGATACTATACTGAACTTCCATGTCCCTGTGCTAGGCATGAGCACTTATAACAGGAGAAGGTAGTAAGATAGATTCAGAAAAAACAAACAAAAACTGACAGTCATAGCTTTTGAGCACTAACAGGCTGGAGATACTGAAACTCATTTGAACATCTTAAGAAACTCTACTTTGTGTTTAGCAGTGTGTGTTTAACACCTTCCTAAGTAGGATTGAAGGCCTCTTACATTTATATAGGACAGGAGTATAGATGCCCTTCTCATAATTTTGGTAAATTAAGGGCTTCTAAGGAAAGAGATTAAGAATTTTGTATTAGTTACAACCACAACCTTTTATGAATTGAATTGTGGCCCTCTACTAAAATGTTTGTTGTCTTTCTAACCCTCAGTCCATATGAATGTAAACTCATTTGGAATAGAGTCTTTACAGGTAAGTAAGGTTAGATAATTTTTAGATCTTAGTTCAACATGATTGGCTTATTTTTGACAAAGAGAAATTTGTACATAGAGTAAGACAGACACAAAGACAGAGAAAGGATGCTGCCTCCTCAGGCTCCCAGAAGCTGGGAGAGGGGACTCTCCCTCAGTTTCTCAGAAGGAATCTGCCATTGAGCTTAACTTTCCAGCCTACAGACCAGTGAGACCCTGCATTCCTGTCATGCAAACCACTTGCTCTGTGATTCTTTGTTATGATAGCGTCTGCTCAATTTTATCATTTCATGTAGCTGAGATATATTATTTCAGGATGATAATTTACTTAAACCCAGAGCTTTATATTTTAATCATCTAAGGAAAATTTCCATCTTTTACTCATTCCCTAGTAAAATTTTAGTGTGTGACTTAATACTCTCAGACACTGAACGAAAAGAAATAGTTTTTCTACTTATGAAGATGTATAATTTATAAGGCTTACTTTACAAATAAAATGTCAGATTGCATTTAACCATTATTTATTACTATATTGCCCTATAAGAAATATTTTTGATAAATACTGGTTTTAAAATGCAATATATATATATATATATATATATATATATATATTAACCTTTCAGAGTTTTGCAACCTAAGAACCTAAGGAAATTATTTTTACATAATCTTAAATATTTAAAATTATCTAGGGGATTATAAATGGAGTTTAGAAGAAAAGTTTATTCTTTGAGTGTCTAAAATTGGTCATTTAAATTGGTTGAGACAGATTTTAAGATACAATAAAATTCATTTAAATTGTCAGACTAGTGAGTTTTGTATGTTAAAACCTCCCTTCCTGTATTCATTATACACCTTAACATATGGTAATATATACAAAACTATATTTAACAATACTTAATTTAGTTTAAAATATTATAAGAAAGAAAAAAAAAGTAATCCAAGAAGAATCAGTGATGGAACTTTGTATACCCAGTGAATTTTAGTCTAAAGAGATTGGGAAAACTACATTTAAAATCCAATATACTTTCTGAAAATCCAGTTTTAATCATAACTAGTATATTTTCTTTCTTTCATTCAAATTTCAGTTTTCTATGCTTCAAATATAATATCGTGGTTTAAAATGTTATGCAAATATACATAAAAATTTGGGGTAACATAAAAATAGTGAAGACCTGGGTATGTGATCTCTTATAAGACAGTGGCATAAGATTTTTAAAATTTTAATTCTGGCTCTCATTTGGTAGATTAACAGGTGACTTTGAGAAAAGCTTTCACTTTCTTGATTTTATTTTCATCATCTATAAAATTTGAACAGGCTGTTATTTTCCCTTTTGAGAACATTTTTGGAACTGACAAAATTTGATATATGGTTATTTCTTCCAAGAATTCAGTCTGGGTTGCACTTTTTGTAAGCTTCTCTTATTTTAGGTCTTCACTAATATCAACTTTAATTTTCTTTGTTCATGAGCATCCCTTTTGAACATCTCATCTGGAAAGTGTTGACAAAGATTAAACGGATGTGCCTAGAAGACTATAGACGTCGTACATGCGTGCAAGTGGTTGCTTAGCACAGGAAGTGTATGTGGACTCATGCAATAAGCCTTTATAGGGTTTTTCAGAGAGATGAACCACCAAGACACATGCATACATCTAGTACATGTTGCACTTATCTGCAAATCTTGACAAAGATTAAATGGATTGTGCCTAGAAAACTGTAGATGTTGTACATGCGTACAAGTGGTTGCTTAGCACAGGAAGTGTATGTGGACTCATGTAATAAGCCTTTATAGGGTTTTTCAGAGAGATGAACCACCAAGACACATGCATACATCTAGTACATGTTGCACTTATCTGCAAATCTTGACAAAGATTAAATGGATTGTGCCTAGAAAACTGTAGATGTTGTACATGCGTACAAGTGGTTGCTTAGCACAGGAAGTGTATGTGGACTCATGTAATAAGACTTTATGTTATATTGTGTATAGGGTTCTCCAGAGGGATGAACCACCAAGAAACATGCATACACCTAGTACATCTCAGTCTATATCTGGAAGCCCCAGAACTGGGATGCCAACAGCACTGGCCAAAGGCTGAAGAGCCCCTGCATGGCAACTGATGAGACCCAAGTCCAAAAGCTAAAGCACTTGAGGTACTGTTTTCCAATAGCAGGAGTATGATTCATGCTGGAAAGGAAAGCCATCAGGACATTCTTCTCTGCTCCTCCCTCATGTGACAAGCTCATCAGAACAGGCCTAACCACATCAAGGATGAAACTTTCCCACTCAGTTTACTGACCTGCATGCCAATCATTTCTGAAAATGTGTCTAGAAATAATGCTTCAATTAACATTCAGCCCGTCTCTCAATCTAGTAGAATTTGTCATACAAAACTAATCCGTTAATACATAACACATAAGGCTCCATTTGAAAAGGTTTATAGATTGAAGCCTGTGAATCTATGAGGTAGTAAGAAGGTGGGGGCTTTGGAGAAAGAATTAGATTGTGAGGGCTACTAAAGAGGCCAAAAAACTATCAGCTCTACTACTATGTGGGAACATAATAAGTTGAAATCTCTGCTTCAGAAACCAGGTCCTCATTAGGTACAGCTTGACAACACGTTGGTCTTGGACACCCCAGTATCCAGAACTGTAAGAAATAAGTTTCTGTCATTTATAAGCTGCCCAGCCTTTGGAATTTTATTATGCAGCTACAATGGAATGTCATATAGGTAAACATTTATTTGAATTGGTTTATTTATATAAATGTAAAGTTAGGCATGTTGGATGCTTTGTTTTTGAGCCAGAAGTTAATATTTACCACCATGCCTATACTTTAGAATAGGTGGGCTCATTGTCAAAGCAAAGGTGTCTCTTTATAAAGTTCATGTTTATAATTTAAAGCTTATGCGATTTCCAATGGATATACATGTCCTTTCTTGGAAGATCATTAAGTTAAAGTAATTATTCTTTTTTCATTTTTATTGAATTTTTGAGAATTCTATACAACATATTTTGATCATATATAGACTCCTCCCATATCTACAGCCTTCCTTTAATGCTCCCTGCCCCATTTCATGTACTCTGTTACATATATATTAAGGCCTATCAAGTCAAATTTTTTTCTCTAAATGCCATTCCATGTGGTTAATCTACTGGAGCCTGGTTAATGTATCCAGTGTCACATCCTTAAAGAAAATTGGCACTTCCCTTCCTTTTTTTATTTTTTATTTTTATTTTTACTTTTTTATTTTATTTTATTATTATTATTATTATTTGGTCTTTTTCGAGACAGGGTCTTCCTGTAGTCCCAGCTGTCCTGGAACTCACTCTGTAGACCAGGCTGGCCTTGAACTCACAAAGATCCGCCTGCCTCTGCCTCCCAAGTGCTAGGATTAAAGGCATGCGCCACCACTCCCGGCTTATTATGTAATTCATACATCATTTTCCAATTCAGTTCAGGCATATTTCCCTTTCCCTTCCCCCACACCCCCACCCCATCCCAGATCATGCACTCTGCCATAACTGTCCTGCATCTTTCTCTCAGTTTTTTTTTCATTTTTTAGCAATAAGTGATAATTTATGAGTACAAGCATCCTTCATGTAAAACCAATTTGCAGGCTGTTGTGCCCAAACCCACACAGCCCCACCATCCAGTGGGGGGGGGGCTTGTATGTTCAATCAAGTTGATAAAATGAGTGTCCAGACTATACTGCTGTAGTTTCACCATTCACCCTAGCAGCCACTAGTTGCTAATCATTCCTCAGTTATACTTGAGGTTTCTTCCTCACTTCCCCAGTTCTATACTGGGATTTATTTTTTTCTGTACTTAGTTTGTGTGGGTCTTATGAATGCTGTCATCATTACTGTGAGTTCATATGAGTAACTTCTCAGCTATCTGGAAAACTGTTTCATTGTGGTTGTCCCCCATATCTGGCTCTTACAATATTTCTGCCTCCTCTTCCACAATTATCACTGATCCTTACATGGGAGAGGTTTGATATATGTGACCTGTTCAGGGCTAAGCAATCTTTAGAGCTGTCTGACTTAAAAGTCAGGTATAAGACTTAAGGTTAGGTATAAGCAAAAAGGAAAGGTGTAGGGAAGCGCTTGATACTGAGTCCTTTCATTTTGGAGAGCTGTAGGGTTGGGGTTGAGGGCTTTAGGGAAGCCTGTAATCCTTCACTAGCTGTTAAGCTTTTCAGATCACAAGAGTTGTGAGATTCTCAGAAGAGATAGGGATGGAGGCCCTCATCATATTTGGAAGAACAAGGATGCAGTGAATCCTTACAAGGGAGTTCTCCAAAGTATAGGTGCTTTATAAGATCTGAAAGTTTTTGATGGCAGGTCCTGACCTTGACACATGGATAGAAGAGAAACGTAGTGCACTGCTATAGTCGAAATGGAAGAAGAATGCCAGGCAGAATTCTAAAGGGGGCTACAGTCAGGGGCAGGATAAATGAGAGTCAGAGCTCTATGGACAAGTTTATGTATTGCAACTAGGGTGAAATTAATAAAGTTTTGTAAGTTCTCTTTATCAACCATCTTAAATGACTCCACAGACTCTGGGATAGAGAATCTCTCTAGTCTTCTGGTACCAGACACCAGGGGGATAAAGGCAAGTGTGTAGTGACCCAGAGTACAGCAGTCCCATGAGGGGAGTCTTTGGATTTCCATTTGATTAGTTCTACACAAAGGGGGGCTGACTGTCCCCTAGTCAGGTTCTGCTGTGCTAAGACAACCATGAAGAAATATATACAATAAAGCACCTCTGCTGTAGTAGGAAGAACTTCTTCATAGTGATTTGTCAAAGAGCTGGTTAATGCCATTTGTTGGATGTGACAAAGGGACAGGTGGTCAAGAACAGAAAGATTTGATATCGTATGTTTTCTGAAGAGATTATTCACAAAGGAGGACATTTGCTATTAGTGATTTTGGGAAGCTGACATACAGTATGTTGGTTAAGAGCCATCCCACCAGAAGGAGATCCTGGAAATGAACCAAAGGAGAAGGTCAAGATGACATCCATTGTGAAGTATCACAGGAACTCTTATAGGCTGAAGGAGCTGACAAGTTTCTAGAGTCACCACGCCTGTTTTTGACAAAAGGACATTCCTAGTGGTGATTTAACCTATTAATTCAGGGCTTGGGTCTGACTTGAATGGTCAGCTAGGTGGTAATGGGACTGCAGTAACATTCTTTTCTTTAATACAGGTGAATGAGGATGGACCCAGAGTCTTACACATGCTGGGCCAGCATTCTACCACTTAGCTCCATCCTTACCCCTTTTAAAAAATACTTTTTTTTTATTCCTAGAGAAGATTTGCTAACTTTTGAGGCTATTCTTTGCCTCACTTTCCTAAGTAGTCTGCCTTACAGGTACCACCCCCCCACACCCCCAAAGACATTCTTGACTATTATTTTTGCCAACTGAACCGCACAGTACCCTGTGCTAACAGAACCAGTCTTCCATTTACATCCATGGTTGTCTAGTCTCACTGTAAATAGGACTTTACTTACAGCCCACAGCAGCCTCTTTTTGCCATAGTTGGGATGAGTGTTTCCATGACAACTCCAAGCTCTGGAACAGGAAACCTATGAGGGGGCAATTTTGGCTGGTACTCAGGCCCAGTTGTCTGAGTTGTTTGCCTACAGAGCATAGTGTTATAAACTCAAGGATTATTGGTCTGCAGCACCTTCTTAGAGTTGATTTACTAAGAAGAGTTTTCTTTGATAGAATACTAATGGCCTTTATCTTTTTTTCAAAAAAGAGACCAATATAAAACAACAAGAAATAAAAAAGCTTTTTATGTGTCAGTTGTAAAATAATCTCTTCTTTCAACAGCTTGATGATACCTATACACATGAGCCATTCCTTCATTTACTGATGTCTGGGATGGAATAAACAAGTGTTTGGTATTTTAAAATACTGTGGGTTCCATTTAGTTTATCACCATTTTCTTAGCTATGATTAACATATTATAAAATTTTGCACCCCTATGCATCTTTTAATAAGCTGAAGGTTTCATCTAATTAGTCATTTGTATATTATTCACATTTTCATGATTATTTTTAAATTGAAACATTCGATTTTGATCATTTTCCCCACTGTTTTTAAATGTAGGTATTTAAAAACAAGCAATTCTATGGTACATTGAAAAGCAGTTCCCAGTCCGTTTGTTGCTACCATATTCCCATTCTTCGGTGATATCTAATTTGAAGATTTTTAATTTCTTTTACTGTTTACTTCTATGTTTCTAATAAGATTTTTCAGTCTTAATATTATCTATTGATTTACTGGTGGTTTGGACTGAATCGTATTCCTGCATCAAATTCACATCTTAAACTCCTCACTCCCAATACCTCAGAATATTCTTAGAGGTAGTATCTTTTCAGAAGTAATTAAGTTAAAATTAAGTCAGTACGAGGAGATCTCAACACTCACAGAGAAGATAATGTAATGACAGATACTAGAAGTCCATCCATTTATGACAAGAGAGAGGGACAGAGAGAGGGAGAGGAGAGGAGAGGGAGGGAGAGAGAGAGAGAGAGAGAGGGGGGGGGAGGGAGAGAGAGAGAGAGAGAGAGAGAGAGAGAGAGAGAGAGAGAGAGAGAGAGATCAACCCTGCCAGTAATGGGGACCTTGGACTAGTAGCCTCTAGAGTTATGAGGAACTACATGTCTGTGTTTTAAGACACCCAGTAGGTGATATTTGTTATATTCTAGCAAAATAGCACACTGCTATGGAAGAAAGGTAAGATTTCAGCTTTCTTATTCCTTCACATTTCTAATCTACATTAACATATATAAACATCTGAAGTTGTTCTTTGATTTTATTCTATCATCCTTTGGAGTTGTAATGTTATAAAAGCAATCACAGGTTAGACGAAGGTACTTATGATCTCATAGTCTATTTCAGTTTTCCATGACCTGTTGGTACCTTATTCTTAACATATACATCCCTTCACAACCTTCAAAAACACAAAACGACCTATTAATTTTTCTGTTAAAAGAACTGGTTATTGATTTTACTGTCAGCTCCATTCCCAAATCTGTTTTCCATTACCTCAGGATGTCCCATGATAGCTCACTTATCAGGAAACCTTCTATGATGGTTAGTGTTAATTGCCAACTTGACAGAATCTAGACTCATGTGGCCAATGGAACTCTGGGATGTCGGTTATTACTTTAATTGATATGAGAAGACCCATCTCAAACGCATGCTGGAGCCTTCACTGGGTAGGGGATCCTGGGCTGTGCAAACTGGAGGAAATGAGATGAGCGCACATTCCTCCTTCTCTGCTTCCTGGTGGTGGATGTGACATCACCAGTTGCTTTAGGCCCTGCTACCTTGACCTCTCAACGTGATGGACTGGGCTTTGGACTCAGAGGGAAGCCGGCCCTTTCTCCCTTCCCTCGCTTTTGGCAGGTATTTCACTGCAGCAACAGGAAAAGAAACCTGAGACATCCTAGTTTCTTGCATCCATTTTCCAAGTTTAAAATGGAACACAGCAGGTGTGGTGGCACATGCCTTTAATCCTAGCACTTGGGAGGCAGAGGTAGGTGGATCTTTGTGAGTTCAAGGCCAGCCTGGTCTACAGAGTGAGCTCCAGGCCAGCTGGGACTAGAGAGAGACCCTGTCTCAAAAAGTAAAAAAAAAAAAAAAAAAAGATCTCTAGTCTCATCTTAACAAAGTTATGGGATGTAACTTTTTCTTACACACTTGTGTTTTCTTTGTTTCTGTTCTTTACCATTGCTCTGGAATTATTTGTGAACATTTTCCTTAAATAGTTACCTTAAGCATATAGTCTTGCTTGGGGTATTTTTAGTCCCAGTGTTCTGAGTCTCAAGATAATGTTCTTTGGTGTGAGTGTTTTTTAAAAAAATTGACATAACTGAACATTTAATGAATGTTTTAACTTTGGAAATCCATCTATAAGGTGAATAAATAAGAGAAAATATTTTTCTTCAATATTTCCTTATATATTCTCTCTCTCTCTCTCTCTCTCTCTCTCTCTCTCTCTCTCTCGGTTTATTTGCAAGTTAGATTTCCAGGACTGATTTCCCTGTTTCTTAAATATTTTTTCTGCCATTCCATGATTCTTATCAATTTCTTTTTCAAATTATTCAACCTTATTTCACAATCCCTAAAATAATTTTTACATTTGTTCTATCAGACTTCATTATATAGCTTTTATGTTGCTTTGACAGTTATCTGAGTGAATCACTGAGTGACTCATGATTTCAGTCTATGATCAGCTTGCTGCACTGCTGCAGGTCTGTTGTAAGGGCAGGGAAAAGCAAAGTTGTTGATACCGGCAGTTTCCACATGGCATGCAAGTACATTCTGAGGTGTTGCTGGTTAGGGTTTCAACATATGAATTTGGAAGAGGAGTATAATTCAGCCTATAACACTCAGTGTAATGCTTAGGTAATGCTAAAACTGAAAAATCTTATGAGAAACATGGATACAAGCAGTAGAAGATATTTTTTATCTTTATTTTCTTTTTTTTTTTTTTTATTATTTTTTTTTTTTATTTTGTATGTGTATGTGTACTGTCTGCCCTGTAGGTTTGGTGCACCCATGTTTGCAATGCCGCGGAGGTCAGAACTGGGAGTTCTGGATTGGAGTCAAAGACGGCTCTCAGCCGCCATGTGGGTGCTTGGGGAACACCTGGGTCCTCTGCAAGAGCAGTCAGCGCTCTTAACCGCTAGGCCATCTCTCCATCTCTCCAGCCCAGAAGATATTTTTAAAACTTTATTTGTGGCATGATGTGCAGGTAGAAGTCTGGGTCTTTTGTGAGCGGAGTTTGATTGCCAGCACCATGTGGTGGCGAACAACTATCCTGACACCAGTTCCAGGAATCCGAATATCATATATATATTATATATATATATTATATATATATTCAAAATAATGTGAAAGAAAGTTCCCAGAAAAACCCTGCATCTCGGAATGAGCTTCCTGCAAGGCAGCAGATTAACACCACAATGACTGTGGAGAGTTTGGAGTGCTGCAGATTCAGAGCCAGATGGCTCTTAATCTTGGGCCTGGTTCCACCCTCTAAAGAGCCACTCCTTTCCCACCTCTGTATCTGACTTAATTCACATTCCTTAACTAACTGATAAAAAGCACAGGACCAGATTTCACCAATCAAAAAGCTAAGAATATAATCAGATAGCTTCTGAGACCTACAGTAGAAACCACCCAGCTTTGCTCTGACCTGCCTACTGAATGTGTCCAGCAATGTATTTGAAAGTGTCTTGATTTATGACTTTTCTTTGTTCTCTTACTATAAAGCCATATTGCAACTGTTACCACACTCAAACACAGAACTGGGGGTTACTACCTGAATCTATGTTCCTGGGCTGTGGTCACTCATATTTGGCTTTAGAATAAGCTATCTCTTAACCCCTTTTGTGTTGACAATAATAAGTAAAGACATCAAAACTTTCAATGTATGCTGTCTCTTATGAGTGGGAAATTAGCAGGCAATGGATTAGACTGGAAAGCATAGAGAAAGAAAGGTTCAGGAACGAGGTCACAGCCAGTGACCTATACTTCCTCCAAGTATAATCACCCTCCCAGTTTGTACAGTATCCTAATAATGCCATTAAATTATGCAATCATTGCTAAAGGCAAATCACTCAGGATCCAGTCACTTCCCAGGAACTCCACTTTTGAACACTCTGTGCACTGAGGACTGGTCCTTCAACATGAGCACTGTGTGGGGTGTACTTTATATCCAAACTAGAGCACATACTTCAATTTCTAAGAATCTTTTCTTATGCACAATACTGAGAGCACTTGCTTCCTGAATACTTTTATCTTCTTTTTTTAATTTTGATATGTGATACTTTCTCTTATGTCTCTGGGGCTATCTATAATAGAATTGAGAAAAGTTCTTATTATCTATTTCACTTCATTTACTTTGAGCCTCTATTTTTCTAGAGGCATTCTTCAAATATTTCCTGGTGTTTGGCCACAATTGCTGTTAAGATGAGATACAAAAAGTTGAATTAGCATTCTAAAAGGGGCTGGAGAGGCTGAGTAGTGAGAACTCTCCACCTTCCAGGATTTCTAGGTGCTTCTGTTGGAATTCCATTCCACCACAGGGTGTTATTTGCAGTGTCAGGGGTCCGGGTGGGAAGAGGACAGGGGGATTCTTACAGTTGTCCCTGGAATTTTCAATTAATGCTGGTTATGGGGGCATAGTCCTTTCCTGAGTTCAGAGCGAATCTCTATTTTTCTTTAAATTTCCAGAGCAATCTTCCAGTATCCTGCTTTGAAAGAGGAAACAGTCACCTGATTAACAAGAGCTGGAGAAAGGGTCAGGAACCTTAATGCTTCTTCCAACAAACACTTCTAATATCTACCATCTTCCATAATGTTCTGAATCTGCATAGATTCCTGGAGTCTCTAATTCCTGAGGTCCAGGGGCATCAAATATCTAACTTCAGGACCTTGTGGTAGTTTCACTAGCTTCTTGTGATAGTTTCACCAACTGTTTTGATCTTTGTCTTTCACTCCTTTCATGGTTGCAAGCCTGTACAACTGTGCCCCATTCTTATGTAGAACTCAAGGGGGAGTGGTTGCCGCATATCAATTTTACCAGTTAGAGTTCCAGAAGAGCTGCTTTATGTTAAAATTCTCTTTCAAAACAAGACTCCTTGTTCAAGACCTTAGAGAGTCAAGGGTGAGGGAGTAGCTTTCTCTTTCTAGACTCAGAATTGGTGATTGTGTTCATGCATTTGCAATACAATCAGTTTACTGTTTACTGTAACTTGGAATATGAATAAATGTATCTCGATCATGGAACTAGGGAAATTTAGATGAGTTGTATGCCACATATATCTGAAGGCTTTATTAGTACCTTAGAAAAGAGAATATTCTAGGCTGAGGCAGATTTGTTTTAAGAATTCACTTTTAAGCCGGGCATGGTGGCTCATGCCTTTAATCCTAGCACTTGGGAGGCAGAGGTGGACAGATCTCTGTGAGTTCTAGGCCAGCCTGGTCTACAGAGTGAGTTCCCGGACAGCCAGAACTACAGGGAGACCCTGTCTCAAAAAGACCAAAAAAATAATAATTTACTTTTACATCTTATTTATTTTATTACATATGGATATGTGTTGGAATGCATGTGTCACAGTGCACATGTGGATGTCAGAGTTTGTTCTTTCCTTCTATTATGTGGTTTCTAAGGATCCATCCAGGTTCTGGTTCTATGGCAAATACCTTTGCCTGCTGAGCCATCACCATCTTACTGGGCCCAGATTTGTTTCTTAAAAGGCTGGGAAGATAGTTCAATAGGAAAAATAACTGCCATTCAGGCCTAAGAGCTTGGATCCTCAGTTGAGAGGACTACTTTTTCTTCTATCTGCAAGCATGTTATTTTTAAGGTGGAACAGGATTACTGTGCAGTATTTTCTCTAGCCTCTCCTCTGCTTGGATTATTTTTTTTCTTAACTTTAAGAATTATCATTATTTGGTCCTTCTTGTAGAAGATACGCTGGAAATAGATAATTTGACTCACAGCCTAAGGTTTGGAGAGAAATAGGCCAGGGGTGAATCTAAGGTCCGCTATTAACTGCACTTAGCACAGGAAGCTATGGGAACTGTATTTATGAGATGTAAATATGAGATGGGGGTGATACCCCTTCTTCCTTCCTAAGACTGCTATTTGTAGAGGAGACAGCAATCTGATGGAGAGGAACATGGTCTAATTCATGGTAGTTCTCTGCTCCCTGAATCTGATTACCAGCACACTGGACATCAGGCATGGTGCCACACAGGGGCAGTTACAGTGGTAACCTAGATGGATGGATGTTCTTGGGGCTCTTGAGGTCAGGGGAACACTTCCTAAGCATGCGGTCCCTTCCATGGTATCCTTTGTTCAAATCTGTTTTTCTTTTTCTTTTTTTCTTTTTTCTTTTTTTTTTTTTTTTTTTTTTTTTTTTTTTTTTCTTTTTGAGACAGGGTCTCCCTGTATGGAGCCCACGTGGCCTAGAACTCACTCTGTAGGATTAAAGGCATGTACCACCATACCCAGGCTCAAATCTGTTTTTCATTTCAAAGCCTGTTTGCTGGACATTGGCATGCAGTTTATGGCTCTCTGGTCTCAGGGATTGAAATAGTGTTCTCTCTATCACATGCAGTGATATTCTTTGAACAAATACCTGTCACTAATTCCATTCTTAAACACAGATTCATGTTCTCATGTGCACTTACACACACAATATGTCTTAGTTTCTAGCATATTTTTTAGAGGAAATGTTTTGTGTTTAGACAAATTGATAAAACAATGAAATGAAAAAGTCATTGAAATTCAGTCTTTTGTGGTTCTGTGTGGAAAGAAAAACCAACCATTTATTCCTGAATAGTCTGCTACAGGGTTAGGGAAAACAGCACATATTTTTATGGTATAAAAATTATCTACAAAACATTCTTTGTTCTGTTCAGATCTGTTACAGAATATACAGAGTTTCCAAATGGGGAAGCTAAATTCTGATCCCTTGGTTTTCAAAATATTTATAATCACAAAAAAAATGAAATGCAGCCATCGCATAGTTTATATTTAAATTACGTTTTCAAAGTATATGTTAAACCATAACATGAATTAAAATTTAATTCAAATAAAGTCACTTCATTTTGAGACTTACTTTTTGGATATTGTTAAAAAATCTTCTGTGGACTGAGCTACTACTGGGGTTTCGGCCTCTTTAGAGTATAGAATGCCATTATCGGACTACCCAGGCTGTATCACAGAGACCAGTACAGGAAGGTCAAGACAGGATGAGGTGCTTACTGGACCTCATTTGGTGGACTTCATGGGAAGGGAAAATCCCAGTGCGGAGCACAAGGGCAGAACTGATGTTTGTTTGGGCTTCTCAAGGAGGAGACTTCAAACATGATATCTTTCAGCCTTATAAAGAAAAAAAAAATCATAAGCTGAAGATGCTAAAACCTATGATATATGTGGCATGCATATATGCATATTTTGGAGTGATGCAAATTGGAAGGAATAACGACAACAACAAGAAAGCTTGGTCAAAGAAGTGACTGCTTGAAACAGTAAAATTCTGCATGGAAATTTTTTTTTAATTTTTTAAATTTATTTCTGTATGTGTATGAATGTACTGTCTGCATGCAAGTGTGTGCACATGTGTCATGCAATGCCGCGGAGGTCAGAAGAGGATGTTGGATTCCCCTGGAACTGGAGTTCTCTTGGAATTGGAGCTTCAGATGGTTCTGGGCCGCCATGTGGGTGCTGGGGATCGAACCCGGGTCCTCTGTAAGAGCGGTCAGCGCTCTTAACCGCTAGGCCATCTCTCCAGCTCTCACATGGAAAATTTTAAAAGGGACTGGGAGATAGATGAAAAACATGTTTGGCAGAATGTGTGCGCTCTGGTGGTGGGGGGCAAGGAAAGGGGCACAGGTCTAGATTTGATTGGAAATTTTGTATGAAATGCACAAAGGTTCAATAAAAATTGGCTTTGGAAAAAATAAATAAAAATTAAAAAGCTTGTATTTTGTGTTATACAAGGACTTCTTTTCTGTACTATGGACTTCATTGTATCATATGCATCCTAAAATGAGCCCGTTTATAAGTAAATATATGCATATATCTATATGTGGATAGCTTTCAATTTACCTGATACTAATATATAAATCTATTAATTTTTATAAATTTCTTTTCATGAACGGATTATTCCAACAAGTCTTGTCATGTTGTGTTTTCCAAACTGGGATATTCTTATTCCATGCCTGCACAGTAATGCATCCCACTGAATTGTGAAGCTTTGGAATGAATATGATACCCAACTCATCTCTCTGGAGTTTCTCTTTACAGAAAATTTTTGTGACAGATATGGGCTAAGAAATTGACTATTTTAATTATTTCTTAATTAAAGCTTTTATTATGAAATCCTAAATATATAATTAAATTAGATAAAATTTCATATGGATTATTTTCTTTTTTAAATTTTTTTATTTTTTATTTTTTTTATTTTTGTATATGTATGAATGTACTGTCTGCATGCAGGTCTATGCACCCGTGTCGTGCAATGCCGCGGAGGTCAGAAGAGGGTCTCGGATTCCCCTGGAATTGGAGTTCTCCTGGAATTGGAGTTACAGACGGTTCTTAGCCGCCATGTGGGTGCTGGGGATCGAACCCGGGTCCTCTGCAAGAGCGTCGGTGCTCTTAACCGCTAGGCTATCTCTCCAGCCCGTCATATGGACTATTTTCAACTAATACTTCAGACTTGGAGACTATGCCCTCCTTGCTGAGAAACAGAGCTCCACAACTCAATAGGATGCCTTCTTATTCTCCTCTGCCATTAATATTGAATGCTTTATTCTTTTTTTCTTTTAATTTTTAAAAATTTTATTTATTTCTGTATGTGTATCAATGTACTGTCTGCATGCACGTTTGTGCACCCGTGTCTTGCAATGCCGCGGAGTCAGAAGAGGGTGTTGGATTCCCCTGGAACTGGAGTTCTCCTAGAATTGGAGTTATAGACGGTTCTCAGCCACCATGTGGGTGCTGGGGATCGAACCCGGGTCCTCTGCAAGAGCAGTCGGTGCTCTTAACCACTAGGCAATCTCTCCAGCCCTGAATGCTTTATTCTAAAGAATAAAGTTGCATGCCTGTTTTAGTCTAAATACATTTCTAGACAAAGTTTTATGTAGCCCAAGTTTGCCACAAATTCCCCGTGTAGCAGAAGATGACTCTGAATTTCTGGCCCTCCTTCCTCTGCTACCTAGTGAGTGGCATTATAGGGATATACAGCATTACTGGAGATCAAACCCAGGACCTTGTGTACGCTAGATGGGCACTTTCCAAAATGAGATACAACCCCAGTACAGTCTGTATCTTCAGAAGGGAATTTTTCTTTCAATCTTTTATATTAAATGTAATTACTTCTTTTAAAAAATAGATTTCTTGGGACTGGAGAGATAGCCTAGTGGTTAAGGGCACCGACGCTCTTGCAGAGGACCAGGGTTCGATCCCCGGCACCCACATGGCGGCCGAGAACTGTCTGTAACTCCAATTCCAGGAGAACTCCAGTTCCAGGGGAATCCGGCACCCTCTTCTGACCTCCGTAGCTTTGCACGACACAGGTGCACAAACCTACATGCAGACAATACATTCAAATAAATAAATAAATAAATAAATAAATAAATAAATAAATAAATAAATAAGTAAAAATATATTAAAAAATAGATTTCTTGCAATTTTGGTATCAAATTATATCTCCTCCACTCTTCTCCCCCAAAATATAAGGGATTTTTAAGCACTGTACCCATGGTTAGTATAAGACTTTCTGAATCAGGGACTCAGATAGATTTCTAGAAATTGAATGCATCCATATGTGGGAATATTTATATTTGTTCCTTTCTTTACCACTGAATCCCCCAATTCCCCAAAACAATCCATGATTTTCATCAGATTTATGAAAATCTATGATAGCACTGTGATTATGATATAATTTTAAAATTTTTGTCTTTGAATTTTATCATTCACAGATTGAAGCATCTATGGATGAATACTTTCTTTCTATACTTGGACTTCTGTGATTTGAGGCTCACTAAGAAGTGTGTTCCATCACAGATTGTTATATTTTATTTATTGTTTACCACATTTCTTTCCTTTAAACTTCCTCCTTCTATGAAGGAGAAGGACTATATCTTTTCCACTGTAAAGTCTAGGCACCTGATACTCTGCCTGGCTCAGTAGTATGCATTGAGATGAACTGAATTCCAAACACATCCATATCTTTCCCTTGAAGCATCACTCTCTTAACCAACATTCTGTTACACATTTGTTTGAACTTAGACGATTCAATTATCATGTTTACTTGCTAATGTCATTCTATCAATTGTGTTTCAGAGTTGGATCTTTTGAAGGATAGCTTCTCCTTACCAAGACAGAATCTAGACAAAGCAGTAATCTATCTTTACTCAGCCCAGACCTAATATGTTAATTCTGATTTAATTTAATTTTCTTCTGCTCATCGCACTAAAATTTCCAAACGGTTCATTTGATGCTTAATTATCAGCTAAAATCCACCCTATCTAGAGAGAAGCCATGCTGGGTCAAGTGCAAATCATTTCTATGGGTATGTTTGTGCCCTTCTCCCCAGCCATGGGTTCATGTTATTCAAGAAGAAATGTTTCCATTTGTGACTGTAATTCGGAGATAACTGATGGATTTTAGAAAGTATTTTTAAGTATTTTAAGACTAAATTCTGTATCTCCTGATTTCCTATCTGCTTTTATTACTCAGTTGTGAACTGCTTCTGTCTTTTGTAAAAGATTCTTGGCAATATAATTGACCTAGCCCAGCTCGTGGACACTTTCTTTCTGTCCATGGATAACTGTGTCTTGATAAAAGGGATTCCTGACTTGTCAGCATCACTAACGTTCACTCTCTAGTGTCTTTTCCTGTTCTCCCAGTGATCAGCCCTGCTGTGTTCCAGTTTCCTACTGCTGCTGTAACAAAGAACCACAAACTTCAATCTTAACCCAGAAGGAGCACATTATCTGTAATTCAGAAAAAAAGACTAAAACTCGAGGTGTTGGTGGGGCTGCATTCTCTTCTGAGGCTCTAGAGGAGAATCCATGTTCTTGTCTTTTTGAGCTTCCGGAGGCTACCCCTTGGTTTAATGGCCAACTTCAATCTTCAAAACCCATGAAGGGTAGCTGAGTCCTCCTCACAACTGCATTACCCTTCATGAGCCTTCAGTGTTAGAGATTCTTGTGATTATGTTCCGCCTTGGCTAATCTCAGATAATCTCATTAAGCTCAGCCAATAAAGAATCTAATTCTCTTATGGCATAGAGTATAACAGTCAAATGTTATGAAATAGGATATTATTAATCAATTTATTATATATTTTTTAAACTTCTATTTTATTTTATTATGTGTATGAATCTATTGTCTGCATGTAGGTTTGTGCACCCATGTCGTGCAATGCTGCAGAGGTAAGAAGAGATCAGAAGAGGGCGTCGGATTCCCCTGGAACTGGAGTTCTCCTGGAATTGGAGTTACAGACGGTTCTCAGCTGCCATGTGGGTGCTGGGGATCTAACCCGGGTCCTCTGCAAGAGCAGTCGGCGCTCTTAACCACTAGGCCATCTCTCCAGCCCCTCAATTTATTATATTTTTAAACATTTACCTATTTATCCAGGTTTGTGTTCTATAGGTATATATCTGATGGTACCATAAAAAAAAAAAAAACTTTCAAACTATTAATGCTTTAATTTTCAATTTAGCTCTGTAAAGCTGTCCCAAGTCTGTATTTTCATTGGGCCTGGAGAAAATAGCAACTTGTTTAATCGATTCTTCACCAGTCAATGCAATTCTTATTTATTAATTTGACTTGGGACTGAAATAAATGTTAAGCAAGGCATGTATACTTATTTCTCCTCCTTGAGATAGGTATCATTATCTTAATTTCTCAGATTGAATTTCAAATTCCAAATGTCTTTCTCAAGGTCAGACAGTTGGTAGTTGACAGATAGTTGAGACAGCAAAGCTTATGATTTTTGAATTATCCCATGCTATCTTGCCTGATGAATATTTATAGATCTGTGTGTCTTGCTGCTGCTCCTCTTTCTTATTGATTGGTTACATTTTAAACACAGTAAATGGTAATATTGCTTTTTGGGTTGTTCATTGAATTTATTCCTCTTCTGTAGTGGTGAGTGGCACAGATGACCCTAAGCTGTCCTCTATTACAAAGACGTGTTTGGTGTGATTTTTAGTTCCTTGTTTTTGATGTGTCTCTCTTGCTGGATGTTTCTATGCAATGAAGGTCATTGCTTGTGAATAGTGTTGGCCTTCTGGAACACTACCCGTGTGATTAGCTGCTGATTGAGGATTATATGAATGCCCGTTTTGCTCATAGCAAGAGGAGAAACCTTATGACATGGTCTTTTGGCTTTCCCCCTTACTGTTTCTTGTCCACATATACATAATAAAGACAGAACAGATTTCTTTTTCTACTGTTTGAGGATCACTCTTGAGCAAAGGTAAGAGAACATGGTCATATTTTCTAGTAAAGTTATTTTCAGGTTTCGTATTGAAGAAATATTTGGCTTGGTTATAATCTCACCCCACAGCACTGATTAAGTCAGCGTTTGAGAAACACTTTGGGATGAAGGGTGCTGGGAACATTTTGCTCTTTGCTTTGTTTTGTAGCTATATATTTGCATTGAATTAGGCAGCCTGCAGGAAGAATCTTCCTTAAAATGTGCTCATGGTACGTTATTTTTCATAAGGCTATCATCAATCCTTGAGAAATGCAATTACTTAGAAAACAAAATATAGCCTCTAGCAATTTACCTGAAATATTCTTGTTCATTTTGTAGTTTCAGGGCACTGCTGTTATCAGGCTAGACAGCTTTTTCTAAAGCATGTTCATCCTAGGGACTAGATTAATATTTAAGTGTATATGCAATACCAAATGCCCAATATTATTTATTGAACTAGTATGAAGATGTGGGTACAGATTAAAAAGCCATCGGTATCCAGGAATTTTATTTGAATAATAGAACTTGTTTTTGGCGCCTCCATTTTGTCATGGTTAACTCTGAGTGTCACCTTTATTGGATGGAGAAAAGCCTAGGAGACTATTAGCAAAGCACAAATTTGGGTATGTATGCGAGGGTACTTCCAGAGAGGAATGACTGAGGAAGGAAGGCCTACTATGAATGTGGGTGGTACCATGGAAAGTTCTGTGGGCCTGATGGAATGAAACGGGAAAGCAGACAGGGCCCAAGACACAAACATTTTCATTCTCTGCTTCCTGGGCACCAGGAGGTGAGCTACTTTGTTTTAGCACAAACCATGAGACAAAAATAATTTTTTTTTCCTTAAATGGTTTTGTTCAAGTACTTTTGCCACAACAACAGGAAAAGTCAATGAATACATCTGTATGTATCACTTCCATCACCCACTATTTATTGCTTTTGTGTATATTCATGGACAATGTCTTGCACTGGTCATTGTACTCTGTAGCTCTGCATGGGGAAAGTAAGTTTGATCAATTGGTTATCTGTGATGGAATTCTCCACCAGAGCCAGCTGTGGTTGTGAATATACTAAATAGCATATTAATACTGTTAGGAAAACAGGTACTATAATCCCATATTTATTTGTTCCTGATAGAAAGCATGAAATATGCTAAAACTTGAGTGCATTTAACACTGACTGTGATATTGTAAAAATGGCCATCTATCATCTTGTAAGGTAGTCTCTTAGTTGCCTCCAGTAATCCCAGCCTCCTAGAATTTATGTTCTTTTATAATCACCTACTATGGAATAACTTTCTGCTAACATGTAGAGTTTGATAGAATAAAGATGTAACTTCTATGGTTAAGTTACAAGAAATGATGACTTCCATGTTGCTTAGAGACCTGGCCGCCTTTTATGTTTTGGTGGAATAAGTTGTAGTATATGAAAGGTCTAAGCAGCAGAGGGCCACCTCCAGTCAACAAGCAGTCAGAACCTAGATCCTTGAAGATCATTTGCATAAGGTTAATATGGATCTTTCCTACAGTAAGGGCCAGGGATGAAATGCAGCTTTGGCTGTCACCTTCACAGTGGCTGTGGGAGAACCCTGAGTGCAGGATTCAGATAAGCTGTGCTTCGATTTCTGACCCACAGAAGGTAGGGGATTCTAGTACTGCATTATACTGAGCTGTCAAGTTTGGTGGCAATTACTTACACAGAAATAGATAATGAATGAACGAACCTCTTTCCATGGATTTATATACTTAGTTTTCCATTCTTTCATGAGATGTATAAGAGTAACAAACAAAAACATGGTAGAGTTGATCATACAGCCATAATTTGGGCTCCATTCTGCTCTTCTATTATATCTCACAACTAATTCTTTATGAAATAATCTTGGTTTCTTTATTCATTAATTTCATGGTGTGTTGAGAGTATCCCTGATGACATATCAAACATCACAATATATGAGAGTATTAAAATTTGATTCTATGAGGTGACTTTGTATTTGGACTATATAACAAGTCCAGTTCTTCTGATCATTCCACAGTCAACATTAATAGCAAGTAACATTATAATCAGAAAAGACATTGGGCAATGGGACCACTTGTCTCTTATATTTACCGTGTCTCTTTTTGCTGCATTTCTCTCTTCCCTATCATTTTTTTTACATCTCAACTAAGTGGATGTATATGTACTTTACCTGAAACTCCTTTTTACTATACTCCTTCTGCCATGTTTAGACTGAGTGGCTCCATTTTCCATTTCAGAACATGTATTCTGTTGAGTTATTGGTTGCTTGTTATCTATAATAGGCTTCAGTGCAATTAAAATAAGAAGCAGACATCTCATCTTTCCTACGTCCCTAGCACCTAGGACAATCTTTGGCATAAAATAAACATTCAATAAATATTTTGAGATTAAATAGAGAAATTATAAAAATATCAGTGATAGGCAGTCATGGGTTTCTTACAATACCGTCAGCAGAAGTGTGGGAAGAGGTGGTTTCCCCAGATACTGTCCTTGTCATAGAAAAACACTGACACTTGCTTCTCTGCAGTGTTATACTAGCACTTTTCCAGAAGACTGAAGGATGCTGCATATAGATTCTGCAAAAGAGAAGGCCATCTTGGGAGGTGTAACATTCAAAATCCATTAGAGTCAAGTTGAGGACCTATTACTGTAGTTCCAATTACTCTGCATCAGGAGGTGTTGGTTATTCATGTAACATTGAAAGCCATGGTGGTTATATCATATTTAGGGAGTCTCAGAGTCTGAGGGAAGGCATTTCAGCCTTTGAAACAGTCCTAATCAATGACTAGCCATGTAGGCTGAAATGAAGCTCTGGACGAGACATAAATGGAAAATATGCTTTCAGAGCATTTTTCCCCTGAAGATCTATTTGTCAAGGTTACTGGGATCAGCATGTGTACCTGGAAATTCAATGACACTGTCCTGAATTCTGTGTTCTGGCAGCCCCCTCAGAGTGGAACTTGCACTTGTCTTCACAAAGCCTCCCAGAGAAACCGCTCAGCTACAAAGCATACATCAAAGGGCTAGCACTTAGTGGGGAAGACTGTCTTTTTTCAGTTAGATATCTTTATGTCACTGGTACTTTTAGAGGTTGGAGATTTTGTTTCCAGAGGAAGAAAAGTAAACTCTGGTCACCAATCAAAATGTCTTTTGGCATCTTGCTTTATGGATCATGTTACCAATGAAAGTAAGGAATATTTGCATATGAACAATTCATGTAGAAAGAGATTCAACAAGTTGAGGGTTTACAAAATTAAATTTTCAGGCCAATTTATATCCTGGAAGATTGATGATATCCTAAATGTCACACTTCCCAAATGTAATTTGTAAACTTAAATGAAAGATTTTATTTTTTTTAACACAATCCAATGCTTAATTCTTTTTTGAATTTTCAGTAGTCTTTAAGTACAGCATAATTTCAAGTCAATATATTCTATAGAGGAAGATTGGTCTGTTAAGTTATAGGTAAAAAGCAAAATAACCTGTTCTCAGTAAGGTTTTTAGCTTTATCCCAATCAATTGGAATAAACCAGTCGAGAGTTAACTGTGTTTGTACTGTACATTTTTTTTTCTTCAGAGAGCCCTTTGAAGTTATTGTGCTGCTCTTTGGTTGGGTTGGCTTTTGTTTCTTTGATTTTGTAGTTATTTTTCTTGCTGGAGTGGTATTTCGGGATAGAACACACGTTTAACATGCAGGCTTTGGGCTCCGCATCCTGCACCCCATAATAAACATCTCCAGGTCACAGTGTCGGTGGCTTCACTTTACATCTCTACCCTTCTAAATAATTCCGTCTGATAATGCTGCATACCATTTTAAACAATTTGAATATTTTTGGTTAGCCATGCCTCCTTCCTCATCTCCTCCATCCCCAACTCCCATCCATGTTTAAGTTTTCGACCTCCAATTTCCCCTTCTTTGTGCTCAGATCACCTATGTTCTGCTTTCTACTCTCTCTTAAAACTGATGGAGGAAAAGGACTCACAGTCTAACCCAGAGGTGAAACCTAGGAACTGTATAATGCCAATACGCCAGGCAGGATGTTCCTACCCAAGCAATGGTGGCATCAAAATTATGGTGGTAACCAAGGGTTTTCTGATTGGATTTAGTGCCCACTCCACAAGAGGAAATTCATGCCTGGCACTCTGATAATGCTAGAAAAACACATAGGAGGTCTTAAACTCCTAGAGGTGAACTCACTACTCTTGTTTGAATTGCCAAGCTACATTCTAAATATTTAAATATAATTTGTTGATTTGAGAATTCCACACAATGTATTTTGATCAGATTGTGATCCCCCACCTCCTCTAAACTCCCACCTTACTGCCTCCCCTCTTTTATGTACTCTATTAAGATTTGCCTTTTTACGAAGCAATGCCGAGTCTAATTGGTGTTTCATAAATACTCTTGGTTGTGAGTGTATCCTTCCGAGTCTGGCCAGCCTACCAGTAAGGAAAACTGGCTCTCCTTCTCCTAGATGCTGTCGATTGCCAGTAGATACTCAGCTAGCCCTGGGCTTCTTGCCCGCCTTCCGCACCCATGCTTGAGTCCTGTCTGTTTTGGGTTTGTACATGCTCTCGTAAGTGCTGCAGCTTCATATAGGCAACTGCCCTGTGGTATTTGGCAACATTGTTTCCTTGTATTCACCTACCACTTCTGGCTCTTAAAAAATCTTTCCACCTCCTAATTCCCAATGATCCCTGAGCCTTGGGAGGGGAGAGGGTGTGATATATGTGCTCCTTTTAATGTTGAGTGCTCTGTAGTCTCTTATTCTCTGCACATTGACCAGTTGTACGTCTGTTTGTTAATCTGATGCCAGAAGAAGCTTCTCTGGTGAGAGCTGAGAAATCAACTAATCTATGAATAAAACAGTAAATTGTTAGAAGTCATTTTAATACTAGTTCTATTTAGCAGAATGATAGTAGCAAGTTCTGCCTGTGGCCAGTATCATATTTATCCATATAGGTTCTTGGCCTTATTATCAGAGTCAGGCCTGGGCTCCATCTTGTGAAATGGGCCTAAAATATAGTAGAAGATGGCCAATTATTCCATTAACATTCAGGCCACTAGTATGCCAGTGGGAATATTTTGCTGAGCCAGTTGTTATTGTAGTGCATAGGTTCACAGCTGGGTAAGATTACTGATTACCTTTCTCTGTCAATAACATGCATAGGACATTCTGGTACTATGAAAACTAGCCAGCAGAGATGAAGCTTCAAAGTCAATCCTATATTGAATTCTCCAAGAGTGTTCTTTCATTCAGGTGTGTAGTGTATTCAGGAATAGGATCTTACCATCAAGTCTCTCAGATAACATGATTACCAAGTAAAATGGTAATAGCATTGTTTGAGGAACTATGCAATCTCTGGTCAGTAATGCCAAAGGAATGTATCTATTCCTGGCATTGAATTTTTCATTTGCTAGCCTGTGGTATCTACTAAGGCCACTGTGTAAATGCACTTAAACTGCTTTTTATATTATATGCATACATATTGAAAGAAGTTTCTATATTAGGTTTCCATATAACTCTTTTTAAAATTTTTATTTTTAGTGTAAAACTTTTATTGATGTTTTGTATATTTCATGCATCATTTTTCAGTTCAATTTAGACATATTCCTCTCCACTCCAGTTCATTCATTTTGCCATATCTGTCTTGTATCTTTCTCTCAGTCTTTTTAAAGTTTTTCTCTGCAGAGGTTTGTTGCTTTGGGCAGAATTTAACTGTATCAATCCATTCTTTGACCCAGTCCTTATGTTGTTGTTTTTCCCTCCCATTTGTATTGTTCCAGATTATGCCTATACAAACGTCATATATGTACCAGAATTATGTTCTCCGGGAATAAACTGTGTGTTAGCCCCAAAATACGTTTAGGAATTCACATTTTTCCCTTTAATTTTATATTACTCTAAAATATGAACACATACCTTTCAAAGGTCCTTTGCGTTGAGTTATTCTTCCTCTTACTCCCTCTCTGGCATTCCCTCCCATTGGCTGCTCCAGTATCTAATATTTATTTTTTTTATATTCATAGACAAATGCTACACTCCATTTTACTCAGAGCAGCTTCTCTGTACAATGAATTGTAGTGGTAGCAGAGACACCTAACTGTTCAAGGTGCTGAAAATAAGTGACAGCTGAGTGCTCAGTCCTAAACAAAACATTTACACCACTCTATCTCAGGTTCAAGGAGGAATTGAATGTAGCAGAAAGATGTGGCAGAAAGAATGTAAGAGCCTGAGGCCAGAAAGAAAGGATATGCAGTGCTGTCATCTGAGCACAGTGCAGCCAATGCATTGATAATCTCACATCAGCTGTGGCTGCCTCCAGTGGACAAGCCTAGGCCTATCAATAGCCAATCATTAGGGAGCTTCTCCCTTATGAACTATTACATACTGATAGAACTATTACATACAGTCATTATCTTCAATTGTGTACTCATTGAGGTTCCCACCAGGCTACAGTGGATAGTTCCAAACTCTTGGCCACAGAGACAATTCTTGATAAACTCAGTGGTTGTCAACACAAAAAGACAGTGAAAAGAGGACTTGTAATGAGGAAGAGAGATAATCAAATGGGAGGGAGATTAGAGAGGGTGGGTTTCCGTAAACAGATTATGCTTTATACTGTTTGAATTTGTCAAAGAACAAATTCAATGAAATTATAAAAATTTTAAATAGAATGTCACAGTGCCCCCAGAAGAAGGAAATATATAAAAGTATTTTATTTCAACCCAGGAAGACTGAGACTATGGTGCTTCACTCAACTTCTAGAACTATAATTATGGTATAGCTTAATGTAAATTTCAAGTTGCCAAACTTTATTGAAAACAATTTTATTTATCAACGTAAGGTGTTGAACTTGTTTGCAACATAGAGAAAAATATAAAACCAGTTTACTAATTTTTAGCCAATGTTAAACAGAAAGAGACAATTTTTAGAATGAAAACATGGCTGAAGTGTTGCTGCCAAGTCCTTGATATATTGTTAAGTGGATATTAAGAAGAGTCTATTTATAAAATAAAAATAGTATTGCTGATGTAAATGTCAAATGCAGTTCTTACAGGAGATACAGAAAATTAATAATGTTTGTTTTAAAGGAATCATATGATCCAGTTCAGCTGGTCTGTGAAGTAAGGGAGAAAACCTCTCTCCTTGGTTAGAGAATGAGACATATAAGTGCGTCTTGGACTGTGCATCTTCTACAGGGTGTGGCTGGATAGTTGAATAAAGTGTAAAGCCAAAGTGTTCATTCAAATCTGTAGAATCCCATCAATCACAAAAATGTCCTTGCCTGATTTAGATAGTCCTTTCCAGTTCTTGCTATTATTTATACTAATCCTGTAGCTATATCAATTCAGGCCACTGAAATTAGTATTGAAATAAATCCAATTTCCGATGTCTATTCTTTTTCATCATGCTTACAGCAGATGTTGAGACTTGAAAAGCTCTGAGGTGAACCTGTCTGTGGTTCCAAGTTAAGCACAGAAAAACCCAGCTTATGTGTTATCGTCACGGTTGGTACTCTTGTAAATCCTGCACTGTTTGGTGTGAGATGGTTCTGCTAGTGTTGATCAAGCCTGCTTATAAATCTGGCTTTGTGATAAGTCACTTTGGAAAGTCTTGGCATAATATTTGTCTGCAAAGCTCAGACAAGGGTCTTCTCAAGCAGAGTTATCATTTATGTGCAAGATCTGTTTTTGGAATTAGGATCTGTAAAATGTGGTGTTTTCAACTCAAAGTTTATTGTGTTCATTTTCCTTATGTCTGAAGTGCTAGTTGTTCTGTTAGACATAGATAAGGGGGAGACGACACTAAACAACTCCAGGTGATAATGAACCTTTGATGCTACCTGGTTGTTATTTGGGCTTTCACTGCTTCGCATGGATATAATAATGAAATTGAAAATCCTTGGAGGGTATTCCAGTACCTGCTTGTGTATTCTCTTAGTGCAGCAAAATGGAGAGAGAGGGTTTGCAAGCTTCTAACATTATTAAAAATCAATTTCTCAGTTGAAGTGTAACTTTCTTGTTTTTCTCGGGTCTCAAAAATATGTCCCCATTGCTTCCTCTCTATCCAGTTTCATGTTCAAATTGTTTCTCAATATATTTTAGAAATTGTGTTCCTTATGAAAGTTATTAAAAGGAAGAATTATTTGGTAAGATTTTCTTTTCCTAAGCAAGGTTGAGGTATTGCTTCCTTTTAATTTTAACTTTTTTTCCCTTTAGACACACATTCTTTAAAAAATTTATTTATTTTGTATGTGTACTGTCTGCATGTAGGTCTGTGTACCCATGTCATACAATGCCACGGAGGAGGTCAGAAGAGGGTGTCGGATTCCCCTGGAACTGGAGTTAAATACAGTTCTCAGCCGCCATATGTGTGCTGGTGATTGAACCTGGGTCCTCTGCAAGAGCAGTCGGCGCTCTTAACCACTAGGCCATCTCTCCAGCCCTAGAAACAAATCTTAACTTATTTTTGTAACTCCAAAATTCAGCTTTCCACACACTACGGGGATAATGAAGTCTTTGGACTACAGAACTATGGGACTATGGATGATAAATGAAAGATAATGAACTATGAAAACAAGGACTTTCATCTCCTGCAGTTTTATTTATATTATTTGCAACTTGAAAGCAAGGTTTGATTTGGTATAATTTAAAAAATTCATTATTCATATTTCCATTAAAATGAGATGTTATAAAATAAAAGGGTAACTATTTTAAACAAATTAAGAATGTGGTGGTTTTAACTATTAGAAGATTGTGAATGATGGAAGGAACCAAACTGATGACCCTGATGCTGTAAAATGACTTCTGCCTTCCTATATCCATTGTCTTAGCCAATCAAATTGCAAAGGAAAAACTATGGCTATAAAATATGGCTGTAAAATTAATACTTTCAAATTACTTTCAAGAATGAATACATTCTTGAAAACTGCAGAACAAATGGTCATCTAGGTATTATAAAGGTGACACAATTCATTAAGCTGACTGCAAAGTCAATAAAAATTAAAGCATTGAATTGATGGTATAAACATAATTTTAGAAAATAAAATGAATGAGATTATAATAGCTAAAATAATAAGAGAACTATGCTAGACTTAGAGAAATAAAACTCAAAATATCCCTTAAAAGGAAGATACAATGTCTTCTTTCTTAAAATTAATTTTTATGTGTGTGTGTGTGCGTGTGTTTGTGTAAGTGTACTGTGTCATGCAATGCCCTTGGAGGTCAGAAGAAGGTGTTGTTTTCCAGTGGAACTGGAGTTCTGGTTAGATGCTAGCCACCATATGGGTGCTGAGACTCGAACCTGGGTCCTCTGCAAGAGCAGTGCTCCCAACTAATGATCTCACCAGGCCCGGAATTTCTTCTTGAATGGCATAGGAACATTAAATATTGTAAGGAGGTCAGTTTTCCATAAATTAGTCAATAAATTTAATATTTTTCCTAGAAGCAAAATTATGAATAGGAACTTTTATAGACATGTCTATTGCCTCAAAATAAATCTACCCAGACTCAGTGCCATAAAACATTTGATATATTTAGCTTATATGGTTTTTGTCTGTCATGGCTTGTGTTGCTGTTTAGTTGGGTGGCTCTGCATTGGAGTCTCTTTTGAGGGTTCTCTGAAGCCTGCTCCCCTTCATAAACTAGAGGTGGTCTGGTAGATTTGCTTCTACCATGATTTACTCATTTGAGAGGACTGAATGGAGGAGGCGTCAATTCCCTCTTGTGGACTCTGTGTTTAAGCGTGTTCACAGTATGGGGGTTTTTCCCGGGCTCAGTGTTTTAAAGAGAGGGTCTAAAGGAAGCAGACATTTCTTTATGATCTAGCTTTGAATGTCACAGGCCGTCACTTTTGCAATTTGCTAAGATGCATGGATCAGTCTTATTTAATGTGAGAGGAGACTACTCGAGGCATGAATTCTAGAATTTGCAAGTTATTAGTGATCATCCTGAAGCCTGCTATAATCCTGATATTCATAAAGAAAAACAAAAATATGAATAGCCTAAAACTTTCACAAAAGATAAAATGTGTACTATTTACCAAGCCTGATTATAAGTATTCTATATGGATTATATTAGTTGTATCTCCTGACACTCTTTTGGGTTATAGTTATTATCTTCCTTAAAAATAAGACTTGGTAGCACTTGGGAGGCAGAGGCAGGCGGATCTTTGTGAGTTCAAGGCCAGCCTGGTCTACAGAGTTCCAGGACAGCTGGGACTACAGGGAGACCCTGTCTCGATAAGACCAAAAAAAAAAAAAAAAAAAAAGAAAAAAAATAAGACTTGGAAGGGCTGGAGAGATGGCCTAGTAGTTAGAGGCTACCATACTGCTCTTGCAAGAGATCCGAGTTCAATCCCCACACCACATGCAGTGAGACCATCTTTAGCTCCAGTTCCAGGGGAGTTGATGCACTCTTCTGACCTCTGTGGCATTGTGTGACACAGGTGCACAAACCTGCATGCAGACAGTACATTCATACACCATAAAAAAAAAAAAAAAAGACTTGGAGACACAGGAAGACTTAAATAATTTGTCTAAAGTTCCACAGTAAGAGGCAGAGCCAGGATTTGAACCCAGTGCTATAGAGCCCAAATTCTAAGTCTACTGGGAAGAGGATAGTCCTATGGAATTTAATATATACATAAATTACATTAATGATGCTAGTTCTGGTACATTAGCTGACAGAACAGTTAATGTAACCAAACAGTTTAAAATACATAAGAAAATTTAGTGTAAATATGAATGGTGACCAATTTGAAAAAAGTCTTTACACCAAATATCAAAATAATTGACCTTAATTTAATAATATTACAGCAAAAGACTCTTAGAGTATAAAAAAAAGTTCAGTTTCTCCTAACAGTGGGAAAGACACTTTGTGACCAAGTCATATAGAAAGTGATCAGTGTGACTACATACTGAACATCCATCACACATAATCAAAAGAAAAATAGTAAACAAGGGAGAAGATAGATCCTATCCAACACAAAAATCCTTTTTTTTTTTTAACTAAAAGGCTGGTTTAATTTAGAGACACAGTTCTCAAAACTCAAACATTCATCAGAATCACCACAGAGCTGATTAAGACCTACCCAAGAGATTCCAGTTCAGTCTGTGGCAGGAGAATAATAATAATAATAATAATAATAATAATAATAATACAATTCAACAATGTCTATAGTTGATAAGTCTCTGGCATTTCTAATTACACATATCTGAGATGGGATGGTCATTTCCATTTCTACATTCTTTTATTTAATGTTTTTTTTTCCCATTTACTTTCATTTATTTCATTTTTTTTAACAAGAAGTACATTTTGTGAGTACAAATCCTTCATGTAAAACAATTTGCAAGCAGTTGTGCCAAACCCACACAGACCAAGTAGAGTCCCCACATCCAGCTGGAAGGGGCTTGTATGTACAGACAAGTTGATCAAATAAGCGTCCAGTCTAATTGCTGTAGTTCTCACAACTCAATCCCCAATACGCAGCCCTTACATTCTACCATGCCCTCCTCTTCTGCAGATTGTATCCTAGGCTTTAGAAAGGGGGCAGAAGTGGCCGAGAACAAATCTGTCTACTTTCTCTGGAGAATGTCAGTTTTGGACTCTGACCAGTTCTGGCGTGTTTTCCTTTTCATGGGCTGACAGTTGGTTCAAGAGAATAACCTTTTCAACCCCTCCAATGATCTTAAGAAATTGCACAAGCAATAGTAGGATGATATAGGTATATACAGAGGTACTAATGGTATTGAGGCTGGTAGAAGACATGGCCCTAGCGGTTCAGGCCACTTGACATCTGGCAGGAGGACTGGGTTCGATCCCTAACACCCACCATGCGGCTGAGAACCATGCTGTAAAACTCCAATTCCAGGAAAGAACTCAGTCAGGAAAAAAAAAAAGGAATCTGACGCCCTCTTCAACCTCCGTGGCATTGCACAACATGGTGTTGTGCTGACAGTACATGCTGACAAGTACACTCATACACATAAAATAAATAAATAAAATTAAAAAAAGTAAAGATACTTAATTATATTGGTAGGTTACTTTGGTATAGACACAGATGTTTGGGATGGTTGTTCATCCATGAATTATACGTTTTTTCGTAAAAGATGAAAAGGTCTTACTGTGGCTTATAACATCTCCTAAACCTAGAGGATAAGTAAGTCTATGTAGCATCAGCCTGAGTTTATTTCATTCCAAGGAGAGAGGCTAAATTAGCCACATTATCAGATTTGGGATATAAAGACAATAATGGCTGCAACTGCTGGCAAGTATTTGCCAGGCAGGTGAGGTGTAGCTTGAATGTTGGACAGAGGAGCCCTGCTTGCTTAACAAGGAAGACCAATATTATGCCTATTGTTTAATGGGCTTTAGTAGCACTCTCTGGTAATCGAGGGACCAACTGTACACTTGCAAGTGTGGTCTCAAACATCTTTCCCATGCTTACATTGTGACAGCAGGGCCTTACTGCTCTCTTCTTGTCAGGTATCCAAGTTTACAGGCAAGATAGCCTTTACTTTTTTGGGGGGGGCTTTTCGATACCTGGCCACCATCTCCTTGGCTGAATAATCCATTACTCGATATCAAGCTCTCCTGTATTACTATATTTTTGCTTAAATGCACAGCTTAAAGGTGACTCTAGCATTATATTTGGTTCTGAAATAAGAATAATCATTGTTCACAGTTCCTAATGTCTATTAAGCTCAATAAAAAGTAAAAGTTCAAGTTTATTATCGGTTTTTTCAGCCCTCAGCCTTCTAAACAGCTGCACTATCCCAACCCCAGCCACTCAAATACCTGTGGTTAGAGACCGAGACTGCTTACAGAGGACCGCGGTTCAAACCCCAGCACCCACCTGGTGGTTGAGAACTTTTCTTAAACTCCCAAATTTAGGAGAACTCCAGTTCCAGGGGAATTCTGACACGCCCTCTTCCTGAACTCCATCGGCATTACACCACGATGGGTGCACAGACCTGCTGCAGACAGTACATTCATTAACACATAGAAAATGAAAAATAAATAAAAATTTAAAAAAAAAGCAGTTTTTACCGGTTTTAAAAGAGATAACCTCTATAACAGTCAGCTTTAACTTGCAGTTGGAGATTGACTTCCTTACCATCAATATTTTTCTTTTGTTTTTATTTAAAAGGAGGTAAGTAAGTCTCTCATATTAAAAACTCTGAGGCACCTAGAAGGTAAGGTAAGTTAGTACTCATTATAAACAGGTGTTACAAATAGGAACCACAGAGATCTTTGATGCCTATAGCAGTCTAAGGCTTTCCTCCTTTTAGTGTTTAGATGGGCCAATTCTCTGCTGGTATTTCTTAGTATATCCTACACAATGCAATGTATGTTTCTTTCTCAGCCATTAAATTGGGATGTTTTGTCCTGTGGGAACATACAATCTTTCCCATAGTTAAGTTTTAAGATTAAATTGGAAAAATTTTTGGCAAAATTTTAATATTTTAACTGTATCCCCCCTTTTTTAATTCTAGGATTTTATTTTTTTGACTCCCGTGAGTACTCAAAAAGGCAAGTTGTAGTACACATACTTATAAGCAGAGCTTAAGTAAAGTGTCAGGATACAAAATAAATCTAAAGAAAAATCAGCGTAGCCTTTCTTTACAAACCCACCAACAACCAAGCAACTGAAGAAGGAAACAAGGAGACCTTCCCCTCTCCAATAACTTCAAAACTATAAATACCTAGGAAAACCTAACAAAGACACCAAGGATCTCTACACAAAAATTTTATTATTTAATTTTTTAAAATTTAATTTTTTTATTGATGCTTTGTGCTTTCATACATAATTTTCCATTCAGAATCAGGCATTTTTCCCCTTTCCCTTCCCCCTCCACCCCCCAAATCCCAGATCATGTATTCCGCCATAACTGTCTTGCATCTTTCTCTTGTTTTTTTTTTTTTTTTTTCCTTTTTTAGCTATAGTGATAACCATGAGTACAAGCATCCCCGCAGAGGAAATTGAGGAGACTCAGAAAGAATGGAACAAAAGACATCCCCATGCTCATGGATTGGGAAAAATAAATATAGTAAAAAATGTCCATGCTACCCAAAGTCTTGTACAGATTTAATGCAAATCCCAAATCAAAATCCCTAAGAAGTTTTCACAGGCTGGGAAAAAAAATGCCTTAATTTCATTTTGGAAAACATAAAAGATCCTGAATAGCCAAAAGCAGGACTTGGGCAAAAAGAGCAATACAAGGGGAAGATCTCTATATCAGACTTCAAACTATACTACAGGGCCTATAGTCAATAAAAAACAGCTTGGTACTAGCACAAAACAGACCAGTTGACCAATGAACAAAAAGAAGATCAAAAGCTGAGCACATACAATTTTTCAGCCACCTCGTATTTGACAAGGGGACAAAGAAGACACAATGGAGGAAAGACAACATCTCCAGCAAATGGTGGTTGGCAAAACTGATTCACCACCTGTAGAAGAATGAAATTAAAAACCCCTACCTCTCGCCCCTTACAAAAATTCAAATCCAAATGGATCAAGAGCCTCAACGTGAAACCCAAAACTCTGGAGGCGATAGAAGTAAAACTGGCAGCAAAGACTACAAGGCAATAGTCATTAGGAAAGTCTTTCCTAAATCAGACAGCAAGCTGCACAGAAAATAAGATTGACAATTGACAAATGGGACCACAATTAAACTCAAAAGCTTCTGTTACATCAAAAGAAAGCAACACTAAAGGAAGTGAAGAGAAAACGCCACAGAATGGGAGGAAAACTTTACTGAGAAACATCTGACCAAAGCATTAATTTCCAAGTATACAAACTACTCAAAAAAAGAAAGAAGAGCCCGGGCCCGTGGTGGCAGCACGCCTTTAAATCCTAGCAACTTGGGAGGCAGAGACAGGCGGTCTTTGTTGAGTTCAAGGCCAGCCTGGTTATACAATGTGAGTTCCAGGACAGCTGGGGCTACAGGGAACCCTGTCTCGCGAAAAGACCAAAAAAAAAAAAAAAAAAAAAAAGAAGAAAGAAAACAAATGAATCAACTCAAAAGATGGAGCCAAGAACTGAATAGAGACTTCAACAGAGGAGGAATTAGAGATGGCTTGAGAAACATCTTAAAACTGTTTCAACATCACTAATAATTAGGGGAAATCATTAAGATGACTTTTAGATATCATCTCACACTTTCCAATAAAGACTGCCCAAGGATCAAGAAAAACAAAATGATATCAAGTGCTGGAGAGGTTGTGGGGAAAGGGGAAACACTCATCCATTGCTGGTGGAAATGTAAACTTGTACATCCACTATTGAAAGCAGTGTGGAGAATGCTTGGAAGACAAAATGAGCTTGCCATTTGACCCAGTCATACCACTCCTGGGTATATACCCACAAGACTCATCTTACCACAGAGACACATGCACACCCATGTTTATTGCAGCTCTGTTCACAATAACAAAAAGCTGGAACCAACCCAAATACCCCTCAACTGACTAGTGGATAGAGAAAATGTGGTACATGTACACAGTGGAGCAGCAGTAAAGAAAGAACAACATCATGAACTTGCAGGTAAATGGATGGAGCTAGAAAGAATTATGTTAAGTGAAGTAACACAGTCCCAGAAAACAAACGATGAAATGGTATCCCTCATCTGTGGATGCTAGCATCAATAACACAGTTGAAAATATTTTTCGTCTACAGGGATGCATATTGAAAGAACAACAACAGAAAAGGACTGCATCAGAAACTGACTGAAATGGTGAATCTGGAGGGAGGGGAGGGGTTGGGATGGGGACACGGGTCTACATTTCAATTTAATGTATGTTTAATTGACGTGAGTTCAACAAAGTATCCAATTTTGCCCAAAACTCTATCTACAAATTACCTGGTATTTTAGGACTTAGTAAAAGTAAAAAAAGTCCTATATTTAAACAACATGGGTTTAAAGGTTTTGATAAAAACAATGATACATCTGAGTTAATTGGAAAAATATAAATTTGTTGTTGTTCATATTTGTTTTACTTAAAATCTGTAAAATAATTTAGGGCTGGAGACATGAATGGCCTAGCGGTTAGAGAGCTGACCGCTCTTAACCAGAGGACCCAGGTTCGATCCCAGCACCCAACAAGGCGGCGTGAGAAAAACCGTCTGAAACTCCAATTCAGGATGAACTCCAGTTCCAGGGGAATCCGAACACCCTCTTCTGTACCTCCGCTGCATTGCACGACCCAGGTGCAAACTACAATGCAGACAGTTACACTCATACACGTACAAAATAAATAAAATTTAAAAATCTGTATAAACTTTAGGAAATTAATATATACAATGTTCTTCTATAATCTTTGTGTTGTACAGTATCTTCTTGTAACATTCTCTTTTAACCTGTAGGATAATTTAAACTTAAGGAAAATTAAAGTTTGCTTCCAATTAACAAACAATATACAGTCACCCAAAAAACCTTGGATAAATTTAATGAAATTTACACCTTGATTCCTGCCTATAGGTTTTTGTACCAAACATAACTCCCTTTTAAATTCCTTATTTAGAAAGAGGTTTCTCAGCCGTTAAGTTGGTGATATTTTGACCTGTTGGAACAATACAAATCTTTCCCATAGTTAGTTTTAAGGTTTGGGTTGCAAGGTTTTTTGAACAAAAAGGTTTCATATCTATCTGTATCCCCTTTTTTATTTTAGGTTTTTGTTTTTTGACCATGAGTCTCAAAAAAGCAGTTGTATTATAATATTAGGGTGGAATCAAAGGCAACGGATTTCATCAACATTCACCCATGCTGTTTTTGGTTACTGAATGTGATTAACTTGGGAAAGCAAACCTAATTTTTAAAGTTAATCATCAAAAAAAAAAAAAAAAAAAAAAAGAAAAAAAAACAAAAAAAAATAAAAAAAAAAAAAAACAAAAAAAAAAAAATATAGGTGAAAGAGATGCTACAAGTGCGATTGGGGTGAATGGTGAAACTACAATCAATAATAGTCCTGGACATCATTTACCAACTTGATTGAACATACAAGCCCACCCTACTGAATGGTGGGACCCCATGAGCTGTGTGGGTTTGGGCACAACTGCTTGCAAATTGGTTTTACATGAAGGATGCTTGTACTCATAAATTATCACTTATTGTTAAAAAATGAAAAAAAAAACAGAAAAAGATGCAGGAAAGTTATGGCAGAATGCATGATCTGGGATGGGGTGGGGTGGGGTGGGGGGAAGGGAAGGGGATATACGCCTGAACTGAATTGGAAAATGATGTATGAAATACACAAAGCATCAATAAAAAATGAAAATTTAAAAAAAGTAAGAGGTTTTACAAAGTCGCAAACAATAGGCATATAATTCAATAAAAACTACAAAGCAAGAGATATTGACAAATGCATAGAATAATTGTAAATGCATGAAAGATTCCTAGTCTCATATTTACAGAAATTAAACCCCATTTTAAGTAGTCAAGCTGGAATGTAGTAGGGATAAACATTTTCAACTTTGCAGTGTCACTAAGGGTGAAGAAAAAGAGGTGATTCGCATGCTACCAAAGTCTCAAAATTAAATAAGCTCTTATCTTTTGAGCCAGTAATTCCATCAGATGTGGATTCTAAATGCATGTGCTCATGTGTGCCCAAAGTTATATAAAGTTAATGTTGCTTATGACAAAAATAAGCTCATAATTTAAGTATCAAGCAATACAGAATGAATTAATTAAATTATGGTGTATACTGTGTCCCATTGCATAGGCTTTTAGTCTCTGCACTTGCGAGGTAGAGGCAGGCAGATCTCTATGAAATCAAGGACAGCCTGGCCTACATAGCTAGGGCTACAAAAAAAGACATAGAAGGGTCTGATAAGATGGTTTGGTGGTTAAAAGCACTGGGTGTTCTTGCAGAGGTCCTGGGGTTGATTCCCAGCACCCACATGGCAGTTAACAACCATCTGAAACTCTAGTTTCAGGGAATCTGATGCCCTCTTCTGAACTTTGCAGGCATTGCATGGCATGGATGCACTTACATACATATAGGGAATACACTCATACACATACAGTAAAAATAAATATATTAAAATAATAACCAAAAAATTACACCAAATGATGGATGACTACACAGGGAGATGCTATGCCTATATCCATTAAAGGGGGTTAGCTGAAAGAAAGGTGCTGATAGGAATGGGTACACAGATGTGGCTTGGGAGCCACTCTCTCATTCTATAAATTTGTTTTCTACAAACATCAAGAAAGGATTCATTGGCTGCATTTGTGCATGTGTGAATTTGAACTCTCTGAAGGTTAGAATCTATGACATGTAAATGTTTTTGAGAAGTGAGCATTCGGCTCATTTTCAGCTGGTAAAACTCATTAATTATCACATAATTAGATTATCACATAATAGATTATGTGCTTTGTGTTCTATGCTCCTTTTTCTCCATGTAACTGTATTAATGATGTAACACAGATTAATAGCTGAACATTTATCTGTGATAAGGCTGGCTTTTATGATATAGAGTGTGAAAACCTATATCTCTTTAAATTTATGTCTGCTCCTTATGGAAAATAAAATTCAATTACTGCTTATTAATTAAAATCAAGAAATAATCACTTATGTGTTATCATTAAGAGCAAAAATTTTTGGAGATAACAAAACCAAAAACAAAACATGATGTGGGAGTTGTGAGATTCTGGTTACTTCTAATTTCTAATAATACTTTCCTTTCAAGCTTTGTATTTTATATGATGAAATCAGTAGTTTATATAAATAAGCCCAATAAAATTGAATTAAAGAACCATTTTCTGTCAAATGTAGTGCCATTTAATATTTCCAAGTTCACATTTTCTGTCAAATGTAGTGCCATCTAATATTTCCAAGTTCACATCCTAGTTTATATGTTCTCAAGCTTCCGTCAGGTGAACAATTATTTCCTAGCTCCTTAAACTGTGTAAAAAATATCAAACTCAAAAAAAAAAAAAATCAAACTCCTTAAAAGATGTCATGTTTTCCTTAAGGAAGTGCTTGAAGTTTCCTCCTTGGCAAAACCCAATCATCAGTCCTGCACTTTTGCTCCACATTAGGGTCTTTCCTCCCATGGTCCCCCAAAATGAAGTCCTGTAAGCACACGCCCTGTCTTGATCCCCCTACACTGGCCTCCATGATACAGCCCAGGTTGTAGCAATAGAAGTTGGAGAGAACAACAACAAAAGAACTGAAAAAAAAACAAACCTC